>JAGTXR010000128.1:3600000-4005254 GCA_022606575.1 Glossosoma conforme | reverse complement strand
AAGAAGATAAGCCATCGAAGGGTGAGTATTTAGTGTCGTTAAAGCTAGATACGAATATTATTACTCTTCAAATGATGTGGACGGGAAGGGAAAAGTTGGTTATACACAGTTTATAATTTGGTTGAGACTCAAAAGGTAAATAAATAGATTGACTGTCAAAATAAAATTCGTAAAGTTTTATTTTTGACTCCACAAATATTTTTCATGCCTTGTACTGAAAAACATATAGTATATGGTTCCTGATGAACTTCAAGATTCCTATGGACTTGAAGAGACGGCAGCAGTAGTGTCCAAAGCATATTTTTGATATTTTGTTAATTATATTTTTAAAGATATTTGATGAAAAGCTTTAAGCTCCTAAGACCTGGATCATTTGGTCCTATTTTATAACGTGTGGTGTATAATTTTATAACATTATGAAACAGCGCTTGCCGGCAAGATTGGAGTAATCAAGCAAGTATTTTTTTGTTTTTTTTTAGTATTTGGTGCCACTGTTGAAGGTTTGATAATAAAAGTGATTTTCAAGCACAATATAAATGTAGCGTGGTTATTGCTAACGTACAAGATCCTATAAAAATCACTAAAACAATAATATTGTATTATACATTTTTCATAGAAAAATTCGAGGAAACATTTTGAAAAAAAAACAACTTGGTGTCTTTACTAACTAAAATATAATAATAACTGGAAAAATCGTTAAAATGTATTGATAAAAAGAACCGTTGACTGTGATATATTCACTTAATTTAAATTTCTCGTGGCTTTACTAATATCATAGGCTTTACATTATCATTTTTACGTTGTTGTTTAAACTTTTTGGAGAACGATTTTCGTATATCTGTCGTTTTAAGGCTTCTTTTATTACACTACTTTATTTGACTGCTCAGAAGTTCACCAGTCTGTTGGTTAAACATCCCCGCCAGTACGTTATCTGATCAGTTAAGGTGACGTTAATGCTCCCGCCGGGGTAATCTAGGAGCAGATTTGGGTCAGACATCAGCGATTAGTGAATGCCCTTACTATTAACTAGCCTACACCATTGTTTCACTTTGCATATTCATTTACAATACTTAACAAAAGGCTTATTACTTTTAATTTTTTACAAATGCTAACGATTAATTTTGAATAACATTAAGGTTATCAACTGACAATACTTGGTGAAACTGCATAATTATAATTTTAGAATTAATTTTAATTAAAAAATTAAAAATATTTAGTTTTGATTCACAATTTATTTTAACGATTACATGTTTCAGCCTTCCTGAAGACCATCTTCAATAAGGTCTTCAGGAAGGCCGAAACATGTAATCGTTAAAATAAATTGTGAATCAAAACTAAATATTTTTAATTAATTAATTTTTTAATTAAAATTAATTCTAAAATTATGATTAATTTTGAGGCATCCGAAAAACAATTCTAATATCACTGTCAATATAATGCTATTAACTTTAAGATTAGTTATAAAATACGTGACTATTTTATTATTTTAATAAATAAATAAGCTATTTTACCTTATTTGAATTTTTTTTTCTAGAAAAACATGTGAACACTCATTTAGTACGTAAGTCATATTTAAATATAAAACATGATTTTGTGTTCATGGCTAGTGGCGATAAAAACATATATTTTAAATGTTATTTACTATTAAAAAAAAGGGTTCTTCTTCTTCTTCGTGTCAGCGACGTCAAAACAGGTTTATATTGATAAGATAAATTTGAATGCTCAATGAGAATGCTATAGAAAACCTGTCTTTTTTTAGTTTCTGGGATCATTTTGGAAAGAAGTCGTCAATTATCATAAATTTATAGATTTCTTAATGTTTTCTTTATATTTTTTTAATTTATCATATTTTTCACAGCTGTCCAATATTTTTTATTATTAGAACATTTATACGGATAAAGTACATGACTTCGAAAACACTACTTGTATTTCGCTAGTACTCGTTAATCATTTTTTTCTTCAGCAAAACTGTATGAAAAATACCACCAGCTCACCAATCAATCATTTATACAACATGAAAAAATCAACCCGAATAAGCTTCGCTGAAAGCTTTCAAGAATAATGGAGAACAAAAAGCTTTGTTTCGCTCAAAAGCTTCATTACTTTACGAGGTTGCGGTTTCGAAATTTACAATGGTAACATTAGTTGAAAAACTAGAATGGCTCCGCGGCATGCAATAATTAACGATTAAGCTATTTCAGGTTTTTTTTCAGGGCATATTTCAGACGCGGCCAGGGCCGGAGTGGGCGCCGGTGGTCCGTGGAGGTGACGGGGCGCTGCGGTAAGGGATATTTATGGCGCCCGGTGCGGTTCAGGAGGGGGCGGCGTAATTAACAGGCGAAGAGGTCGCCCGGAGGGGAATAGAGCTGTTAACCCCCCGTTCCAGAACTCCTGTTGTGGCCCGCGGCGTCACTGCTCTGCAGCGAAAATGCACTCGCACGGCACTGCCGTTATAACTTCATTTATCAAACTCACAATGCAACTTACCAAAAAAAAAAAGTAACGACCTTATTTAATTTTTCATATTACGACTTATTAGTCACTAATTATACTACCTCCAACCCAAGTGTATATTACTGCTGTATTAAACAAACCACTTTCTACAATTGATACACATTTCAAATTCACAGTAAGCAGACATTTCTCAATATAATATAAGATGTTGTTTATTTGAAATTCGTAAGTATATTAGTTGTGCAAAATTGGTATAAATCTTCATTGATTTTTAACAAATATTAGAATATTTAAATATTTTCTAAACCCACGTAAGAAAAGAATTATATTTGTACACCATTATTCCAAGCTCCTTAGTCCTTGAAAAAACATTTAATATTAGTATGAATCAATTATTAATAAGTACATTTTTTTTTAAATATTATTTAAGCAAAAGTCATTTTTTTTACAAATTCACGGCAGCCCGAAGAGTTGTATAAAAATATTTCAATTTAAAATTTTGCTTTCTTCCAGAAACCGATCAATTGAAAGAATAAATAAACACTATTTTATTTTTAAGGGGCTTTTATCTTCAATTTAAGTTATCTTGTACAATTATTAGAACGAAAATACGATTGTAAACATTTTATACAGTTTTATTCATGATATTAATTAAAAACAAAATGAACATGTTTTTATTCCCATATTCGTTACAATGTCGATCATATGCTACACAAATTGACCCTATTTGTCAGCTGCCACTGTCCATTCCTCATGACAATGCATACCAGCATCCAAAGATCCTATTAGGAACATACATGGTTCCCGAGGATATCCAGGATAGAAGCCTAAGCACTGGAGCGACGTCAGCTGTAGTTACGAGTCATATTTCAGGCGGCTTTTGTGTAAAAGGTAAATGATAATAAAATATGTAAATGTTAAATATTCAAATTTTATAATTAAAAGAGGTTTTCTACGAATCTCTAACCCCAATGTGAATAATTCTTCTCTGGTTGAAGGGGCGCCGCGAGCCTCGCTCGGTCACTCGTGAATCTGCGGAAAACGCGGGGCCAACGTAAAATACTTTATTGCGGCATAAATCCTGTTTATCTTTATGAATATTCCGAAATATAGCAACTAATGTCAAAGTGCACGGCGGCCGTGAGTTATGTGGGCGGGAGGAGGCGGAGGTGGGCGGTAATGGCGCCTCACAGGGAAGGGTTGTGAACCAAACACCCGCCCCACAGCTTGGCCTCAGTAGGAGGCTGTGGTTCGCGAAAACACCCACAGATGGCGCCGCGTGTGGCGTTTTACAAGTTTATCCGTTAAGTGAAATATATTTCATTTTTTAAATTTTCAATGCTTACTAATAATATCTACTAAGTCTCTCTTATTGGCGATTTTACGATTATATTTTCTTTTAAAACGTAGTCTATAGAGAGAAAAATTGACGTAAAAAGGCATTGTTTTGTAAGCACATTCAAGTAAACTTATCATAATTGATTGTGAGCAGTTCTACGGGACTTATAAAATAATATTGTTAATAAATAATTGTGTATTAAAGTACTACTAAAATCAATAGCAAGTTAACAAATTTGGAACTAACAATAAGTAAATAATAACTGCACATAATAATTCATTTCCTACACTGTTAAAATGTAATAATAATAAAAATATATTATATATGTATTAAAATATATAATAAATATATATATATTAAAATAAAAAGTACGATTACACTGCATAGTTTTCTGTAATCAAGAACTGTGAATCAATTCTTGACCAAAGACAGGATCTTTCCATGAAATAATCAAGATTATATATGTATAGTTAATCCTATGATAGAACATGATTTTAAGAATCTGCTTTGTATCTATTGAATGCTTTATGTGTGAATGCTTTACACACTTTTGTGTTTTCTGTAATGTTTGCTTTAGTCCTTCTATAATATTATTTATCCATTGGCCACAGATTATAACTTTTATTACATTTGCTTCAGCCCGAATCGGGAATGTTCTTACGCATTCAGCGATGAATTATTATTTTGGCAAGTATCGCGAAAGCGTTTTTTAATCCGATACAAAGTAATAACTCCTGCCTGACGTTAAGTCAATAGTACAACCGTTATTTCATATTTATTCAATAATAAAATTCATGCAACTGAGCAATGGTGATCGTAAACATTCCAAAGTGCCGCCCATATATTCTGCTATGACATTTTTATGGCGTTTCGTTTGGAATGTTTCTTTTTTTCTGCTTTCACCCCCCACCCGTAATTACACTTTTATTTATCGCGACAAATATATACGATACAAATACTTGTTTATGATGGTTATGCTTTCAGAAATTTTAATTAAAACTGAAATGTTGACACTTCAGAATCGTAATTTTGATTTTTCAGCAAATGCTCTACGAGTTATTATTTCAGCGTATTCAAGTATTTATGGCTTAGTGTTTTTTTTAAGCAAACATGGTTTTGGTATTGTGGTTTTTGGGATTAACCGTATTTGGCAAATTGTTTTGATACAATATTTTGACCGCCATTGCAGGGGTTTTCTTCACGGTTGATGACTTTGTGATGACTTAATGCCTTGAAGTAGTTCAGACTAAAGTACATCCACGAGCGTCATGCTTAGTTTGTTCTAAGAAGCATACCTCCACGAACGCCATGTCAGACTGTAGTTGTCCTTGCTTGTCTGTGCAGGTTTATGAGTATGCTAGAGGTGGAAGCCATGCTGTTTTGAGAATCAAACCGTCATCCCTGTTGATGAGATGTTTTTGATGAGAAAAAGCCACAATACCAAATCTGGCCTTGAAAACCTAAGAAACATTATTTGGTCTAATCTGACTGTTTTCAGGTTAAAATTAACAGAACACATATAACGGAGAGACGACGATCTTTGGGAAAGGATGGTGATTGAGGAGTATCGTGGAATTAGCAAACAGACTATTGGACGGCCAGATGAACTGTTAAGATGTAGAGAATAACAGCAAGATAGATCATGCAAAACGGAAGATGATGGAGAGAGATTAATTTTACGTAAGATAAATATTTTTATTAACCAAAACATCCTTTAAAAAAAACATTACAGATGTTCCAATTTATGGCGAACAGTACAGATATTAAGATATTCAACATATATATGACATGACAAATAATAAAAAATAATGTAGAGATTATACAAATCTATGATAAAATAAGGTTATACAATATACTATAGTGACAAACATGAAAAGGTAGATAAAAAAGAGAGGATATAATAACTGTGGAATACCGAAAAATTACTTACCTGGAGAGTAAATATAACAATGTAATATTCAGTAGATAAGTAGAAAACATAAAATAGAAAAATTTGTCGTAATTGTAATTAATACAAAGAACGTTAAAATAATTATAAATATAAATAAATATTAATATAAGATAAATAAACAATATTTTCTTACTTGTTAAAATCAGCAATGGTTTGTAAATGAATTCGATGTTTTTTTAATATCCTAATAACTCTCAAAAATATTGATTAAATAGTGAAAAGATTAATAGTTTTTTAATTATATGATAAATCAGTAATATAAGGATGTTCAGTACGAGTCCGGCTACATTCATTACATTAATCAGTTGAAATGTAGTTTTTAAATAAATAACAATTTGAATAATAACACAATTTGCATATGAAAGATAAGGATTTTTAATATTCTAAGAGGCTTTTAATGAATAATGGAACAAATTAAATAAACGAACGCATGAAAAAGATGTTGTAATCATTTATGTACTTTCATAATAAATAATGACAAAACAACGTGTTAAAAACTATAAATATTTTACGTTGACAGCACACGCATATAATATATTATTGTCTAAAGCAGGTCTCCCATTCAAAAATATGAAAATACAAACTAAGTATTTCTTTGTTTTATGTTACATATATGTATATTTTTTATTTCGCTTTTCTTATTACACATCCAATTAATGTAATGTGTAATAATTAAAGTTTACAAACTTTTGAATTATATATATATTGAAAATAGTTTTTATATACAAAAACATTTACCTTTCTAAAAATCAATTTCGAAGTAATTTTTTTTTTGACATAATGTTTGTACTCTTTATATACATTTGCCTACGATATATCTATACTATATTTGCAAATTTAAATAAAATATTGAACAAATAAAACCTTCAATAAAATCACGCGGAAAACGTATCATATGATTTAAATATAATGCACAAATGGAAATTAAACGGTAGTGTACGTGTAAAACAGATGCTTACAATCAGTACGCTTATACACGTGAAGAATTGAAGAAGCTCACGTAGAAAGTAAAACTGTGTTTATCATCTATGTGTATAAATAGGGTTCAACGTAATCAACATAAAATTAATGTATCTATTAAGTATGAAACAAAAAAAAACGTTTACATTCGCATACCAGTGATATTTTATCGACTCCTTTAACACGGCCTTGGCATTTTAACGTCAGTAACGTACGGTTTGTAAATATATATATTTTTATCATGTTTATTAACATATTTACTACAGTAATTCAAAAAGATTGATTTAATAATATACACACTCTGAATATATACTATAGAGACACCTATAGTTATATGATGGTAACAATGGTATAAATATATTATTCGGCGCAACAGTTCGGGCAGAAGATGGTTGAGTGGTCTAGGGTATTGAACTTGAGGAATGGTTGGTTCCAAGGCTCGCTGGTTCGCATCCCACTTCTGCCGATATTTTTTCTGAACGAACTGATGCTACTAAAGAATTTGATGTTTAGTATGTGTATATTTAATTAATTATAGTAATTCACACTAGAAGATGCGGAAGTTGCCTTACAAAAGGTGAAAGATCATAATTCATTTTGATATGCGGCTCATTAGGCAAATTATTACACTTCTTCATGGGGGTGTTTCGTAGGTTCTTCCTCCTGCCTCCCGCTCAGTCCCTCCTCACCTGCTGAAGAATAACGAGTTAATTATCGCGGTCAATAAATTTATCCTGTTAACCAGAGGGCGCTGATAAGGCCGCTGTGAGTTATTCGTCACAGGGGAAATAAAAGAATTGGGTTATTTATATGAAAAATGGCCGCGCCGCCTTTGCGTTTGCATGTCGGGCTTTTGTGCCAGTATTTTAAAAAATACAATTATTTTTATCCAAATACTATCTCACTCGCTCTGCAAGGTTTTTAGGTGAGAATTTATGGAAGTAGTAACAAGTTTATTATTTCGCACCGTTGGATTATCCTATATTTAAACGTAATTGAGCTGAACGCTGACACACGCTTGGTGAAAACCCTATCTGTCCCGTCCTGTTTTTGGAGACACGTTACTAGGCGCACCCACAAAAGCTACTTGTTAGAGAGTGGCTGAAGGCCTTCCCGTGATTCTAGATGCATCAGTTAGATGTCAAATAGACCTCAGTCTAAGGGTGGGAAAGCTAGTATACTACAGCGTGTCTCGAATTGCCTTCTTTGGTAACCCGTTGCTAACCACGCTAAATACGTGAAAATGGATGAGGAAATGGTAAGGTTGATGGAGCTGAACGCTGACAGATGTTACTAAACAAAAAAGTGAAGGCCATATGGATTCGTTGGTGTGATTCGAGACAAAAATCGCACGGCTGATAGAAATTTACGCCAGCAGCTTATGTATAAGTGCTCCAGACAAAATCACCTCTTAAGATTTCATTCCATATTCTTTCCATATCCGTTCCATATCTGGAACATATGGTCACTACGAATTACTGCCACTTAGTTCTGTCAGCTGCCACTGTCTATTACTCGTTCTAGGATATATCTACACCTGAATTTCACTTGGGAACAAACATGGTTCCCGACAAACTTCATTCCAGAAGTGGGGGCAGCTGAAGTATCCCAGGCATATATATGTTGGGTGATTTGTTTATCAGATTCATTAAAGAAATCGGATGATTAGATAGATCTATGTTCCCGAGGCCTGGACTTTTTCGTCCTACATTATTAGGTCTTAAGATTTATTACATACCACTTCAAAAAATGTCCTAAAATAGGAAAGTCGGAAAAAATATTTCTATTTACGCACGGAACTTAGAGACTCACAGATTTTGAACCATTTCATTTCAGCATTCTAACGCCAGTAATAAAACCAATTTCATTTTAAATTGATAAGCTTATCAATTTTATTAAGAATTAATGGCGCAATGTGATGACATAGAATTATATTTAACAAGTATTTCAGAGGATAATTATAAAGTACTTATGAAGAAACCTGAGTACTTAGAGTATTCTTCTTCTTCGTGTAAGCGACGTCAAATTATTTTTTCCCAATATCTGGCAACATCGATAGCTCGTGTATTGCCCAGCATTAGGTCCTGAGATGTGCAACTTGTTGGGCACATGGAGCAGCATCGTAGGTGTGAGGCGGTCTGCAGGTCTCCACAGTCGCACAATAGTGTCTCTCCCTGCCGAAGCATTCCACATTGTCTTTTGTTCTACCAACTCCGCATGCATGAAAAGAACCTCCACGCGGTGCCCCCTGGAAACGGAATTTCGGACTTCCTCTTCCGGCCAATCTTTTCAACCCAGCGACAACAAAAACTTAGAGTATTGAAGCATTAAATCTCAAGAATATTAAGGCTAAATGATATTCTAAGCTCATATATTATTAGAACGTCTCATTGAGTTTCATGGAAATGAAATTGAATTATAATAATTCTATTGAAGTATGGGGTAATTGATTATTAACAACATCAGCTCGGCTGTCAATACACAAGAGTTGGCCACTAAGTTACGATCTATCGCCAATAAATAATCCTCGGACACAACAATCTGCAGTTTGGTCATTACTTCTTATAAGTAGGTCAGATGAGGAATTACTTTGAATAAGCTCGTAGCTTTGCATACATTATATGCCAAATGCAGATATAGACAACATTGAGAAAACCAAAAATGATTTGAAAAATACATTTATTTAATTACCAGCAAATTATATATGCGGCTTTTCTCATGTTAGATGACTGACAATATAAGGAAAATATAAGGAAAAAAAATAATGGCATGGGGACGTTTGAGGGTCAAAAAGTATAGAAGACTATGAAACAAGCCAACATTCAGCCACATATACACACAATGTGATAATGATGATTGTGATGATTGAAGGTGTTAGCAGTTATGGCTTAAAATATAATTTAAAAGTAACTTTTTTTTTCAAATTCAAACCAGCTGTTAAATATGGAGTAAGAACTTGCGGTTATACAAATATAGTATTAAACATAAATCAAAAACACTTAGGAAACTTTTTCATGTCTCTTCGTTATGATTCTAAATTCTAGCTTGTATAAAAAATAAAATACTTAAAATCAATCAAAGTAAGCGCAAGCTATTAATTATTTGAGTTAAACGTGTGAAACATTAAAAATGAAAATTAATATCAATTGTTTTTGTAAATACTCAGGATCATGCAATATTTTCATGACTCTATTCAATTCGAATTATTTGCATTATAAAAACGACCCATTTATTGTTTTTTTTTTATAGAAAACAATTTTGCTGTAGTGATAAAACTATTATCATTTATATTTCCCATAAGACCGCATTTTTTTCTTATTAATTTGTAACTATAATGATTTTCAATGTACGACTCCTATCTAGGCGTTTTAATTTGAAAATGCGGTTTTGAATTTTTTCAAATCGTTTTTTTCTTCATATTTTCAATACTGTCATCTATTCCAAACAGTCCTGCTCCAGCAGGTGTGGTATTGCGGAACTTTTGAATTCTGAATTGAAGTGCAATAATATTTATTTAAATTCCAATGGTTGTATTACACTGCAGTATGGTAATGCAGCCGTCGCCGGGTACATTACCGATCGGGGTATTCATAAGCCCGGCAAAGTTATTGAATTCCCCGCAAACTGAACCCCGTAATGCGCTGTATGTCCTCCGGTCACGTACACGTAAAAAAATGTCACCACCGACACAGGGCCGCTACAAGACACGGACGTGGTAATTTTTATTATTTTATAATTGCTTTTGATTATTCAACGCTTTCATCGCTAATGTTCAAAGTATACCCACCTAATGGCTGAGAATTGCATTCTTAACGACAGATTAAACTCATTTAATTCATTTTCGCACCCTGACTGCCTAACACTGAAAAATTGCTTCTCGACGAAACCAAAAAATGTTTTAATAAATAAAATTTCACAGTTTTAAATTAAGAACTTCTTTGACTTCCACATTGCAATATTGTATAAATAACTTACAATATATAATACTCTTTGAGACAGAGCTGATATAAGGGTTTAGCTAAGAGGCTTCACGTTATAGAGTTTACCGGTCGAGACTAGTGACTCAGAAATTTAAGGCATGACGGCTGGACGCTATATGTTTTTGTGTGGGTTAAGGGGATTGCAAAAAATAAAAAGTATAATTATCTGTTTCTTAAAGCTGGAGAAAACACAGATACTGAAAGCACATTCTATAGTTTACCGGTACCATTTAGGATGATACCTTGGAAAATGGCAGTTATTTATCGACCCACATTAACCGTGTATAGATGTTCGGTATGTGCAAGACAATTTTGGTATAATTCTGACAATAAAATACCGTGGTAAAATTATGTTATGTGTAATATTTAATGATAACGATAACGTAACTATTGTTCGGATTATAAATGTCTTAATCTGGCTCTGGAACAGTCCCGAGTATAACGTTAGGCCTTCTGAAAAAACGATACGGCGCTCACGTCTGCCCGGGCGTCGCATTAGCACACAATAGCGCATAAAGCCACGCCGCGCGGCGCATATCTGCGTGGTTTGGATCACCTGTTGGCTGACAGTGCGGCCCTGCCACGGAGATACCATCTTAGCGAAATATGGCGCGAAGAGGCTAAACAATCCATTCTTTATGTTAACACTCGCAAGAGAATAAACAGATATTAAACTATATTTATACCTTCTGTGTTGACTCTTTGATAGTCTATCTAGAATGTATGGAAATGTTAATTTGCCTATATTGCTAAATTCTGCCCTCACAAAGCACCAATAATACGTTATTTAAAGTTCCTCATACACAAATATAAAAATGAATTATTAATATGTTTCGTTATTTGATGATATTATACAGCTTTTTTTCATAAGATACGTAATGAACCACCCTAGTTTCATTGTCATCACCGTGATGAGAGTATACTGTCTAAATGTAGGCAGAAAAGTAATGATTACATGAAAAAGCGCATAATCAAAAATTATTTAATAGTGATGAGATTTTGGGGATATTTTAGTCCAGTGTAAACTAAGCAACGTCTGTGTTTCTTTCTCTGCGAATTTAAGTTACACACTTAAGTTTTAATATTTTTCAGAATGGAAGTAAGCAATACAATATAAAATCAATATGTATTATAACATTTAATCTTATTTTGTCATCAAATTAATATATTAAAATATATTGATTCTTTCAATCTTTGTTTCTCAAAGTATTGGTAACATACACGTTACGAACTAAAGCAGGTGTCAAATTGACATCATTAATTTTCAATGTTATAACGGCCAATTTTAGGATGTGTCCAGTGATCGTTGAGTCCAGATATTCATAGATTTCGTTAACGAAATAACTTAGGTTAGGTTTGGTTAAGTTAACCAGACATTCAGTGCGTCCCACGTCGTTACCGACGACTCGTTTAACAAATTGTATGTGAACGAAATGCGGCGGAAACTGTGGAAGTATACATTTAAAATATATTTAACCTCTTCTGTATTTAAAATTAAATAACCTCTTAAATATTTATGGACCTACTCTGTTCGTTTCGACTGTTAAACTCTGCATTATGTAAAGCTTCTCTTGTATGAAATAAAAGATAATAATTATATAAACTTCTACAGTAATATATGTCTCAGATTATATTTACGTATTTAAGTAGGTGACGATATTTAATTAAGAGCTTATAAATTTGTGTGTGTTTAAATATCGAGATACCATCGCGAAACCTTTTATCGGCAGAGACGAGTATGTAAAGTTTTAAGGGAGCGTGTTCGGGCAGGCTTGATATGGCGAACATCACAGGACAGGTGAATGGCTTATTAATCAGTTTGATAACCGGAGATTAACGAAGGTAGTCGTTGGAAGTCCCGAGGCGACACACAAGGCTGTCATTCGATAAAGACATCAAAAACACACGGACTTGTTAAAGGCAGGTAAGCAAAAGGGGGTCAGAGCATAATTGTGATATGAATACGATATTGCTGTCATTTTCTTAGTCTCTTTATAAGGCGTAATTGCATGTTTGAATCGAAGCAAAACTAATGACAAATGTAAAGTTTTGCATAGCGTATTGGATATACAAGCAGCATAATTTAATATAAACTCACATTTAGCTATATTTAGTTTGTGTAGTATATGGAATGAAGTATAGTGAGCTTTCATAAATTGCTTGTTAAATAATAAAAATAAATTACTTTCGTTTACTATTGAAATATAATATAATAAAGAAGACATAACAATTTCCATACACATTAATGGCTGCACATGACATCAATCATTTTCTTTTACTTCATAGTAAGTAATATTCTTTGAATTTCATAGATTTATGTAAGATTATTTTAATATTAAACTTCGACATCATTCTCTGTGCCATAATCGTCTCAAAGATGGCCATAAAATAATCTACCCCAAAAGATGATGGCAATCAGGTTATTTGCTGTTATCCAGCATTACTCAATTACATTTATTTGTTGTATTGATTCTGTAGTCACTCGTCTTTAAGGGTGAATTGATTAGAATAATGAATTAAATTAAGTAAAGTTTGTAGTAACTTGATGCCTAATTAAATTAATTATTGAAGTACTCATTTTTTTAAATATATTGTAGAATATATGAAAATATTACCAATGAATTACCGAAAACGTTCCATGGTCTTTAAAAATATTTTTATACAATTATCGCTGAAAACGATCGACGTTTAACGGATGCATTTTCATTTTGCGAATCAATCAACGCACGTTTTACAAATTACAAAAAATGGATTATTAATTTCGAATATCTTAAACGGCCGTATTTCATACTCTTAAAGGTGAGTTGTTTCTCTTGCATACTTTTAACACTTTTGCGAAACGCTCACAGAAAAATAATAATCCTCTTCATAACCGATTTAAAATTTAAAATTTCGCGCCAAACCGGTCGGTTTATTGGCGATGGGCTTGCCATTTAAATGCAAAATGCCGTGTTGGGCCGCCATCCCGCGGCCAGAGGATGAATTATAATGAAGGATGACAGCCCGGAGTATTAAAGTGTTGCCCTCTGAGAGGATAATTGAATATAATAACACACCGCGGATAGTTTATTTTTGATTGGCACATTTCCGAGTGGCGCGCAAATTACTTTCAACGCAGAGAAAATTAGCATACGGCAAAAAGGCTATTTCTTTTTGCAAAAGTGAAAAATGAGATTTTTATAAAAGCGATATTTTTAACAACGATACTGTGAATTATTCGTGTTGTATGTTGTTATAAAATACTGACATCAGCATGAAGTAGTTCTCGCTTACTGTTACCGAAAACCTCGATTTACGATCTTTCGTCTCTTATTTCGGGTCGCTTGTCGTGCATTTAAGTGCGCCGTCATATTGTCAGTTTCGAACTGGTATGATCACGGGTGTGTTAGTTATTAACATCACCGCTCGTGGCGCTGAGCGAGATCCTTAGCGCCGCCGGGCCCACACGTGAGTCGGTCCCCACCCTTTGGTTTGACAAGGTCACATGGTGGCCACGCGGCATGTCAACCCGCGTGGTCGAAATCTTGTAATACTTTTAAAGTAAATATAATCTGTGCTTTTAAAATAAAGTGTTTGTCTGATGAACTGTTCCTCATCCTGCCCTCCGCGACGTAATAACGCCCCTCTTTGAGAGAGGAGGATGTTAATACGTACATGTTTCAGTAAAAATCTCACGATTTTATATACATATTGCTTGAAATACGTGACAGTAAAATCATCCATTAAATAATCTATAATTAAAAAAATAAGTGTATTAAGAAGCTTTACTAAAGTTTGTGTTTGCATGATAACTTTTAACACATTTTTTTATGCATTTACTTTGTTTTAGATTGACATTCTTTCAGTGTTTCCATTGCACATATCAGGTAAATATCTAGCGGCATCTTGTGACTAAAGGTTCACGTTATCGCGACAAATGGAGTTGCGTCTGAAGATGGGGAAAAAAGAAGACAAGTATTTTTCTCCCTTTTAAATAAGCTTGTAGTGAATCGTGACGATGGTCTTACCACCGGTGTGATTCATAAAGAGCACCAGCTTGGAGCGTGTTGGTCTTTCAACCAGTTCTTCAAAAACTCTGGTTCCTGGTCACGTTTCTTGGGCAGTATTGGTCAGAGATACTCGTAGAACTAAACTTTTTTTTTACAAAATACAGATTTTTAATGTATATATTTTTTCATAATCTGCCAAAAAAAAACCTATTTAACCTATTTCTGCAGATTTTTCAGTAAACTCGTAAATTGCACAATGGATTGATTTTTGTAAGTATTTTTAATAATTATAATTTTTGTTGAAAGAGTTAGATGATATATTTTAATTTTAACAATTATGCACTTTTTTTTTTATTAGTGTATTATATAATTGCCCAACTCACTGATGCCTTTAATAAATTTTGTTGAATAGTTTCAGACATTATAAAAAACGACGAAACCACTTTTAGTTGTTTACAAATGGACGAGTATCTTAAAAATTAATAAATATTTTGACATGTTATTTTGCACAGATGTTAGTGATAGTAGTACCAATATAAAAAGAAAAAAACTAATTTGAATCGCTTAGCCGCGAAGTTTAAATTCAAATTTCCCGGTATTTTTTGCTCACTGAAGTAAGTAAAACGAATATTGATCCATTTTTTCGGTAAATATTGGTGACAAGTGTGCCTCTTGTATTGTACATATTTTATATGATGTCTTTTTACAATTTAATCAATTTTCACATTACTAATTTACTACATAAACTAAACTTAATTACTAGCTTATCCACAATTAAGACAGTCATAATTATATGAATTAATATCTTTCTTAATATATAGAAAATTATTTCTTTTATTCAATACTTATTCTTCATTTTTATTGCTTGGTGCATTATAGATTTCGTAATTAAATAATTATCAATTTTTTTTGGGATTTTTTTTTTTAATATCAAGCCTCTTAAAACTGTAATGCTCCTCTGGTGTTGGATGGAGCGGCTGAAGAAATGAAGGGACAGAGGAATGACGTTCCAGCTTTTCTCGAGATGGCATGTTGTAAATATTAAAGCAGATATATGAGGGCAATTAAGCGACTGGTGTCGGGTGAAATGCCGTAAGCAGCCTCACTGACTCGCAGTGACGTGGTACTTACTGCAGTATAATGTGCGCTTATGTGCTTTTTGCCGTTATTAGCAACCGAAATATGATGGCGAACATATTGTATGGCGAGTGTACAATCGAAGACTTTTATTACTATTTAATGTCTTTATATTGGCTTTTAATATAACGCCTGATATGAATAACAAATAAAACATTTTGTAAATAACATCATTTTAAAATGAACAGTTACAAACAATTACGAGAGACGAAAAGTAACTACGGTACTCGAATAAATGGAAGTAATTGATTGCAATGGAATAAATGATTTTTTAAATCATATTTTATATTTGTATATTACGTTTTGATCATTTACATGTCCATTTTTCTGAATCATATAGTCGTCACTAATTTCCTTTATCTGTCAGTTGGCACACTCATCGCCTCATCCCATGTCAGCTCTGCCTTCCGAAGTATCGTCGAGTACATTTTGTGTATAGGTTTCGAAAGGTCACCCAGGACGGCAAGTACTCGTAATAAATGATCACCTGTGGTATCTGATGAACTCGTTCATGTCCCAGCCAGGTCCACCTTAATGACTGTGGTATGTAAGACTGCCTAATCAGTTTTTTTACCTCGCCATTTCTCACAAAGTCAAACCATCGCATCCCGAGTATTATATGAAGGCGTAAGATCCCATGTTTGTTGATGAAGGTTGTTCGATCAATTTAAGTTTGAATAAAATGTACACAAAATAACGACGTAGAGTTGTTTATTTTTTCAAATCTCTGAAACATTCGAGAAAATAAATAAATAATCTTTTTGACATACTCTATCATACTGATACGTTTTTAAAGATGACGTGAATTTATGAAAAATATTGACGTATTACCATTAAAATATTATCACTGCACTGGAAAATGATACGGTTCGTAATGTAAGTCTTTGACGAGCAGTTTACTAATGCAATCGAATTATGCCCTTTTAGGAGCTTTGCAACTTCTGTACTGAGGACGGTGCCTTATAGGCTCATGCTTGCAAACAGACTACTGGGACGTTTTTTTAGACATTATCTTGTTATCTTTTAAGGCAGGCATCTGAACTGCATGCTGCATGTCCATTTTATTAGTACATGTTAGGTATAATGAAAATTGTATCATTTGTAAGCTGTAAAACGATGTGTTCATTGTAAATATTTTATTTTATTTTTATGTACACTTACAAAACGTTAATGCTTAATATAAATGCCATCAGTTGATTCTATGCCATTTTAGAGTATGGCTTCGATCTATATATGTAACGAACTGCATGGTATACACGCATTCATCAAAGTTTACAGGGACTCATTAGGAATAGGTGGTGTTCACGGCTCAACTTTTGTATACCACCAATAAATTCTTTGGATATTTACTAAAAGTATCTATAAATAAATTCATCAAATCTTTACACATTCGATATTTTTTCTTGCTTGAACTGCATTTTTATTTTATTCACAATATGACAAAAATGTTGCCTATCATTTACAATATTTGATAGGGTACCAACCAAAAATAATTACATGTTATCAATAGAAATTTTTCACAAGCAAGCCAAGCTATATCTTAATTATATATATATAAAAATATAATTAAGGCATATCTTTCTGAAGAACCGAATAAAAAGGTTTTTTAAAAATTATTGTGCATTCGTTAATACTCGTTATCTCGTAAATCACAATAGCTTTCTAAGATATGAGTAATAAATTACACGTTAAATCGATTGAAATATTTACATGTTATACCAGGTTGCAATATTGCGGTATTAGATGGCAAACGCGTATGTTTTATTGAATTTGACTCATATTCAAATTTATTATTTGAAAAAAACATACACAATATAAATACCCGTTAGTTTGCATCGAAATTATGCTCGAAAACGTTTCGGTACCGAAGAAATGTTTAAATTTTATATTTCTGCTTCAATTTGGTTCACAATTATTATAGAAAGCTGTTCATTCACCTGAATATTCACAAGTAAAAACCCAATGTTATCAACGGTAAATTTATATTGACCTAAATTTTCTCATAATTCCTTTAAGAGACTTGCGTATAATAAAAAAAAACACATGAAAAGGTTAAATACTTAATATTTTATTCATTTAATAAAATTCAAAGTTTTTTTTAAATTGCTCGATGCTGCTCTTGATCAATCATTTTATTAAATAGATAAAAAAGTCATACCATGTAAATCATTCTAACTAGAATTATGAATGATAAAATCTACACAAAATAAAACACAACGCCTTAATGGATGAATTTTAAATTGAAGCTTATGAAGAAAAATGTATGAATGACTTAATTAACTTAGATATTTGCGAAACCTATGCAACGTGCAATTAATTTATTTTACTTTAGTGAACGGTTTGGTAATTATGAAGGTGTTTCAGCTATTTTAGAGCGCCAAAGCAATTTTGCTTTTACGTGTCGACAAAGTTATGGCCGGCGACATTTCTTTGCTTTAAAGGAACATTACCGAAGCGCAGGGTTCATTAATATGCAGCT
Organism: Glossosoma conforme; assembly: GCA_022606575.1. Taxonomy (NCBI): domain Eukaryota; kingdom Metazoa; phylum Arthropoda; class Insecta; order Trichoptera; family Glossosomatidae; genus Glossosoma; species Glossosoma conforme. Next base: position 3,986,965 of record JAGTXR010000128.1, on the reverse strand, counting down.
GACAAATGGGCAAATAAATTGCGTTACGACGCGCCATTTTTAAAAATATCAAAGCTCGCGCGGCTCCAATTAAGAAACTAGTAGCTGGGCAAGAGAAAAATGTACATCGCTCTATCTAGCAGACAGCAATGCAACCCCGGAGAGACATAAAGTTTATCAAAGTATTAAAACACTTTGAAAATAATTATATATTAATCGTGATTACTATAACGCTATTTTTTATTTAAAATAACATTAAATAATTATATGAAATAAGTCGTGGATGCATAACATTGAAAATCGTATTAAACTGAATATTTCTAAAAAAGGTTACGGACTTCTTCTTCTTCTTTCCATATCCATTCCATATCTGGAACATGTGGCCACAACAAATTGCCGACCCTTAGTTCTGTCAGCTACCATTTCTGTCATTTATGTCCATTTCTCGTTCTTGAGCATATCTGCGCCTGAAGGTCCACTTGGGAACATATATAGTTCCCGACAATCTTCAGAGCAGAAGTCTGAGTATCTAGGCCGGCGGATATAGCTTAATAGTCAAAGCGACGGAGATTAAAAAAAAGGATTTCTGAGCTCCAAAATAGGTTGGTGTGAATTTGATCCCACACCCGTAAAATGTCAGTCATAGTATATTAATTAAATTTGGTGGTAGACGAAAGTCGTTCCGTGAAGACCACCCACCCATTCATAGTAAAGTTCTGTAATACTCGTAATAAGGATGATGCATGAATATTGGGCTGTAGTCTATGACGTTGGCGGATCAACACTCCACATGCACCTACATGAACCATGGTAAGCGTCATAGAATTTCACATATGAGACTTCAGAATTACTTTCACTATCTGTCGGTTTTCTCCTGTATGTGCTTACATAAAAAAAAAACTTGGAGAAAGGGTAGCTGTAGTATCCGAGGCATATTTTATAATTTTTTAAATGAAATCAGACGTTCCCAAGGCCTGGACTATTTTGTTCTAAAGGGTGGCTCAACCCGCAGACTTACTATGCTTTAAACAGAAATAAAATATATTGGCGGAGTAGTTTACAGTCTTCATAAATATTCGGCTTACTTAGTTGAATAGTTGTTATTATTAGGTAGGATGACATTTATAAACAAATTACAATTCCATTTGATAATTAAATATTTTATGAATATTTTATATTATTTTCAATGTTTTGAGCATTCACTTTGAGATCCATAATAAATTATATATTTTATATTATCGAATTATTATAATGAGGCTTTTATTTATATTGTTATGACCATGAACATGTTACAAAGACAATATGATTATCAAAGCGCACAAGTGACCATTAATAACAAGTTGGCGGCCTCTAATGAAGGGGTTCAACTGCGTCTCGCATGGATCCTGATGCTATGCGGCGCCCTAGAGGGTGTCAGCAGGTTCGATCTCCTAAGGAATGCCGCGAGAGTCCATATCGAGCCGGATAGAGATCTCGTTAGTCGCGGGGGGAGGCCTTGTTCGCATGATGCCACCGACTCGGGGAATTCCCCGTCTAAGGCCTGATTAGTCATTAGCCGGAGACGCCTGGAGCAAAGTAATTAAAGAGGCTGCCGCGCCGCCGAGAAATCGATTTTGACACGAAGAGATGATCGATGTGGCAGATTCGGAGTGATTAGATTGAGATTGCATTAACGATTACTCTGCGAGTCTTTAAGCATAGTTGATAGCCTCATCATTCAACAGTAAAAACGTGTTTTACGCGAAGAAACGCTGCACTTGTAGCGTTTCTACCATATTTAGTACATGCTCGTGTATGGTAAATATATGATAACCGTCTTTTCAAGTAAGCGTGTATCGTTGTAATCATACTAAATATAACCGTCTTTGCAAGTAAGCGTATATCGTTGTAATCATACTAAATATAATACTCACTAATTAAAACGTTTTGTTTCTTTCTATATCCGTTCAATATATGTTCACCACAATTTGCTGTCACACAGTCAGATGCCGTTGTCTATACCTTGTCTCAACTACTTGGGAACATAAATGGTTCCTGATGAACATCTAGGGCGACATTTCGGGACTTGATGAGATTAAAAATGTATTAACGAGGCATATTTTAGGATTATTGATAATATCTTAGGATTTTTTTAAGAAGATCTGTTGATTAGTTTAATGCTCTCGAGACCATTTGGTTCTAAGAAGCAGCTCAATCGACGGTGACCCATCTATGTTTTGTTCCATGCCTATATTATTTATCTTCGGTGATCTAACTAGAACAGCACTTGCAATGTGCTACTGTCACTAGAACAAATAATATATTTTTTCTATTTTTTCGATCGATTATCCTTGGTCAAATCGAAATAAAAAATATGGAATAATTTCATAATAATCTTTTACTTATATTTTCAAGTTATGATTAATTATGAAAATTCGTTAATAATATCGATCGAAAGGCTGGGTTGTTTGGCGAGCGCCCAACTTGTTTTTTTAGGTTATGACGTTTTAGGGGTACTAAATTGTTGGAATTTATATGACGCTGCGGAGAAAAGCATGTCTAGTTTTGAAGTGTGTTAGCAGTTCGTTTACCATAATCGATATGAGCGAGTACTGGGAGCCATTAACTTCGAAACAGCTCAATAAAAATGTCTCATAGCGAATAAGTTACAGCGGCGGAAGGTAAGCGTATTCTATGGCTCCGTAATGCGGGGCAATATAATAAAATAATACATCGCACACGCAATATGGCAAAAGCTGGTTCGTGGGCCTCGGGCCTGACTGAAATATAGGAAGGAACAAGCGATCATTTCACTTTACAATGGATATACTTGGCTTTATACTTAAAATCACGTTACAAGACAAGGCACTGAAATATTATTTTGTTTCATACATTTTTTACATATACATTTACAGAAAATAAAATATTTCTTTTGCGAACACCATCTTCTTAGATATCTATTTATTTATACAAGAGTGACACTCATGACAGTGTTGAAAATTCAATAAAAGTGTTTTATAATGTGACATTTAAAACCAACGAAAGACACTGTTTCTTTAAAAAATAATGGTAATGCTATTGTATTTTCATTTTGTGTCAAAGATTATTATCTAAGTGAGGAATTGAATAGCAGTGTTCAATTCGAGAGTAATAAAATATGTTTATTTTTATTTTCAGCATTAACTTTGAGATAAATTTCAAATACAAAATACAGGTAGACTACTTTTTACCTTGTTTTAATCTTTTTGGTGGTTTCGCTTTCAAAAGGAGCTTCATCAGTTTTCCGCGTGCAATAGCATAATATGTAGCATTGTGCTCTTAGAGAAAGGTTTTTTTGTATTACAATATGTAAATTTGAATTGCAATTTTTTTTCGTTTCATTCAACGTTTCGTATTATTTATAAAGTAAATAATAAAAAAAAATAGAAACAGTGTTTGCACATTTTATGGGTTTCTTATCAGCAGTTTTCAATAGAACTCGCCGCACACTTTCAACGAAATGACATTTAGGTACAGATTTTCACGTTAGCGAGAAATATTTATGGCATCGCCCTCTGTCTGTGAAAGCTTGCACCCAAAATCTACTGGGTGATATTGATAAAAATGGATAATTGATTTATAAACTAAATACATAGATTTTGAGATTTATTTTTCATGTAAAGCAAACAATATAATTCATTTAAAATAATTGTTCCGAGACCGATTGGTAGCGGCCGAAATTTCAGCATCGGCTTATATAGTGATGTCGGAATACCAGATATCCGGCACTGAGGTTAATACCAAAGACCGGAGATAAGTTGATACTAATTTATTTAATGCGAGTCCCCCTTTTATACCCTAATTTACAACATGAGTAAGCAGTTAAAAATAATATTAAAACATTTGAATATCATATGCTGCACATTCTTCGATACGGTTTCTGGACCTTGATCTCTTCAATCCACATAGAGTGGCAGATTATTGAGATCGTTCATGCTCCGTATAAGATGATAGTTGATTATAACAATTACTTTGGAGGTTTAATACAATTAATTATGCTTCCAATAGCGGTTTGAACATAATAATTTCAAAAAATAATATGCATCGGGTACTAGAGCCAATGTCTATTTTTCCTGGATGAGATTTGAGGTAGTTGGGAATTATATATGTTCCCAGGTAGACCTTTGGATGCAGAGATGCACAATAGCAACTGACAAAACTAAATTTCAACAATTTACGGGTAAAAATTATTCAGAAAAATTTCATTTATCCACAGTAAAATATTCATTCTTTTAAAACATTTAGAATTGGTTACATATTTTATGTTGAAATGAAAATATTTATTGTGCAATTGAAGATTAAAAATGTTTCACTTGAGAAAAAAAAAGTTTAAATCTAACAATTATAATGATTTCTTATTGAAGTATGAGGAGAAATACCTTTTGAATATTATACTCTCCAAAACCTTTCACAAAAAAATATATGATAATAAACAAAAATGGGATTGATTTTTTTTTAGTATACACTATTAGGTCGTACTGTAGACACAATATAGAGTACAGATAAACGAATGTACGTCTAACAAACGGCCCGATATAAAGAGAAATAAATGTGCCTTTCGCGGGGCACATAAATATGTGAAGCGGCCATTATTTTTCAGCTGTAATCGATTACATCCAATCCCTACGTGTGAAGTGTGGGCAAGAGAAGGGTCTGCAGGGAGTATCAGGGTGGTAGAAGATGTGGGAGGATGCCCTAAGACTGGGCTACGTCTCCCTCCATAGATAAATTCATTCCTGTCCGAAAAGAGTAAGCGGACGGTGACAATTGTTCCTGTGGCTTTGGACTTGTTATTCGGTGATATTTTATTTATTTTTGTGTTCTCAGAATAGAAGCTAGTATTTTTTGTGCGAGTATATACATTTAAAAGAAAAAAGTATGATATTTAAATGAAATTATGTATTAAAAAATAAACACTTAAGATAAGAGATTTATGGTAATTTTTTCGATAAAAAAATACCTCAATAACTTAAACATATCACTTTATTCGAGAAAATAAAGCATGCTTCCTGTATTTTTAATATTAACACCTTCATAGATATCTAAACATATATTATATTTGAATATGGCTTTTCAACGAAGTTAGTTTCATTGAAAAGCCATATATGTCGTTAAAAATAAAAATTGATTAGCTTATTCTAAAATCTCCCTTTTTATGTACAACATTTGCCAATAAAAGTCTACGAATATATTGACCGTTGAATAAATATTAAGATTTGGGTACTAAATATATTAAAAATATAATTCTGTACTAGAAAAAAATGCTTTGACAGCATCAAGTGCATCACTCCATGTCGATAAGTAATATCGGGGCGAATACCCCTTCGGTAATCTGAGAAGAGAGATTTATCACATGTGTCCTGGTCGAGTGGGCGGGCGAGGCTCAAGGCGGTAGCCTGGGGCGGATGATTTCCTTTTTTATTATATAAACATGTATAAAAGAATAACATTAGATAGTAACGAAAATATCCCACATGTGAAATACACGGAGTTTATTATTTTAAAGGATATTTATAGATTGAAAAAATTTGTATTGAATTACTTCATAAGTGACACACTGTGATTATAAATATATAAAAAATAGACTAATCTGAAAACATTAAGTCAACCACACGAAGTCGTATTGCTTATGATTGAAAGCTGTGTAACAATTATCTTGTATTAATTATTTTAATTATTTTGTGTTTAATGATTTGCATGAATTTTGTCAAAAGTATCCTGTTGTCGGTTGATAAAATATTAAACATAATGTAATCCACAGACGCTGGTTCGCATCCCGCCTCTGCCCATATTTTTTCTTAACGAATTGATGCATATAAAAAGAATTTGTTGCATTATAATATGTGTATATTTAATAACTTATAATATTGTAATATAGTCAATGATCTATAAAAGTAGATTAGAATATTGAAATAATATTCTAATAAATAATTAAAAAAATCCATATAATAATAGCACCTTGAGACAATATCAAGAAGGTAAAATTATTCATCAGTAACATAGGTAAATAACTAATTGTAAAGTGCGCGTCGTACATACAAGAAATTGTTCTCATCCATTCAATCTATATTTCGGTTCGAGACCCGAGTGGTACTTACTAAAATAAATAGACTGTCGGAAATAATAATATTAAACTTGTGAATAGATACGTACTGATTGAATAATAAAAAATAATAATATACACACTCTGAATAAATACTATAGAGAAATCTATCGTTATACGATGGTAACATTGGTTACAATGTAATAAATGCAAGATTTTCGACGCATCGATTTGGGCAGTTGATGGTCGTGTGGTCAAGGGTATTGAACTTGAACAAATGTTGGTTCCAAAGTTTGCTGGTTCGCATCCCGCCTCTGCTGATATTTTTTCTGAACGAATTGATGCGTATAAAAAGAATTTGTTGCATTATAGTAGGTGTATAATTAATTACTTAAATTAATGGCTTTTAATTGTTTTTTTTTTTAACAGAAATGCATGTTTTATCTATTGTACTATTTACAGTCCTGGGATTCTTGAATGGCTTAAGTTTATTTTCGGATATTGCACTATAGATGAGCTAGCTACCAGAGCAGCTCTATCTTTTTTCTCATCCATGTCTTCTATTATCGAAAAAAAAATAGTTTCCTGTATCTTTAAAATGTTAAACAAATATAATTTTTGTCTTTATTTTTATTGCTTTCTTTATTTTCTCATTTTTCTCTTGAATTTTTCTTTTATCTTATTTTTCACGCTTGTCACTGTAGATATTTTAGCAGTACTTTATTGTGATTTAAAACCATATCTTTATTTTCCCGGCAAACGCGGTTTAGTAATAAAAAGCGTTTGCTTAGCATACCAAAGGTTGTGGGTTCAATCCCCGATAAAGATTATAAAAAAAATATTTTTAAACGACTCCTAAGTTCTATAAATACCCTTGATGTTAATTTGTTCTATAAAACGTAATAATGCCATTCAGGCAAAACCCGTGAACAACGCCCATTCATAGTGAGTTCATTTTATAAATAGATAATGGGTTAATAGCAGGTTGTAGTGTAAGACGTTGACGGATCAAAATTTCAGATGCAGCGTGAGATGAGTTCTTGCCACTACCGTCTGTTTGTATTTTTTTATGCGTATACGTAAAACAAAGATTCAAACTCAAGGTACGAGTAGTTTGCATGGTATTTGAGCATCTCATGTTTCAGTCGCCCTTGTTAGCCTCCCTATTGTGGGCGGGGGCGCAGGCCGAGAGATGACGAGGGGGTCCTCCTGGTGATTTATGCGGAGCCCCCGACCCGGTGGAGGTCGCAGCCCCGCCCGTCGTATTTCACCAATGGACAGATTTAAAGAAATTCACACGACGCCGGAGGCAGATTTATGGGCGGCTGAGATTCCTCTGCTCCGCTGTTGCGACTGCTGCTGGGAAACGCAGCAAATGATAGCGCGTTAAAAATGGTTTTCGTTTTAAACGCCACTTCACGCAGAAAGTATTATGAAATTTACACCTCAATGCTTTATAATGATTTAAAATTGCTTTATGAATCTAATCCTTGATGTATTATAAGGTTATGGGTATTTTAATTTCTTCACAAACTGTCGCCATTAAGCTTTATAAACTATGCTTCTCAGAACTCTTCGGGATATATAGTATTGTTATCCTCCTCTCTTTCAGTTTGTTATTCAATTGCTTGGTGGTAGGATGTGGATCAGATTAACAACACAAATACTTTTTCTGAAGCACATTGACATATATATTTCGATAACTTCACAAAAAGTCTGGCCCGGACCTACTAATAGCATTCAGGCTGGGCTAACAACATGACAGCATGGTGACACATCCATGTACGACAAGCGAACAGAAATAAGAGACGAAAGATTGTAAATCGAGGTTTTTGGTACGAATCAGCAAGGGCTATATCATTCCGATGTCATTATATTATGAGTTACCAGCATACTTCAAACCTTTTCTCACATATTTTTCCTCTTTTGTCGATAACATTATTTTCCTACATCTCTGTGATTTTTGATGCATCTGATCGTTTTTTGTCAATTTCTCTGGTTTCTTTAATATTTTCGCCTCTTTATATTTTATCTTTTATTGCCAGTTTTATTGTTATTTTGGAATAGCTCTGTAAATGAATAAATAAAACATCGTTATGTGAAGTTCCCGACGGCCTTTTAAAACGACGAAAGCCTGATGAAAAGTACGCTGTAGCAACATAAGTGTGCTCTCCTGCGGCTTCCGAAGAACATGTATCAGCCAGGTTCGTCTTTTCTTGACTGACTGTAAGATGGAAGGCTTCTGTTTCGTTCACTTAAGTATTCCTCATAAAGTCAAAATATCTTAGTATTTTCCAAAGCATCTGTTTTCAAAACTTATTATACGGCTTAAAAATATCGCAGATATATTTGTTCAAGGGTTCGAATCCAGAGTCAATCATATTAATTTTTAAGGAGTCATGTTAGCACCTTACAATTATTTTTTATTATTTTTACTACAGCATGTATAACGGATTGCATTATTCAGGCGTTAATCCGCAAAGTTTATAGAATTTGATTTCGTGAAAACCTAAGAAGTTATTTATAGAATTTCATTAAAGTATGTATAATATATATTGCTTTATAAAAAGAGGTTTTTCTTCTTATAATTTTTTTTAATGCATTTATTCAACAATATTAAAATTTTATAAATATATACATAAGCAAATTAATACATTTTTCATATTAATTATACGAGACATGTGACGATTTTTAATTCATGGTATATTTGTTGTTCAAAAATATACGATTTATTTTACTTCTTTTAAAATATTCACAATGATAAACATAACATATTCTTTAAATATGCGAGTTATGAATTGTAAATTAGTATCATGTGTGTAATCCAATTCTTTATAATATACAAATGTGGTATATTTAAAATATATATTTGATAAGCTGTTTTCATTTTAATATTGTCATTAAATGTGTTAAGCGTGAGGTTAGAGAAATAAAATGAAGCATAAATGATGCATTATTGGTCTTTTATTCTCATTTAAGTGTTGCGCCCTTTACTTTTGTTCGTATGAAAACTCTTTGATCAATTTTAATTATTCAAACCGCTGCAAACTGATATTGTTTTTTGATTACTCAAATGACAATACCATTGATGATTAATTGGGATTATTCACACCGGATGACAGTATTTGAAAAATACGGAGTTATTGAATAATTTATTATTCATATTTGCGTGGTGTTAGAAAATTTTGATTTATCTGCGCAAGTGTTTTTTTTTTCTTTGCAAACAAATGCGAACGCTATCGAATGCTTTATTTTTAGTCGCCAGCTCCAGAACTGTAAATATAAAATGACAGATTCGCACAAAAGATATATAACTTAGTGGAACAACGGTTATTGCTACTTTTTATGTTTGATTCCGACGACATGAAATGAATTGAATATTTGTTTGTCTGTACTGTTTGTGATGCGATAGAAAGCATTCATTTATTTTTCTAGCTGCCATACAATAAATTGAAATTTGTTTGTTTTTAGTGAATTTATATATTTACTAAAACATTAATTACAGCTTTTATTTACTGACATGTGTTTTTTCATAAGATTTCTTCTAATAATGCCTGTAGGTTTATAAATCACATATTACAAATGAGGCATCAAATCTAGGTTATTGCATATTTATCATTCGAAGTTCGATGATGTACGAGTATTTTGATAAACAAAAGTACAATTTTAATTATTTAAAAATATTAAACAGCTTGCAATAATTGAAAATATTTACTTAATTCAACAATCGTTAATGTTGACAGCATAAATATAATATAATAATAACAAATCTATGCACTATGTAAATAAAATGGCACTTCTTCACGAAGTTCAAGTCTGCAACCTTTAAATTCACTATAGGTCAGAGAAGCCAACACATTTAAAGTGAAAAAAATATATATGTTAAAAACGAGTATAGCAAGTATTTGCACATTATTTTATTGCTGGTACTTCTTTTGTATTGATGATAAAGTATCGAAAGACTATTTACATCGTCCTAGTTGACTATTCACACGATTCTCTTCTAATGGCGAGTCCAACTTATGACGTTGACATATAAAAATGAAACAACTCTAAATAAATAATCATTCACTGTATTTGTGTCAAATTTTGCAATAATTTAATCAGTCATTTATTTTAATTATATTTTTGTACAAAATTTGAAACAGATTTATCCAACGATTTCACTTATTTAATATATACTTCAGATACATAATCATTGCAAAAATATAAATTTAAAAAATATACTAAAGGGTGGTTGATGCTAATGAGTAGGGACTATTGATGATACTAAAGTATATTTTCAAATAATAAGTGTGTATGACCGTATAAATGTTATTTTTTCTATATACAAAAGAGTCTGCTCTAAAACAGGTTATACCTAGTTGGGCAGATTTCATAATTTGTTACATTTCTTTTACTTTATATGTGTATATATGTTTTAAAATCACTATTGTATTCATATGTATGTTATATATTAAGATAATTTAAATGTTAATAAACGTATATTATTATTATAATTTAAATTAACTAATATTAATCAAATAATTTTAAAATGGCCTTACTATTTTATAAGTATATTTACACAACCTTTGAGCCTCAGCTAAGGTATAAAATATTTTAAAATATGATGTTTGAAAGATTTCCACAATTATATATGTATATATATACTTTTACATAAAACATTCATGAAAGGTCTCATATTTCACATAATCCGCAAGTGCCTTGATCAATTCGATAGTGAATTATTACTATGCTATCTTACACATAACAGGTTTGTTCAGCAGCCTTATCGAACGTATAATAATTTCGATATTTTCTAGTTATATCCGTAAGTCAGATCTCGGATAATGTTATTAATCAACGTTATCGTGAGCTGTGAAGCCGGTGATGGAAATATGAAGTCATTGGATCGAGGAACAAGTCCTCGGGGCGGAAGTAACTTGATGATTACGGGGAAATCACAGAGCTGACGTAATCACATCAATTATGGTCTCCCACAGAACCCCAGTATGATCACCAGTAACACCATCGATGAGAATATTGCTACAAAATGTCGAAATTGTAATTTTATAAAAAAAAAATTTAACCCCAGTATTTAAAAAAAGTACCAATTATTTTGTTGATAACCATTTTAAGAACAATTTGGTTACAACTATGAAAAATACACGTTTGAAATAAAGTAATATCTTCTACATCCCTAAATTAATGAATCGTTGTATTTAATTATGATAATGTGCATAAAATAAGTAGGTATTTTTATACCATTTTAATATGGATTACGTCCTGTAATTTTTGTCGAGGGATTTGGATCTCATGTACACTGGGCATTTCTAAAAAAGCCGTTCTTGTGAACGGCTTTTTTAGTAAAGTAATTAAAGTAGTACTAAAAAATTAAACAAAACCATACTCGTAGATTTAAGTTAAACCATACTCGTAGCAAGACATTTATCCAGAAAAGTAATAAATAATTGTTTCAATTAAGTAAATGTCAGAATACTGAGAATTATTCTTAAATTGTGAATTAATTGATATGTAGAGTTCAAACAAGAATTTCCGACCAAAAAAAAAATGTTGTTTTATTAGATGTTACATTTAAGTACATACTTTCCGCGTCCTGTTTAAGTCAATAGAACAAAAAAATTGATTGGGATAATTTCATGATTGTTCATAATATGTTGTATTTAATTGCGAGAAGCTTGTTTACAAAAATAATAATACGAAAATATCGTGTCTCGCAAAAAGCGTACCTCCAGGGCTGCTCAACTGTTTCCGACGCGTACCCGTTGTGTCGGATTTACCTCGCACGCTGCAACATGCGCGCAGTATTGATAATTACAGCAATTACTTCCTTCCCCTGGAGCCTGACAGCTCCGACAGACACTTATCACGTGTTTATATGCAGACCTCGGGCGACGCTTCGGACATCATTACCCACACCGACTATGACCCTGAGCTTAACGGGCGTAACTACCATACCACGATTTGATGGATCAAATCCGAATTAAACTTAAGCATTTCTTACAAGCTTAAAATTAAAAATATCCTTTTTTATTGACTACTGTAATTAATGTGACTATTATCTCTCCATTCAGTAAGTGATCGTTGTAAGGAATTATTATATTTATTTCATATAACTGAGTTCAGCTTTTCCCAATATATCCTTCGATTTACACGAAACGACATTGTGCTAAGTTTGATAAATTGATTGTAATTATGAGTATGATTAGTTGACTCTAAAGTACTCCAGGTTGCAGTCTCAACATGTGGTACAGAGAAGGGCCCGGGAATATTATACATCTTAATCACGAAAATGACAAAGAGATGATGTTGTCACCCGGAAGACATATAGTGAACTATTCAGCTGTTCTAAGAACATTTCATATTTGTAAATTATTATGATATACATTTTGTAATTTAAAAGAAAAGAAACTTAGTTATACCAATTACACATTTTATTTTGTATTGATATCAGCTTGATATAGCCCTTGCAGCTGATCGATTGACGATCTTTCGTCTCTTGTTTTTGTTCGCTCGTTAGACACGCATATAAATATATAATTATATTAGTAATATGAAAATAAAATATATGAAGGCGTTGTATCGCCATTTTGCTTGTTTTGACACCAGATAATTCGTCAAAAAGCCGACATGTGATAGAAGGGCGGTGCGTAGTTACAAAGCGCTCCAATTTACTTTGGCTCTGGTCTCAACGGAGGTAGATCGTTCATTGTCTGGGGCCTGAGCCGAATACAAATAAAAAATAAATTAAGGAATATGTACATTATTACTACGCAATGAATTTATTTTACCTAAATAATATCGTAATATATTTTTTAATTCATTATTTTCAAATTAATGTTTATTTGTGGATAATGTGTAAGTGCAATTTATGTCGTTGCATGATCAGCTTTCGATTAATTTTGCTCTGGCGGTATTCTCTTGCACATTAAAAAAAAACGTACTTTATTATACTCGCAAGTACAACACTTCAAAAAACACTGTACTGTAATTTCATGAAATCGTTAAGAAGCCTAAGTGATACGTGACACGTTGAAGTAATGATACGTTACATATTTTTTACCAACAAAGTTGTTATTATGGTCACGAGAGATTTAATACACATATTTAATCATCTTATGAAATTCTTTAATAACAAAATGAGACCAAAATTAAAATCTATGTCCAGTAGTGGTTATGAAATGAAATGTATTCTTTGATAGTTATTTAAAATTATTTAATTAGGCGGACCTGGAAATCCCTGAACAGATTAAGAACCGGAGTTGGTAGAACAAAGGACAACCTCGAGCGGTGGGGAATTTTTCGGCAGGGAGAGACACTATTGTGTGACTGCGGAGACCTGCAGACCGCCTCACACCTAAGATCCTGCGCCATGTGCCCAACAAGCTGCACACCTCAAGACCTAATGCTGGGCAACACACGGGCTATCGATATTGCCAGATACTGGGCAGAAATAATTTGACGTCGCTGACACGTAGAAGAAGAAGAATTATTTAATTTACCAAGAAACTTTATTTGAGTGATTCGTGTATTGTAAATAAAGTTATATTTTAAATGAAATGATAATTTTCAATTTTCAAATGATTATTAAAAAAAAAGTCTTAATAAGTATATATAATATATACTATTATTATTATTATTATTATATTAGTATTTGTATAGCGCTCTTTTATGACCGAATGATCATTCCAAAAGCGCTTTTTTGCCTCTCTGAGTAAAAAGGTGGGTCTTGAGTCTGCTTCTGAAGGATGCCTCCACTTTAAGCTCTCTTATGCTTTCCGGTAGTGAGTTCTAGGCCATTGGTGCAGCGTAGCTGAAAGCCCGATTGCCAAAGACCGTGCTAGGACTACCTCCCGTCAGCTGCAGGGTGCTTCTATTTGCTCTAGCCGATCTGAGTGTCTCTCCACGCGCGCTTATTTCTGAAGGCTTAATAAGTTCTGTCAGATAGCCCGGTGCAGTTCCGTTAAGTGCCTTGTAAGCTAAGAGGCATAATTTATACTGGATTCTAGCCGAAACTCTCAATTAAAATATACATATCAGCATCAAATTTCTCTCATCAATCTGAAGAGAAAATGAAACGGCAAACGCTGGTATTCGAACCACGAACTATGCACCTCAGTTCTGTTCAATGCACATTGCAATTGACCATGACTATTCTCTGCCTGAATCGAGTGGAAAAATTTAACGTATTTATATTATTGTTACTTTCACAATAATATAACTGAGGTGCATAATTCGTGGTTTGAATCCCAGCGAATGCCGTTTTTTTTTCTTTATCTATACAGATTGATGAGAGAAATTTGATGTAGATATGTATGAAAGTATAACTTTTTAAAATATTGGTATAAATCAATTATCTATGAAGGATTAGAGTATAAAAATAAGCTAATAAAATGAAAAATAATCCTGAAATATTTTTTGTCGTTAATCCTTTATCGTTTAGTTATGTTTTTATAAAGTTAAAAATATTATATATAAAATGAATGGCCTTTAAAACAGATACCTGCGTGGAATACTGAGGATACAATTGTTTGAATTACGTAATGATCCTCTATACTGCGGTCGATTAAGACGCGAAAATGTACATCGAATGCCGCAGGAGATCATAAAATACAACTGCCTTTTTTAGGCCTCGGGCTCTTAAGCTATCCTGGAAGGCCGTAGGTAACTATACATAATCGGTGGAACAACGGGAGGCAGGTGAAACGAGATGAAGTGAGGACAAAGCGGCTTTTTGTCAGCAGTTGGTGGAGCAAATACATAATGATGATGGTGATATAATTAAAAATGAAAATAAGTTATTATAATTGATATGTTAATTACGAGTACAAAGTATGTTCTCATTTTTTATATTATTATTACATTTCTTAACTAACTTCCTTTTAATACTCGTATCTTTATATTGATTAAAAAAATAGAAATAGAAATATCTATAATTAAAATAATATCTCTTACTTATGCCCTTGTAGTCCAATAGCTGTTATGAACTTATAATGGCGTCAAACTGGATTTGCGTTAGGTGTTATTAAGAAATATGTGTTGCATACAAAGTTATGACTCTCGTATACTTCCGAGCTATCATTTTCTTCAAGCCATTAAATAAAATTGACATCAATCCAGCTTAAAATATATAATTAGCGATAATATTGCAACGTTATTAGCGAGAAACTGTCTGAGTGTGCGTGGATTTATTAACATTTAATATTTCTACAAGAAGCATCTGCAGTCGTTAAAAAATAATTTAAAAAATACTTTTCTACACAGTCTGGAATGTTAATACGTAATACTCGCCTTATAATTATTCTCGTTTATTAAGACGGCTTAACTTACATTAAAATATACTTATATTACGTGTCGAATAAGTACTATAGTTTTAAAAATAAATTGTTACATAATAACATATTACTCCTCATTTTTTTAGAGAAAATGTGTCCAAATGGTTGTAGTTCAATATATATTCGTTTATATTTTTTTAAGTATTGTATTAACTGTGGAGTTAATTATTGGTCAAAGCTAAAAAACAGCTACTCAATGAAGTTTTAAAAATGTTTTTTTTAATTAAAAAAAATTAAACAAGGTAAATGAAATATAGTGATGAAAAAATATAACTCGCACTTTATGACTTTTGTCATGTGAGAATAGGAAAATATAAATATTTGAAAATATATGTTCATAAAAAATACGGTATAAATTAAATTAATTATTATTAATTCAAGTCACAAAGAAAAACATAGATGCTATAATAATGACATGTAATTTCTATGTTTATTGAATATGCAGAAATGATAACTGAGGTTTTCAATAATTTCATGTAGAACATAAATTTCAAAACGTGCAGACTTTTTGCAGCAATTTGAAGTGAAATTGCTATACATAATTTACTAGATGTTCAAGCATTCTTGTATCATTAAAATTTCAACATTCAAAACGTTCTATACCAAGAGCATTCATTAGTTCAGATAATGAAGGCATTAATAGTGGAAAACGTTCGCTTTGTGGAAAATTGACATCTGACAGGAAATAATTATGCCATTTTAAAGAGCCGCCATTTCCTTTACAAATTGTCTCTTCCGCTACAAACGGCCGCCACATATATTGTGTGGGTGGGCGGAAATACCTACACCTGCCACCTGAAGTAGCTCCATGGAGGAGAAAACCATCTGGAAATATACTTTGTTAAACAGTGTTGCTTTTGAAGTTGTTTTTCTGGCACGCACTTTACAGAAAACTGAAGTAATATTAAAAGGCAATTTTGGACGTTTAAAAAAAACATTTTTCCGTTACTGAGTTATTATTTTTTAACAAAATAATGTTACCGCAAAACGGCAAAAGTATTGATTTTAACGCTTGCGTTTAAAGCAATTATTTTGTTATGATGGAATGTCGAAATGTACTAAAGTAATTATTTAAACGACTTTTAAAGGTAAAACATTGATTTCTTTAATTTGAAGTTAATTTTCCAGGTTAATAAAAATAAATTTTTATATTTAATATGTAAAAATCATTACACAAATCCCCCCGAAATGTCATTAAGTAATGCAATCATTATTTGTTACTACATATTAAATTTAATTGATTTTTTGTTTAAAATGATTATGATGCCATTGAAAAAAAACTACTTAAAGAAATTTTATTATACGAGTAGTTTATAATCATTAAAGTAATTATTATTGTGAACGCTTAGTTTACTTAAAATAAAGAATATTTTAATTGTATAAAATAATAATAAAATATATTGGACTTTACTTTGTAATATTTATTTTAATTACGTACGAGTGTCCTTAGACTGCCTTGGGAGCTCTAGGTATTAAAAATAAATTATGTGTTTTATTTTCATAAATAAAGTTGTTTATATAATTTTATAGTTTCAGCAAGAAATTTGCATTAAAAAATGGTTTACTACATGAATATTTTTCCATAACTTTGAAAAGTACATTAACACTGAAATTACTGTCTGCGATTATATCTATAATTAAAATAGTTATGTCAGTCTAAGTAGTTCATTAAACGAAAAGTTCATATTGACCGAGAAATGTAATTTATTAAACATATGTTTGGGTAGATAGACAATGACTCATGAGTTGTTTAATATTTTATTTCTTGAAATAATTTATTGTTTTTTTATTATAATTTATGATACGAAAAATCTTGAACTTGTATAAACAGTGCATCACTCAGTCATGTGGATTTAAAAATATTTCAGATTATTTATGAACGCCGATTGAGTTATAATATTCATGGATGCATCGAAACACTTAATAAAATAAACTTATTGATTCGTGTGACTTCAAGGTTAAGATGATATTATTAATGTTCTTTCACACTGTGTAAAGGTTTTTGATATAAGCAGAGTATTTTTTAAGTAAACATTGGTGTTAAATAAACATATGAAAGACAGTCATAAATAATGAGAAAATATTGGTATTTAATTAGTATCATAAAGATGTCATCTTTGAAGCTAAAATGCTTTTACATGAGCAATATGCTTATAAGAATGATATTGTGTAGTTGTAACTGCTGTTAATAATGCTTTTGGTTCTCTATTTTTAGTTTCCTTAGATCTATTATATAGTTTTTACTGTACACAAAAAATAAAACGTATTTAAACAATAATTATAATCAAGAAATGACGAAAGTTATTTTTACAGCTAAATTGCTCATGAAATTTTCACCATTAGGGCTGCGAGTCGTGGATTATAGAGTTTAAAAGGCTTTTTGGAAAAATGTATATATCTTACAAATAAAAATTGTTTCTTTTAATTTTGTTTTTTTTTTCAGATTTAATTTCTCTTAGCTTTTGCACCGGGATTCAAGGCACACTACTTACTTTTACACTTATACGATTTGGGACGGAAAGTAACAGGATTAAAACAGTTTTCAAATATGGTACATTTTCTAAGGCATAGCAATGCGCGCCAGAAAATGATCTTCTGAGAACTGGTTAAATATATCCCAAAAGTGATTAGTTTGGCGCATTGCTTAACATGATCATCTTCTTCTGTTTTCTATAAGACTGCGTCCTTCATAGAGCCTTTTCTTGCGACACGGATGTACAGCTGTTGCGCCATCTTTTATGTGGTCTTAATGGAGGTTAGATGGTATTTCGTCAGCATATATGCTCACACCTCTTTAAGACAACATTCTTCTAATATGATCTGTACAGTACCGTCCTTTTGATTTTACCTTTTTGCACGACATATCTGACTCCACATATTTCATTTTACGAGCCCAAAATTTTTTAGTGTTAAGTATCAAGAAATATTTTATTTGAAATTTAAATAACGGCGCAAAAACAATGTTGCATTTTCTGCAAAGGAAAAGCTAAGGATTGTATGCACTCACAATTAGAGTTGTTGTTGTGTAGGGCCATCATTTGGTGAGGTATGGTCGTGGCGAAGAACACAAAAAGGGCGGGTCTCAGAGGTACAGCGTGAGCGGCGCCGGTAATTAGCCCCTGCACCTGTGCAGGTAACTTTTAGCAGGTATGCGCGACAAAAGTGATCAGACAAGTGATAAGATTGAAAAAAAACGTATTGCCTTTGTGGCATAAATGTATTGTTTTATAAAAATTATAAATAATCCATTATTCGTTTATGGGCAGGGGAATTAAAAAAACTAAGAAATGTATTAACACAATTAAGATTTTCGATCGATTATTCTCATTTTCATGCATTATTGATTCCGCTTACTATAAATGAACAAAAATATTTATTCTACTATTGGATGTTTTCCTTCCACATCTGGAGTATATGGTCACTTTAAATTACCGCCACACAATTCTACTGATTTAATTTTCTATTTCTTATTCTAAAACATCTATACCTGCACCCGAGAGTCTACTGAAGTGGATTTTAAGTACCTGTATGGTTCCTGACAGTTTCCAGCGTAAAAGTTCTGAAACTTCACGAGACTGCAGCTATATTAACAGAGACATCTTTAGGTGTATAATAATTAGCATATTTAAGACTTAGCGATTCCAAGGTCTGGACTATTTGGTTATAAGGGAATGTTCAAACTAAGCAAAGGGTACCAATTTTGATTTGCATTGATTTATACACATCATATCACTCTAATCATATCTAATATCCTGAAACATTATCATTAATGACGTGGTGTAGATCCACCAGTTGAACTGCCTCTTCTGACTAAAAAGCCTAGGTTTCAGTTATCTCATTGAAAATGTTGATTAACAAAGACCCACCTATGAGTGAGTCTTGGGACAAGGTATAAACAATCGATAATTTATTATGACTGTATGCTCTGGATATAGAACATATATATGAAGAAGATCTTTGTGACAGTAATTAGAAGTTAACAAAATATGCTTCAGTTAGGTAGGGTTTATGAGAAAAACGATGATTAGTTTCAGAGATTTTTAAGCTTTACGAATTGTAAGTATCCATGGTATCCTGGATGCGGAAGACGAAGTGAATGTAGATTAATGCAGGAGGCCTACGTTCATTAGTAGATGGATACAGGCTGATGATGATGATGATGATGGTGTAAGAGTAGCACCATGTGGATCCATGGCTTTAGCAGTCCGGCGACTGCACGCAGTGTGGCTGATGAGTGAGTGACGCGCCGAGAATAATGTAATTTCGCCGTCTCCGCCATCAATGGCGGCGCGATAATAAACGTCAAATTATTGCACGCCATCCTTTGACGAAACAGGCCACACGTGTACAGTGTTATCTCGAATTGCTCATATATTTTAACCACGCTAAAAGCGATAATGTATAAACTACAAACATTAATAATAAAGTGGGCATATTTACTTTGAATTAAGCATGCTTCGATTAAAATATATTGTTTGTTGTCTTGTAAGGACAGGAAACAGGTTGTAGGCAAACTATCTGCGACTTCGCACGTGCGTTAGATACAGTCACTATGTAACGACGCCTGCTAAGATGCAGATAAGATACTCACCAAAATGGGCCAGACTATTGATAGGTCGAGAGTTTTAGATATCATGGTGCACAGGACTTTGATAGCGACAGTTTGACGAAGGATCTAGCTTCCTATTTTTGGAAAGCTGAAGTAAATTTTAATCCCGTGTGCAATACAATGACTCGCAAATTACTCAATCAAAATAAAGTACCGCCTATAAAGCCTCCTTATCTTACTATATGGGTATTGGTCATCATCATAATCATCATCATACATGTCCGCTTCCTAACTGAAGTATATGATATCTAACCTATCTTATGTTGGCATCCAATTAAAAGTCAATACAGCCGTAGTATAGGTTTTGAAAACAGTTGCTAGCATAGATTAAGATAAGTTTGACTTTGTAAGACTGTAAGGGTGCTGAATGAAGGTCTCTGCATTTTACAGTCGATTAAGAGTCGAACATGGGGACTCGCTTGGAATATGTACTTCAAGTCTTCTGTTCGAAGGTCGTGAGGAACTATACATAGAATGTACTCAGGGGTTTCCAGGAAGCAGGGAGTATGGAGGTTAACATAGATTGTGGGGCAGTATGTGAAAAATACATCAGTTAGTGATTAAACATAGAATTATGATGTCATTGTGGGTAAGTAATATGTGCTTGTAGAGTCACCGATTTAAATATAGTTTTCACCAAATTGTTGTGGGTATTGTTCCTCCTGAATTTGTAAGTTACATGCAGCAGCTGCGCGCTGGGGCGGCGTCCATGTCAAGAGAACATTACATCTTGGTACACGCTCACTTGTGAATGGAAACATAAATTACTGTAACGGTGCATGACTTATTGCAGTAGCTGGAAACGAAGGAAATAAACTCGACTAACGCATTATTTTCTCAACAGTCGTATTTCATCCTCAAACCATGTATTCGATGTTAAAAAAACACAAATATACAGTGCTATTAAAATAACATTAATATACGTTATTATCCATCGTCATTAATACATTCGCACAAAATAATAAACTATTGGAGTGAAGCAGATAATGAGAAATGAAAAGCACATTACTACTATTATAAATATGCAACAAGATGTGTTGTAAATGTTCAGTAATGTAAGTAATGAACTTGATGACTTTAAAGATGTAGTTAATATTGTGATGCTGTGAGAAGCTTTTCTAACATTTTATAATTAATCTCTGCATAAGCCTTATTTCAAGTATATTTTGAAGTTATTAATCATCATGTATTGCAAAAGCTGAGTAGTTAAAAGAAAATGATGTTTATAAAGTTTTATATTTACCTAAATATGAACACAATTCAAATGAATATCGCAACTAATTGTGCAAAACACGAAAAAGATGTAAATGTATTTTTATATCGGTTGATTTAAGATGCAGAAATCTCTACAAGATGCACATTTATCTTTAATATTCACTCTGTCATTGGTCATTTTGAAATTAATGGTTCAAGTTGTATAAAAATAGCATAGCAGAGAAAATTATCTGTAATTTAATAATAGTTATCTGTAATTGCGTGTCAAGAAATTAGTCAAGCCATGAATTGAAAGTAAACACAGTGTGTGGTGTTCTTCTGGTGGTGGTTGTGCTATTATTAAGATACAGAGGCAATAATTGCACATCACGCGATAGAACACACTGTAGGGTGACATTCAGTTAAAGAATGTCAAAAAAGGACATGTAGATATTTTTGCCATTCCTGGAAAATATCATGAAAAGCCTTAGACATTTCGTTATAAATCTCTATTGTTACCAGGTGCCAAAATTTGAAATAAAATCTTCATAACTTAAAAATTGAAGAAAAACCTAAAAATTTTTACTCATTAGCCTGTGCTGGTCTATTTTTGAACGAAGGCCTCCCGCATGAATCTTTATTCTCTTCGATCCTCCGCCTTTCGCATCCAGGCCACTACTGCTATTCTTCTAATGTCATCAGTACATTTTCCAGGAGGTCGGTCAACTCTTCGTTTGCCAATTCTTGGACGTCGCTCCATAAGTTTTCTTCCCCATCAACCGTCCTCTCTTCAACATATATGTCGTGCCCATTGCCACCTGAATGTGCCTATTCGTTGGGAAGCCTCCACTACTTGAGTTTTTCTCCGTATATCCTCGTTTTGGATTATATCTTTTAGAGACACTCCAAGCATGAATCTCTTCATGGCACGCTGGGTGAACTTTATTTTATGGTAACTTGCTATTTGATTCCACGTCTCTGCGCTATATGTTATTAATAATTTGTACTCATGACTAAAATATTTAATATATTTGCGGAATATTTTATTGTGTACTGCAATACATATAATTAAATTAATAAAGTACTTACCGTAAAATATTTCGCTTTAAGCATTAATAACCACTGGTAATTTTTTTGTAAGCTTGCATTTGAGGTTGAAACATTAAGTTTCATTTATCTCTATTGATAATTTTCAACGACGAAACATACGAGACACATCATGAACAAACATGATAATTAATTTACATGAATATTTGTTACAATCTGAAATTAATGATTTCACTATCAAAAGCTCCACTATTCGATTAACATATTTAGTATGTGTCATCCGATTTAGTCTTTACCAGTACATGAGTGTCCTTTGGTGCAACTCGTCAAGCGATGTTGAGCCTTGCAGCGCTTCGCCTAATTGGCTGGTGGATGCGTTTTAATTGCATATAATTGCAGAGCACGAGCAGGGTGCATAATGGCGCGTCCGCGTCGGTCCCTTATTAAAACATTAACATTTCATCATAGTTGAGATCGCAGAGTTGGATCTAGAAAAAATACATTTAATATGAAGTGATTGAAATCTAATATATGCTATCAGCTTTGCGTAATTGTTATACAATACATTATGGATAACATATGACAAAATATTTACATAAACATATATGTATATTTTGAGCAGTCCTGGATGATTGGGAAGTATACTCGGTGAAGCTACAGGAGTCAATTGAGGTGGAATGAGGTGAGGACTGTGATGGATGACATTGCTTTGTGACGAACAATTGCTCCAGTTGAAATAGCGGACATGGATAGTGATGACAAAAATACTATTTTATTTTTTATTTTTTTTATTCTCTATTAAAATGATGAACGTGAATTGGTTGAGGAAATTTCATTAAGTGGTGCAATTTAGTATATAATACAGCCTTTGTGCCTTTTTAAGGAGTCTCGTCGTCCTGAAAGATCATCAAGAAACATTGAATACTAACATCCTCCTCTCTCTCAAAAAGTTGTTATTCCGTTGTGTGATGGCAGGATTAGGATATATAACACAGACTTCTTCAGAAGCACATTGACATACATTTACGATAAAACTTAAGAAAAATTATGGCTCGACCTAGCATTCGGCCGAGCCACAATACAATATCTCTCGCCGAAGGGCGGGGACCGACTACCGCGCTCGTGATGGCTCTCGCTCAGCTCAATAGCGGCGGTCTATATAACTAGTCCCAAATGGCGGACACATAAATGTATGACAAGCGAACAGAAATAAGAGACGAATGATTGTATATCGAGGTTTTCGGTACCAGTCAGCAAGGGCTTCATCATGCTGATGTCAATACATTTCGTCGAAATTAATCGAAAATATATCATTCTTCATATCCACTCGCTAGTTATGCGGTTGTTATACTCGCAAATTTACAATTTTACGCTCTTGTTCATTTACAATTTTTGGACGAAAGCGAGGAGAGGTAGAAAAAAAGGGTTCCATATAGTATTCGATTCATATTAACACATTCAAGACTAGATAATTTTGTTGATTCAGCACAATATACAGCCTATCAATACTAGGATATCATTTTTCACTTGAAAAACTGTGACAGCATTCAACTGCTAGCGTTAAGCCGTCGCTGTTAAATTACTGATTTAAATATGCGAGAGTTAAATTATCCAAACGCTATTTTGTACGCCTGTTCCATCCCTGTTCCTCGGGGAGCTTTTTTGTTCTGAATTTGAACTCTCGGCGCCTTTGTGGCGTTCTGCGGGCAAATTAACTTGAAAATATACTCTCATTAGGTTGATTAAGTGCCCCCTCTTAAATAGCATTAAAAATACAAATTAATAGGAATTAAATTTTTTTTCAAATTCGTTGATGAGTGGTTGCCACCACGCTCAATAATAATATGGTTGTGATGAGATTATTATTTATATTACAAGAATATTAAATACTCGTCATAAATTCGGTCAAGAAAAATGCACAAGATTTTTTTTTACTTAAGTTTCTTTCAATGATATGTGGCGGACTTCTATTTTATCAATTGTACCAGTTTCGCTATCTATGCCTGTCTAATAATCTTGCCTTATATGTTCCATATATGTCGCTTCAAGTACTAACTAATAACTAATTACAGAGAAATCACTATGACACGTGCGCTCTACAAAGCTGAAACTTTTCTCCTTCAAAACTGCTTAAATATTAAGCTTAATGGTGACATTTAATTCCCCGTAACATTATACCGTGTTCTTGTTTATTTTCTTTCTTGTTCGGAATGTCGGAGTATTTCCAGTGATCGCTTCCTAACACGGATAAAAATTCCTTCTCAGCAATTCACAGATTACAACACTTCTATTGTACTACAACACAATCCCACATTCCGACAGATATATTGTTCTAATACTGCTATGTAAAAAAATGCATATTTAAATGTATCAAATAATATAATAATAATGTAAATATACCATGTAAAATTTGGTTTAAATTATTTATCTAGTTAAAACGTATAAGTAATTTTATACTTGTGAGGAAACACAAGGACGGTTTGAGCATTGCTTTTTGATTAATTGTTCCATTTTTAGTCATTTGTATTATTTCATATATTTTTCAATATAAACATAAAACGATTTAAATCATGGATCAAACACCTCAAGACGCGTTTAAATATATTACAAGTATTATAATGTATCTACCATAGATACGACTATATAAAAAAATGTATTTATATTGTCAGACATTTGAGGCTAAAATCAAAGTCCAAAGAGTCATTTATGTTCTTTCTAAAGTGCAACTGAAGCTTTTGCGAGTAAATATCATGCTTCAGTTGTACTCGACCCAAGTCCAGGCATTCCTATTCTTCGTGGCGAGTTGCAGCTTTCAAACGGCTGCGGTAATTAGTTTTTTTTTAATGAATAAGTGAGTTTTAGTTGTATGCAAAAGTGCCGCAGTTTTCACTCTAGTGCTCAGAGAGTGTATTGCGGTATTTTCATTATGAAAGAATAAATAATTTTGTGAAAAAATAAGCACCCAACTGCAATGCCGCGGAATGAAATGTCATTTCTTTGCCGTGATTAGCAACACTTAATGTGAAGTGTTACAAAACACGTGATGTATACAAAGTATTATGGAAGCATACTGTTAATTTAATTATTTTGTAAGTTTGATTCATTGGAACACAAATAGCCATTAAAAAAATCAATCGAAAGAATCTTAAAACTACGATTAAAAAAAAAATGTCTTGACGTGCCATTGTCTATACCTTGTCCCAATGTATCTCTGCAGCTGACAGCACCTGAGCCAAAAAAATATCGCAAAGCTTTCCTTAAAGATTAAGCACGTGAAATGTTTGTGTATTGATTATTTTATTTATAAACCTATTTTTTGAGGGGTTACGGTGGTTCTATGAGTTTTGTTTTTACTATAAGTAATCTGCTAATCTTGCCTAAGAAACTTATTTCTTTTTCATTCATTCTTTTGAATGATGAAGTTAGTTATGCAAATAGGTCCTTCGAAAATCTTAGGGAGAAATTAAGTTGATTATTAATATTTAATAAACCATTTGCGCTATTGAATTCAGAGTAGATATCTGTAAAACAGAATCATAGATGAGAGTTTAAGAAATGAAAACTTTCAGATACATAAATGGAAACACAAACACAGACTATACCAGAAATTTTGGAAAACGTGTATTATGAAATATATTGTGAATTAAGGAATTTAAAGAAGACGTTATTGGTATAAGAATATCAACAATATGACGGGAAAAGGCATCCACTGATAGCGCAGCAATAAAATTCTAAGAAAAAAGACTGCCAAGAAGATCCCCAAAAGAAATGGTAGGAAAATCAACTATAAAAATATTTTTTGTCAATTTATACATATGTTTATTATTATTATTGAAATTTACTATTTATAAGATTTGACTGCGTAATATATGAGTATTAGTTTAGTCGTATACGTGTTTATTGTACGATGATATAGCAGCATGCGTTGGGAATCGTAGTAAAAGTAAGTTGTATTGTAGCAGACGTTTGCTGTCTCCACGTATGTTTAAACTTTGGATTCAAGAAGTAAAGTATCGTAAGCCTAGAAAAAAAAATCATTTTTCGTAAATTTTATAGGAAAAATGTAATCGTATACTTTCAAAGCTTGAAATATTTATTAATACATTATGCCATACAATGAATATTTCATTTATTTATTGATGATCTCTTTTATATTAGGAGTTCAATGCGCATCAAACGTAAAATTATTATAAGAATATAACATTTTTTTACCTTGCATTAAAAAACTAATGTAGCTCTATATGTATTATCAACAATAGAATATATATTTACACCGTAAAACGTAAGCCTCCAACGTATGAGTATTCATTATTTTTAACCTTTTGCCTCCAACGTTAAGGCTTCTCTTGCTAATCTTATGATATAATTTTACAATCTTATGGGCCGACCAAATACATAAATAATGCCAAATAAACATTTCTATAAACTGTTTAATTATTTTGTTTAAGCCATCCTTACACTTTACCAATCCATGGTCCCTGCTATACGGTAGCTATAAAATGCCACTATTATATTATGTCATCTACCATTATTTATACTTTGTAAAAAATTCAAAACAACACCTTAAAGTTCGAAGAGAAGAAACTGTTTGTAATATGTAAAGTATGTTTTGTCGTTTGTTAATAATAATTATTAATGATATTGGACGACTTAGCTCAATGCTCTTGTAGCCTAAAATACTTAGTGCTTCGGTAGTATAAACGTTTCAGTCAATAAATAAAGTAATTCACTATTTAATGATCCATGTAAAAAACTTTATGACAAGAAGAACCTGCTCCATACCTCTGTGTCGTGGAAGTTAGAACCTCGCCGCCTGGCTGTAAGTCACTTGCGCGTTTTTTCCTCGCAAGTTAAAGAAGATAAATAACGGGCGCGCCGGGTCGCCCGCTGCAATAAATCACACGGGCATTTTTCACGAAAGTAATATACGTGTCTCGGAAAAGTTTATCTTCATACGTAAGCGCGAGATGCCCCCGCGTGAATTTATAACCCTGCGACTGCTTCACTACTGACGCGTTAACCGCCATACATGGATGCTGCAGCAATATTTTTAACGCTTCACTGCTGTTATAAGCCATGCGCCTCTTAGAATCACCATCATATTTTAGATATAAGCTCTACTTATTGGAGATAACGGTCCTCACAAACCGCCGCTATTAAATTTTGTCTTCATCTTATCTCTTGTCAGTTCGGCCTCCCGGAACTCTGCCAAGTGCATTCGATGTAAAGTTCCGATGGCCTTCCAGAACGTAGCTGTGGTATATGTTCTCTTGCGGCACCCGAAATATATGTGCTAGTATACTCAGGTCCACCTATTCCTTTGACCATCTTTAGGTGATCAAAAGAATAGGCGGACCGCTTGACTATAGAAGGCTTCCTTAACCACACAGTACAAATTGATGATGAGTAAAATGATTTAGTTTTTTATGATTATTTAGTTTTTATTTTTTCACAACCAACACACGCATAAGACGCAGAATCATTTTATATCTTAGCAGGAAATAAAGCAAGACTTGCTTGTGAAAATTTTCTGATTTGAATTGATTGTAAGCTATAGTTTTTGTGGAGTAGCGTCGAAGAATTGGCAAACGGACGTCATCAGAAGAAGAGTGGGAGTAGCGAGGATGTGGAGGATCGAGAACGATAGACTCATTCGAAAGGCCTACATTCAACAGTAGACGGCACAGGCTGGTTATGATGATGTTCACAGCTCTAATTTTTATGATTAACTTATGACGTAGTTAATGTAATTGATTGGATTCTCTAAAGTTAAGCTTAAAGTATAACGCCAGCAGTTGAGGCTTCCTGTCCCTGGTCGCGTCATCGTCAGGGCGGCCGGATTTATGCGGCCCCGCGGTGTGATTTGTTCGGGCGACCGCCGGGGCGCTACACACAATGGGGCCCCTTCTTTTTCAGCTAATTTGTGAAGTAGAGTTTAAAAGCCGCAGTAAAAGTCAGCCGGAGGAAGATTAACATCGCCGTTAGGGCTGCGGTATAAAGGACCAAGGTATGCTTCATTAGTAAAAATTTCGTAATTTTTTATGATTTTATTCCTTTCTATGTCCGTCTCAAATTAGGAATATAGTATATAGTATGATCACAGAAGATTGCGGAGGAGGTCATCGATGTTGTCATATATTCAGCTGAATTTATTTATCGTCACTGATATGATGTGATATATATTTTCCTTTATTTTATTGTTGAGGTAATTTGCGAATATCATGGTTTGTTAGTATGTTACCAGTGTCTACGAGTATTGTGAGCTATGTTGATTACCGCGTCAAAAGACGATGCAAAGATAAGAATTTGAAAACTCTATTAGTCATATTAAAGGGTAAATTAGGTTGATTTCCATAATAATTAAATGACACGCAATTTTTTTTCCTAATCTTATAGTAAATAACTTCTTAGGTTTTCATGGCCACGTTCACCACACACGGCTCAACCCAAAAGCCACAATATCAATCTTATAGTATTTTACGTTAAATGTTATACTTTCAAGTAATTAATTAATATTTATTAATAAAGGGTCATTGAAATCTCTTATGATAAATAAACGCAGAAAACAAATATTCGTTTTGGCACACATATAATTTATTTCAATCGTCTGTGAAATTATTTGCATTTAAAAATAAATAAATACTATAATAATTCAGGTGTGGAAAAAAACAAGGGTTAATGAATATAAAAAAATAAATTAATATTCATTACTTTACAAAACAATTTGAACATATGGTGAACGAGTATTAACTATATGTATTTTTAAATAAAGTAAATTGAGGCTTTGACATAGATTTTTTTTTATATAAATAATCATATTTTCATTTAAAATTAGTTTTTTTTTATAAAAATATCTTCATTTTATTACAAAAGTGTACAAACTTGTAAATTACATATCGCAGACACTTCTTATGAAAAAAACATATATTTAAACTAGTACCATAAGAATATTTTTTCCAAGGAAAATAATTATGTCTTATAATTTATTTTTTCTTTGAAATGATGTGTAAATGTGTTGAAAATTTTATTTAAATCATATTTAATACCTAGAGACAAGTCATGAAATTAAATGTTGACAATTATACTAAATTAGTAATTAAAGGTGACGACATTTATTTTTGTATAAAAAAATTGACAAATAATTGATTATAGGAGAGAGCATAAGCTACAGGTTCCTAATTTATGATCATCGAGTACTGTACATAGAATGTTCACAGGAGAGTTCCAGTAATGGGTCCCCATCTGATTCCAAGTACAGGACAGGACAGGGATGATACTTTCCAGATATGCAGTGTTATGCGGGCGCAAGGTGGATGGAGTCCGTTCAGACAAGACAGGCAGTATTTTATGTAAGTGTAAAAACTTGTTTATTGAGTGCTATTTTGACCACTATTATACATGGAAATCATTTCTATCATCTGCTATAGTAAGTGTTTGATTGTTGAATGATGTTGATCTACGAGAATAATATATCATGTCCGTTATCCTAGCTGGAGGATAAAGTAGTCAAGAATTGTCACTACAAAACTCTGTCAAGCTATAGTCCTTGCCTCATTCCATGTCAGACTATGATTTTTGTAATACATGTTGATGAATGATCAAAAATAATCGCGTAAAAGTTTTTAGTATTGAAAGCTCACCTCGCATTCCTTCGTATCTCATCGCCCGGCGGCAGTTCACGCAGTGAGCTGAACTGCAAACAGCTCGGCCCACAATTAGCGTGCAAGATTGATGGGGCAATCTGCTCCCGCTCCCCGCCCTCTCCCCTCCCCGCCCACAGCAGCCGCCCACTCGCGCCCGCCTAATAGTTATTTATGCGCGCGCGAAAAAAGCTCCGGCCGAGAGCTTTTGCGGGCGCCGGCGACGTCTCGGACGCCGGAAGTGGAACACTTTGCGTAATAATTCTTAACCGTTTGAGGGGAGCTTTTAACGTTTCCGGGACTTTGCTTTTTTGTGTGTAAAAATGTAGGGAGCTGTATCACATACTTCACTTTTTTTTTTATACAAAATATGTTCTCTTACAGATGAAGAAGTTACGAGCAGGCGGATATTGAGGGTAAAGAACAACAGGTATTGAATTTACTTAAAAAGATCATGTTAACATTTAGCAATGTACAATGCAGTATTAGTATAAGTATCTCTAAAACGTGTTTTTCTACTATAATTTTCTATATTTGCCACTACATAAGATATTTCTGATGTTATTGTTTTCAAAACCAGGTTTTTACGTGTGAATATTTTTATATTTTTATTACTTTCATTTTAAAAAAAAATCTAAGAAAATATTTTCATTTAATTTAAAGTCAACGAAGTAACAATACAAATAAAGTGTTATAAAAAAACCAATCATAATAATTAAAAAAAATATTATTTGAATCTTAAACGGAAATATGTACCTTAAAATAAATTCCATAATTTTAATATGAACTCCTTTTTTTAAATCAAAATTATCATAGCTGGTAATAGAAAAAAACAGTCCAAAAATAAATTTCTTATGAATTTAAGAAAATATTAAATGCTATTAAATTTTTACTTTAAATCTGTTTTGACATGACTCCATTACTAGTATTTATTCATAGCATTAATAATAATAATCATTTTATTTATTCAGCTACCAGAGCCATGATTTAAAAATTTACATATACATACAAAAAAAGAAAAGGCAAGACAATACCATTTAATTTTTTTACTTTAAAACAACTACAAACTCTCAGTGAATCAAGCACCGGATCACCGCTGGATGTCTACGTAAAGGCGCATCCAGTGCCCCTCCAACAAATTAATTAATTAGTTCATTCTTTAATCAAATCTTGTTTGCAAGTAAGGATTTTAAAACAGAATTGTAAACATATTGTCCTATAGTCTACGTATTTTAAATAAATCAATCTTCAATTAAAAAAATATTGATTAATCATTTTAAATAAAAAAATATTTCCATTAAGTAAGCTATGATTAATGTCGCTATTTTGTTTAAGTAGAAATCGTATGCAAGAAGGTCAAAAAAAGGTTTAGTATGTCTGAATCAAAATAATATGCAAATCTAAAGACATCCACCTGAAATGGAACAAATTGTATTATTTGATTAGGTGTTTGTCGCTCCCACGACCGAAAAAGTCTTTATTGTCGCCATTCGGTGTTTGCACACGTTACAAGTGATTAATGCTTCCCGCTGCCTGTTTGCTTCATTATTCAAATTAGCACACATTGAGCATGAAAACAGTTTCAATTGTAATATATTTGATAATAATAATATTTATTAATTTAGTTTATTGAATCTATTTACTGGTAAAAATAGATAAGTCTATAGTCATAGAGACGTTCGTATTTTTACCTTTTTTATAGAGGAAGTTTGTAATACGATTCAAGTATTTTAGCATCGATAAATCTAAAAGTAACGACAACGAAGAAGTAAGAGAAATAATTTACAACTTTATGTATGGTAAGATACTTGAAAAATACTGAATGAAGAAACAAACATATGCTGAAGATGAGTATAGAGAGGATATACAAAATCTATGTATTCTTATGCCCGGTTATGACATACATTGAGTTGAAAGCAGACACCATATAATTAAATAAAAACTTTGTAAAATCATTAAATAGAAAATACTTTACGAGCCATTGTAAGACAAACAATCCGATAAATTGTTTATTTTTTAATTATCTTATTTCTGAATCGTATTAAATAAAATTTGTAATGTTTCTGAAAGAAATAAATGAATATTTTTTTATTATTTTATTGATATCGTGTAATGAGGGATGATCAAGAAGACAGAATTTTAGAAATCACGTCGAAAGAATGTATCTTGAACGAGTGGTGAGCATAGCAGCTGAAGAGAAACCACTATGCATCCATCTTACAGAAAGATGATATCAAAGATGGCGCGACAACTCTACATCCTTGTCACTGAAACAATCTTTAAGAAAGCAGAAAAAATAAGAATGTACATTCTTTAATGCTTGTTGTGTAGTCTCGTCATCCGAATTATAAAGTGAATATGATCATTTATCAAAGGATATACATTTTTAAACATAAATACAATAAAATGACAATTGTCATCAACGTAAGAGTTATTTATGGACGAAATATATATTATGACTTCAAATTTTACGACTGTTGTAACAGCAGGCTAAATTCGTACGCGTTAGATTATTTATTGCTTTTTAAAAAATGAAATGATGATATTGTAAATTTTCAGAATATTTTTAGATTATGTTTATATAATTATAATTAAACGAATATGAAGTATGAATAATAATTAGTATTTTTTATTTTTTGAAAATTTCATACACATAGCCTTTTTAAAAAAAAAGGTATAATTTAAACATTTAAAATAGAACTGAACCATTGCAAAAATAACGAGTATTTAGTGTAAAATAATTTTATTATTTTATTTGCAAAAATGTTTTGATATATTATATGCAAAGCGAATAGTCATTTGTTTAATCAAATTACTTTCATAAAAACTACATATTTCCTTAGGCATTAACATACAATATCACCAATTTTTTATTTTTCGAAATTGATCTGAAAGTGACTGAACAGAATATAATTGTCTTAAATATTACTCATTAAGTGTAAAATAAATATTACTCATACAAAAGTAGGTATTTTTTTATAATTACAAAATACTTATTATAATTCATTATGGTTCTACTTATACGCGTTTATTAGAAAATAAAAAAAAACATTCAATTTGAGCTATTTGAGAATTGATTTATTTTTTAAATTTAATAGTATTAGAATTATTATGATTTGCAGATAAGAATATTTTTCTAATATAATATCACAATAAAATAATAAATATTAAAATAAAATAAAATAATTTTTATTTACAATTATACCTTTTTCTCTATTATGAAGATTGAAGATATTTATTAAAACCAAGTATGTCAACAAAAAATGAATTACTTTGATAAGGTTTGCAAGGTTTTTACATGTATGAAATACTTGATATTCTCATTTATAAGTATGCGCCTTTTTCGTTAGCACATAATAATATTCACTATATACCACCATGTTATTTGGGTGGGAGAAAACATGTAACAAATAAAGCCGCAAACATTATCAAGGATACCTTTTTGAATCATTCTATTGGATATGACACAATGAGGCATTTGAAAAAACTTGAATGACAAGTTTGCCAAGAGGGCAAATTGTAATCTGAGCGACAGACTCCAATCTTCCCATAGAATAATTCAAATGTTGCTAATAAAACAAACTTTGTGAAAGCTTTTTGGTGGAATACGATCCTAACAAACATATAGAGGTGTTTACAGATTCCTTTTACAGGAGAAATAATCAATCTTTGCAGCGAAAAAATCAATATATTTCTATAAATATTTAGTTTTTACAGATAAATGGAGAAGAATCACATATCTAGAGTAATTTTTAAAGCACTTAAGGTCATAGATGAATAAGTTCCCTTTTTTAGCATATCCACTGCTTAGATAAATATTAGAGAGAGTATTACCGCCACAAAATATTTGGCAAACACATTTGTTCAGCTACCGTGATATTTGTCTAGTTCCAAATAATTTGCATCCGAAGTTCCGGTGAGTACATTGTACAATAATGTATAATTTCCGATTGCCTTTTAGAACAACGAGAACTAAAAGAAAGGCAGGCGCAGTGTCGAAGAGAGAAGAGTAAGAAAAATATTTGGGTAATCGTAAATCAGTTTTTTTAAAGTGATCGGGTGATTAACCGGATGATCTATAGACCAAACTAATTTAGTCTAAGGGACAATTGATATAAAACTAATTGTGTTAAATTACGGAAAAAAAATCAGGAACGCAAGCCAGTGATTTAATATCACTGGATTACGCCATACGAACTCAATTATGTTTTTCGTGTCCAATAACATATTCCGATGAACATACATTATTACGTATTTGCAGCTATTTATAAATAAATATGTTTTTGTTGTTGTAATATTTGTCCATTTTGAGATGATATTTGAAATCCTGAAAATCTATATTTTTTGCTCCAATGATACAATTCATCTATATTTGCTCTTTTCATGGAGAGTATGGTCGCCATAAATAGGCGTCATGAAGCTTGCTTGAATCTACGAGTACATTCGACATTTCGCCGTGTACATTATATGTACGTTTCCATACAGCATTCCACGGCATATTTGAAAGTTTATTTAACTAACAAGCGTTGTATCATACTGTTCTTATAAGCGACTCAATTCCATCGTATATTGTTACGGTTATTTACTTTATTATCAATCTTATATTAAACTGTACCACAGAATGTTATAATTTAATACTGAAATATTTTCAAACACGACAACCATGTATGTGTTTTATTGCTATTCTATTCTGTATCTGGTTTGTCTTTTAAATTACTTATATTACGTCAGGTAACTATCCAGGTACTTATGTATCCAAGTACAGTTAATTATAAAAATGCTCAGAATATAATATCACATCACAAACGATAATAACATCATCCGATTGTTCATTATGCAAATCCGTACGAAATCAAATTCAATATGGGGAGAGGTGATGAATGCACCTCATTCTACGATCTACGATCCACATTCTACACCACGATCCACCCCTTCCTCAAGCCCATTATTATAACATGTTTTTATTTTCATGTGGGAAACATTATTTAGATGCTTGATAGTCCCGCAAGAGTGGGGCTCGTTCACAAAGGATACCCTGATATGACCAATTCCGTAATTGAACGTTACATGTCAACGACGTTGGTTCAAATACACACAGTTATGGTACAAACAAACGGACAGCTTTTTTGACAGTCATTGTCAGTGAATTTTGACTGACGACTGACTGATTTTTGTTTGAGAGAGAGAGCATATTTTTATTCAAGAATAATTATAGAATGCTGAATATATATACTAGAGTCGCAACATTTCCATGTCAACTCACTCTATCTGGAACAATTTGTCATTAAAATCTGCTGCTATGGAGTCAGTAATCTCGGTCTTCGACTAATTTCATATGCCTACCAGAGTTTTTCTGAGTACAATCTATTGATAGTATATATTTATATATTCCATATCAGTTATTTTTCTGCATTCAGTTTGTCATATTGTCGTACTTATGTTTACTTTCCATGTCTGTCTTTATTATGTATTATATTGATTGTAATTTTGTCTTTATGTAACAATGTTTTTCTGTATTATATTGTCTGTTATCTACTCGTATATTTATGTAATCGTTGCCTGTTTACTTTTTTTTAGTTTTAAATATTTTTCTTTATTCTGAATTATATTGCCCATATATATATATATATATATAATCGTGTCAGAAACAACAGGGTCAGATCCTGTCTGCCCAGAAGTGGGCGACGTCGATGGCGTTACTTCTGGCCATCATCAGGTCTTCCTGGGTGCAGTTATTCGAGCACAGCGCACACTCCAGAAGGTGTAACAGAGTCTGCTCTACGCCGCAGTCACATTCAGTCGGTCCGCTGTAAAACTGCCAGGCTTTCATTTGTGTCCTCGTCTTGCATACTCCGGTCCGAAGTCTGTTAAGGGACCTCCATATATTCCACCATATATTTCAGGGCAATCCAAGTATTCCCCTCAGTTGCGCTTCTCCACATGTTCAGCCGCAGGGTGGCCTCTGGTATCACCAGTTCCGTTGTCGACTGTAGGAAATTGCCCATTATTTTGTCTCTATGCAACCATTTTAATACTATTATTTTACTGTCGGTTATTTTGTCTCAATGAAACCATATCTTGTTCTATATAACCTTCTTACTGTGTATTATATTATATATTATTTTATCATAATGTAACCACTGTATTACTTGAAACTAGGTTCTGTTAATACATAAATAGTTTTCAGCGGATTTCCAAGATGAGGGGTCGACAAAATGACGGCTTTAGTTTATGCTCTTCCGCGGGACTCAAAGTAGATGTCTCAGTCAGGTCTTTTGACTCTTGACCTACTGTATTATAAAAGGCTGTCTTGTCCATTCTTGCATCTCATCATTCCTCAAATGATGTAAACTATAAGGAAACTGATATGTAGCGTCAATTTACTATCGTTGTCAGCTATCTCGTCACTACTTTGATCAAGCACTCTGTCCATTTAAGCGTTGCATTACCTAAAAACAAAACCCTTAGACGGCAAACACCATTCAGGGGTCTCGACGGAGGATAAAAAGACATCCTCGTCATTGAATTAGAATCCTCTGGTAAGCCGATAGCCCGATACGGTCCTTTGTGAGCGCGCGGTGTTGTACATAAAAGCACTCGAGTTTCTTTTGTTGGCTGATGGAGGGGTGACCGCTGATCCACAAGGTTCTACAAACCCAACATGGAATATTCACAGTTCAAGCTATTTATTTTAAGCCTTAATAGCAAAAAACTTAAGCTTTGCTACATTCCGAACGACGCGAATTGGTGATCAATTAATTAATTAACATAATGTTTCATTCCTGTTACTCGTGTTGAATATATATTTTTACCTTATGAATGATGTTGAGTACTGTTTATTAAGAGACACGAAGAACTCGGTTGCGATTTCAATGAAAACTTTATCAGTTCATTACTTGCATATACGTCCTTAAAGTAGATATTGTAATAGATAAATAATGTATAACCTTTAAAGGAGAAAAAAACAAGGGCATCGGGCTCGCCTCTCTGAGATAGTTCTTATTAGTTGCCTATCTTCCTTGATTATTCTGAGAACCTCATTGTTCATGACGTGGTATCTCCAGGAAATTCCGAGAATTCTTCTGTACGACCACATCTCAAAGGCCTCTAGTCTTTTTTTATCACTTTCAGATAAGCACCATGTCTCACAGCCGTACATTAAGATGCTCCAAACAAGTGTTTTGGCAAGTTGCTTGCGGAGCCCTAAAGAAATATTCTTTGACTCAAGAATTTTGGCTTTTTTATTGAAAGCTAGCCTTGCTTGATGTATTCGACTGTTGACTTCTCTTTTTGTTCTGCTATCCCAGGTGATTGTACTTCCAAGGTATACAAATTCTTTTGCATCTTTTAGGGGTACTCCTAGCATTGATATGTTAATTTTCTGCTGCTCATTGCGGCTTACTTTCATGAATTTGGTTTTTGTGCTGTTTATCTTCATATTGTAGTTGGAATTAAATATGTTTTCCATGGATGTCAGCGCTTCCGTGAGTTCATCTTCAGTTTCAGCAATCAGAGCAATGTCGTCAGCAAACCTTATCATATCAATCTTTTTGCCGTGTATTGTAACCCCCTCTCTATGGCCCATTTTTTCCCTGATGTTATTAATTGCATTTTGTATGTATACGTTGAAGAGTACAGGCGACAGAGAGCATCCTTGTCTCACCCCCTGGCGTATTTTTGCTTCCTTTTGGACATTTCCAAGTGATATTATGGCAGCTTCTTTTTTGTAAAGTGAAAATATGAGTCTTCGTTCCTTGTATTTGACTCCAATTTCTTTCATAATATCAAAAAGCCTCTCCCAATCTACTTTATCAAATGCTTTTTCAATGTCCACGAAGGCAATATATGTATCTTGGTCCACTTTTATCCTCTTCTCCAAGATCATACGCAGGGATAAGATTGCTTCTCTGGTTCCCATTCTTTTTCTGAATCCAAATTGATCGCTAGTGAGAGTCTTTTCTATTTTTGGTTCAATTCTATGTAGGATTATGTTGGTCAGTATTTTGGATGCACGGGATTTGAGCTATATTAATCAAATATTATGTACATGTTTTTTTTAACTTATCGGGCGTATGTTTTTACAATTCCATTTTTTGCCAAAATCATCACAAATAAAGAACAAAATTTCTGCGAGAAAATTGAATGAATGATGAAATAACAATATAAACGTTATTGAATGCTTATATTTAGTAAGCATACATGAACTTACATGCCTAATCGTATTATTGCTTTTATTAATTAATCGACATATAGTTTCTCGAATAAAAATATATAATATTATTCACAAAGTTGAAGTGTACTTGGTCTAGTGGTATCCGATGCCGGTGACGGTGTGTTGACGTGGTCACAAAAGGCCGCAAACGGCGCCGCGGCCCCCGATGTTAATTCCCTGTTTGATGTGTCATTTCTGAGGTTCGAGTCCCGCTGCAGTGTGACGGGCGGGGAGGGGAGGGCAATCGATTCAGGACCGGATCTGCCTCGGGTCATGGGAGATTAATCTGCCCAAATTACGCGTATTAAGTTTCAGGCTGCCTCAGCAGACGTGAACTAGGATTTATATATTAAATGCTAAATTAAATAGTATTCCAGACTATTAAATATGAAGTATATTGTCAACACTTTAATCCATTAAATTGGATTTTCAGTGTTATCTCTCTCGTATATTCTGAACTACTCTACGAAGATCTTAAATATCTTCAAAACTTAGGATTCTAACCACTACATGATCACGGCCACTAGATAATTCCTCTTGTTCTACTTTTTTTAGGATTACATCCTATTCTAACTCGTTGAGGTAGATGCTACGGTATTTTATTTTCTTTTTATTTGATATTGTGGCTTTTGGGTTTAGCCGTGTGTGGCGAATTTCTTCTATCCGATATTTCAACCGCCATTGCAGGGGTCTTATTCAGGGTTGATGACTTTGATGACTTTCAACCCTGAAGAAGACCCCTGCAATGGCAGTCGAAATATCGGATAGAAGAAATTCGCCACACACAGCTGAACCCAAAAGCCACAATATTAAATCTGGCCGTGAAAACCTAAGAAGTTATTCTTTTTATTTATTAACATTTTGGATTTTTGCTGTATCGTTATCTCTTATGTGGTTTTCATAAAAGCCGTATGCCTAGTGGTATCTCAATAGCTGCTATGCTTACCACTCTTTCATAACACATTTTTCCAAAGTGATCTCTCTTATATCGCCTTCGTGATCTTCTCCATCATACGACATCTTCGATTCCGCATCATTTATTATATCTTAATTTCTTACTTTGTCCCATTCATATTGCTATACAAAAAATGACCAGAATGTAGTTGATATACAATAATATTATTAGCTTTTAATTATACTATGTAGTCATATTATATTAATTTCTGATGAAATAAATATGAATATATATCTACAATAATATAATGGAAAAACAATTATGTGAAGTTAGGTTAAATTATTTTATGTCTTAATGAACAATATTCTTGCAATAAAAACAAATATTAATTCAAAAAGTATGCAAATCCAAATATCAAATGTCTTTAAGTACGTCATTGATTCTTAATTATTTAACGCTTTACTGAAATTTTTTTAAAAATATTTACCTTCATACACGAGTTGTATTCAAGTAAACACAAAAACAAATATCGTTATTGCGTTTAATACTTGGATTGAATAAAACGATTGAAATTCATAATTCATGTCCTTTATTGATTTGAGAATTTAATAATTAATGCAAGATCGTGAATAATATTGACAGTCTTCATTAACAGATATTAGAGTTGATAAAAAAATAAATAAATCTGTTTGCAAGTCACATACTGTGAAAATCAACACTTGTTGATCGAAAAATTAATTATTTCAGTAAAAATAAAAGAATGGTAGGAGTTTAAACTAAAGTTGTATAAACAAACAAGAAAAAATATTACGAAAACTATGAAATTCGTTATTTTTTATAAATTAATCAAATAAAAAAGAACCACAAAATATACCAACTGTATATCTTGTGATGTAGTATATCAATAATGTTTTTGTATTTATATTTTTTCATTCTTTCAATGATTTAAAAAAATGTAAGAATAATTGTTGAATTATAATTAAAATATCAGTACTTATTGAAACAGTATTCTTTTTTATAGATAATGTTGTATAAAGGTAATTGTGTTCAATAGTAAATTTGTATGTATCATTGTAAGTAATAATAAAATAGTTTAACTATTACTTAGTTTATATTCTAGATGAGTCACTTATAACTGAGTATTGAGTAATAACAAATTTCACGAATGAATTCATTCCACATATTTATAACTTCTCAAGTGTCAATTCTGTTTTTTTTAACTAATTAGGTATGAATAGTTATTTCGATTTCTTCCTAATTTAGAACATCCAATTACAAATGTTTCTGGCTTATATTCGGCAGGTTGTTATTGAATATGTCGAGTTACTTTTCACAAATCTTTTTGCACATTTTTTTCGATTTCACTCCTGACGAAGCGCAGGGTAATTAATAACCAGTGCCCCTCTGCCAGGCAGGGCCGGCTCGGTCCTGCTGCCGCCCCCTCCCTGTTGCGGCCCTTATTGTGACTGGAGCATTGTTCTGTCATGTCGCGTTATTATTATTTGTCGATAGAAGCCGCGTGTGCTTAAACACGCACTAAAAACGTTGACTATAACTGTGATGATTTGCTCCGGATTCACATCTCTTCTCATTTTCATACATTTAGAAGATGATGACTACTTTTGTTGTTAGCTGTATATATGATTTTCTTCAAAAAAAAGCAATATTGTGCTTTTTGTAATGTTTTTTCTAATCGAAAAAAATAATCATACATCGTCCTTTACTTTAATAATACATCAATAAGTTATGATGTTCTAATTATGTTTTAGAATGTTTCTTCAAGGTGTTTCAAATGTTGATAAAAATATTGTATTTCTTCTTGGTCATTGTATTTGCTGCCGAATGTTTATCGTGGCCCTAAACCAAATTTTGAACTGTCCATATTTTTCCATCTGTCAAATAAAATAACATTGATTAATTAAGCACAACATTATACGACAAGTGTTGTAGTAAAAAATAAAAAAAGTTATGTACCATTGTACGTGATACGTACTCGAATGGTGACTTCTAAATACATTGAGTGTCTTTGCGTAGTAGTAAGTTATATACAAAGTATTAGCTATTAGGGGTAAACATGTGAAGCGCTACACATAATAATTATTATTAATTATTTCAGCAAATACTCTAAGATAATATATTTTGAGTATAAATCTACCATGAAAATTTCTAGGAGCGAAAACATTTGTGAATTCGCATTGTGTCAAAGAAACAACAATTTCAAAACAAATTCTGAAATCCGATGATGCAGATAAGTTCTACGGTTATGTGAAGCCTTGTAGCAGTTGTAGCTATATTACTGGTTACAGGCTGTGGCAGGCTCCCGGATAATAAGCCTAATCTCCTCGCCACTCACTTTTTTGGGGATAAATCCTTTGTGATGTGATGGACAGACCCTCGACTGAGGCTTTGACGCCGCAAAACCCGCAAACCCCGCAGCCCACTTTCAACGGCGGTAAACAAGTATTTATTTTGTTGTTGCGCAACGGGTGACTGCGCCATGATTTGGTGGGACGTGAACTTAATGATGCCAGTTGCAATACAAAAATATCCCCGAAATAAATGCTTTGATACTTGACAGACGAAAAAATAATAAAGGGCTCACCGAAAGAACTTTGTGTATC
Organism: Glossosoma conforme; assembly: GCA_022606575.1. Lineage (NCBI taxonomy): Eukaryota > Metazoa > Arthropoda > Insecta > Trichoptera > Glossosomatidae > Glossosoma > Glossosoma conforme. Next base: position 3,945,372 of record JAGTXR010000128.1, on the reverse strand, counting down.
ACAGTTGACTTACAAGAATCGATTTGATTTGATTTGAATATGCTTATGAAACGTGCCTTGATAGGCATATTAAACTTATGTATTAAATTTTAAATTATATTGCGGAAACACTAGTATTGTGGCTTTTGGGTTAAGCCGTGTGTGGCGAATTTCTTTTGACCAATATTTCGACCGCCATTGCAGGGGTTTTCTTCAGGATTGATGATTAAATTGTAATTTAGTTTTGAGTTTGTGCCGTGAAAACCTAAGAAGTTACATAAACTAGTTATTTAATTTCTTATCATTAACTGAGTTAAATCATAAAATAACAGGCAGCATTCGTTCAGGAAGCTTCAAATAATGATTCATCATCATCATCATCATTAGCCTATATCCGTCCACTGTTGAACGTAAGCCCCCCCATGAGTTTCCATCTTCTTCGATCCGCTGCCTTCCGCATCCAGGCCACGTCACTTCCACTATTCTTCTTATTTCGTTAGTCCATCTTGCAGAGGGTCGGCCAATGCTTCGTTTGCAAGTTATTAAGGCGACACTTCAATTCTTTTCTTCCCCATCGACCGTCGTCTCTTCGACAGATATTTTCTGCACATTGCCAATTGAGTGTGCCTATTCGTTGGGTAGCATCCACTTCTTGAGTTCTTCTGTGGATATCCTCGTTTCGGATTATATCTTTTAGCGACACTCCGAGCATGAATCTCTCCATAGCACGCTGGGTGACTCTTATTTTACGGTTAAGACTTGTTCTTAGCTTAGATTCCACGTTTCTACGACCTCAATGAAGCGTCGAATAAAAATGGTCTGAAAGTTAACATGGATAAAACTAAAGCCATGATAAATAATGATTTCTGACATAAAATATATGAATATTATCTGATTTGTACGATTCAAAAATGAAACTGTTATAATTAAATTCATAAATATAAGCTTACGAGTGTTTAGTTTGGATGGTGAGTATTTGTAAAAAGTATTGAGGGGTAGTATTATGTTATTTTTAAGGTAAAGAACAATTATATTCAACATTTGTAATATGATAGTTCTATCAAGTTATTTAAAATTTATTGTTCAAAACCTTATTTGAACACAATTATTTTTTTTAAAACCTCCAAAATTATTTAAAGTATTAATTGTCAAATTATAATCAAATTCTCTATCTTAGCTCGAATTTGTCGATAAGAGCACCCTAACACGTGTCGCTGATCTCACGTAATACAATGATATCAGATAATGAGGAATGCACATTCTTTTACCAATTCCCACAGTCGAGTATGACACAAGACGCTCGTCATCACAATATTCTGCCATTCTTTGTTAATTGAAAGGATCGAGGTCCAAAACAACAGTTATCGAGGAATTTGCGGTGTATGAAAATCATTTTATTAATATTAATTTTATAAAATACAGAATGCTTACTCATGTACGAATAGTACACTATTGTATATAAAGAGAACAATTATCAAATTAATGAGTATCAACTCGACTCCGGTCTTTGGACGTATCCTTAGTGCTGGAACCCGTAGTCTTCCGACGTCACCAGATAGCTGACGCCGTTATTTTGGGACCGAGACTTCGGTTCCGTAACATTAATTGTGTTGAGACTTACAATTGTAATGTAAAATTTAATAATTTCTTAGTCAGATTCTAAAATGTGATACACTTTTGAAATGAAACATGTTAACAAATCATAACATTAACAATTAAGTCATTAAAGTCTTAGCGACCATTAAAAGTATTGCAGATTAGTTTATGTGCATCATTAAGCAACATGTGCTTAGTCACGTACAAAATATCGATTATTTAAATTACACAACAAGCAACACCTAAATATGCCAAAAATTAATTAATTACCCGCGAGTTTTAAATTTTTAATTGCGCTATTATTTTCAACGCAGGTAAATTCAAAGGTCAAATAATTACATAGATCCATTATTTACTCTTTTACAACATTGATATATTACGATTTGCTCGTGATGATTTATAGGCATCCATTTAAACAACTGCAGTCACACTACAGCACGTGGAAAAAATAAATATTTAGCGTCAAAGTACTCGATCAATTATTTTTTGAAGTATTTACTTCCTTGGCTAATATTTCCTATCACGATTACCGGCTTTTGTGTAATACGAGTATATTAACAATGGCTTACGATGTAGAAATAATATAATAGATTACCGCCATTGTGCATATAAAAATAAATTAATTTCACGTACACGGTAACAATTAAAAGGCGGTAATTAACAGATGAACAAATATTATTTTGAATTTTTAATTATTTATAAATATTTTTCTACAAGCAATTATGTTTTCATTGTATTGCATATTATTTTTGGCCTCTAACGGCAGTGCTAAGGAATGATACAACATTGTATTCTCAATGTAAAGTATATATATATCGTTGATAGAACATAACTTAATTATAACAATTTGTATTGACCTTATGCTCCAACGACGAAACGTGTATGAAAATAAATAGAAAAATCAAAAATCCTATTTTATTAAAAATAAACAATTCTTACTGATGTTATTAAATGTCATTTTGAATATTATTTATACTTGCAAGTGTTAATATATGATGTAATAATTTATGAACATTAGGTTTATATCTATTCACTCACTAACTATTTATATAATGGTTTTTGTAACACTTACTTTAAAGTATATTTAAAATATTTTATAAAAATTTACGTTGAGTAACTATTAATTACAGAATAGTGATCGCGATCTATTATACAGCGCATACGAAACTGCGGTCGCAATAAAGTGTTTAACAGTAACGCAACGCGATTCAAATTGAAAATTGTTTAAATGTAATTGTGTATAATGATAAAAAAAAAAGTCAAGTATAAAAATTACTTTCGGACATAAGCAATATACAACGAAAAGTAAAGTATTTAATATAATATAAATAAATTTATTCTACACTTATCTCAACAGGTAATGAAATGAAATCAATTTAAGATTCTTTTTTTACTATAACAAGTACACAATGCGATCACAGTGTTTAATAGTGGCGTCACCTGTAGCGCCACCTCAAGCTTTAAAGCTCTTGAAAGCTCAATCAGTGCCCGACTGGTGGAAATTCTCGCATAATGAATTATTGTGTTGCGGGAAGGAGGTTGCCTCCTCTGCCGGATTACTCCCGTCAGCCAGTTCATAAATTGCGCGGCCGGCGGTTTGTCCCGCAAAGCTTCTGTGATACATTTTCAATTGTCACGCCCCGGCAAATTAATTTCCGGAAAACTTTAATTTAAAACCAAAAAAAATATTATAAGCAATTCAAATACTTTTATACAAGAAATTACATTTAAGAAATACAATTTCGTCTTACATTTTAATTTACCAATTAGTCAAGAAAAATAATCGTTCGTATTTGTATGGTAGACCGTACTTCTATGTTTAGTTTATTGCATTTCTATGAGCCATTTCTTCACTAAATTGAATGTAAAAATTTACACATATATTCAAATGAATCACACAGATCAAAATGAATTATCATAGATGGTTTTTGTTATAAAATATATGCTTTTAGGCAAATGTTGTACTTTATAGATTGAATGTACTCGATGGGGTGTCAGCTCTGATTCTAATAAATTTCATAAAAAATTTCTCCGACGTCTTTATTTTTATATTTACGGTAATTATCCATTCAATTAATTTAATTCCGAATCTTACCCATCTCTTTTTCTTCTAGGGATGCTTTTTTTCCATTCGCCAGAGTCCCGGAGGAAAATTGCTGCACTCAAACATTCATTTCTTCTTCTTCGCGGTTCAATTCACAACCCTGGGATTCTTGAATGTTTTAACTTCTATGTTCCCGATAGGTACACCCGTGCTCGTAGCCATCCATTGTTTTTAATCCCAGTCGATGCTTGTGGAGCTTCAAGCACTCAATTTGGTACAACGGCAATGTCGCTCCTAAATGGCCTACCAGCACACCTCGATCCTTTTCTTACATCCTTTTCCTCTTTTGTCGATGGTACTGTTCTTCTTGATCTCTGTGATCTTTGACACGTGTCATCTTCTTATTCTTTTGTGTTATTTTTATTTTTTATTATTTTCTCTATTTATTGTATATTTATGTTTACTCTATGTTTCTAAATATTTGTAAAAAAAAATGGAATTTCGATTCTGTATATAAATAAATAAATAAATAATGCCTCTGCCATACCAATGGGATGAGATGAAGATCATGGCAGCCGACAGCGATTTATGATTTAACATGTGAAGTAACTCGTGATGATCATATGCTGCAGTTAAGGGAACGGACATGGAAATGATAGTATTTCAAATGATGCATATTTTGTTTCAAGAACAATTTTTTTTTTATATTATATATGATTTAGTATGCCTAATTGTACTTCTTTCTCTTAAGGTCATCAAGTTATGGAAAGTTATACAAATATGATAAACTGTACATGTAATTAAAATATAAAATCTTCTTAAAACATTTTGTGTGCCTTGAAGGGTTCTTCATAATGTAAGATTTCACTTTTTATCTGTAACTTAGTGGATCGTATGCATTCATAAATATAAACTAGTATTTGATAGTGTATGAAGTACATTTTATCTTTAAAGTAATTAAGTGGTCTCATAGTCACACATAATTTTGCATTGTTTGGAATAATTGTATTTTTTAAATATTATACGCTACTTTGAGTATATAAGAAGTAAGTCAAAGAATATTTCTTTAGGGCTCCGCAAGCAACTTGCCAAAACACTTATTTGGAGCATCTTAATGTACGGCTGTGAGACATGGTGCTTATCTGAAAGTGATAAAAAAAGACAAGAGGCCTTTGAGATGTGGTCGTACAGAAGAATTCTCAGAATTTCCTGGAGAGACCACGTCACGAACAATGAGGTTCTCAGAATAATCAAGGAAGATAGGCAACTAATAAGAACCATCTCAGAGAGGCGAGCCCGATGGATTGGTTACATCATGCGCCACGATGGTCTTCTTCACGATATTGTGGAGGGGATGGTTGAGGGTAGAAACTGTAGAGGGCGCTCTAGACGGGAGTATTTGCAGCAAGTATTCGAGGACATGAATTGTAGTGCTTATGCTGAGCTGAAAAGGGTTGCGGAGGACTGAGAGGAATGGAGATCGAGATGCAAGATTCTGTTGCTGCAAACCAATCCACCGGATTGATACTACGAAGAAAGAAGAAGAAGTAAGTATTAAACGTGAACGTCTTTTGACAATCAGTATTTGAACAGATGACAATTTGATTTATTTTATTTGTTAAATCATATTTTATGTTACGCGGCACCCGAAGTGTTTTCAAATAATTATATTTATAAGACAAACGAAAATACGATGATTTATCGAGCAGATGGCACCTTTCTCGAACTTTTCATATATTCAATACATTATTTATCTAGTTAAAGTCACGTAAGCATCAAATGAATGCAAATTATACACTATATAAGTTTTATTTATTTAATATGTCGGCACTGACATTTAAAATGATAAGTGAATATTGAATCATTTATAAGGTTGCAAGAGTAAAATATTATTCAGTTATTCCATTGTGGCAAAATCAATGTTATTATTTGCTTTGAATATTAAAAAGTATGCATTGTTTTTCAAGCCAACAGAGAAAAACATTAAAAGAAAAAAAAAAACTTTATTTAATAGTAAGTACTTCACTGTGGTCATTAAATATATATAATGCTATATGTTTGAAATAAGTAAATAATATACATAAATTAAATATTATTACATTACTTAGGAAGCTTAGCTATAAATTAGGAAGTTAATTAAATGAATAACTTATTTATTGTAATTATGGTTTTCTAACAAAAACTTTTGATTGATCGTAAAATTTTTACTAATGAATATATTTTTTAAAAATAATTTACAGTGTACAGTAACAATAGTCATAATCGATCCAAAAAAAACTATTTACAAAAACAGATTTAGTTTATAATTCGGATCCAAGAAACACTGATGTAATTGTATATATTTAATTTTGTAAAATAATCATAATTTATGTAAGCATCAGTGAATTAAGTAATAAAAAATATTTGAGTAAAATAGAACATCGTCTTCATTTATAACTGTTTCTATGTACATGTTCTTTTCAATGTGAATAATGTGTTATTAAAAAAAAGTTACATTTTATTGAAATAATATTGTAACACGAACCCATTACTTATTCATTGCTTCATGATTACATAATATTTGAAATTTTTTGCGACAGTAAAGACGAGGCCATCTCATGTATATGAAAACAACTTCAAAAATACTCACAACAAAAACGTATTATACTGCCAACTATTAATTGGGTCAAAAATAGTGACACACTTTTAGTTTATTTAGAAAGTCGGAGGTTTGTCACCCGGCTACTTTTACCACCCACATCTCCCGCCCATAGCAGCTGTCAGTCGCCCTGGCGATCCGCCTAATCGCGTTGACAGGCGGACAAAGGGAGGCTTACACGGGGCGCGCCCACCCCCTCAAACACCCTTTTCTCATACCCTAATTCCGCCCACTAAGCCTCCTCACTCTTTTTAAACGTTTTTTTTAAACAAAAATATGCGAGAGAATCCCAGCAATAGGTTTTGCTTGCCTAATAAATTTTTGACACTATTCTAACAATTAATGTTATCAACTCTCGTTGAGACATAGATTTTGAAAGTTCCTATTTTATTGTTTTTCATTGATGATTTAACTATGAATATAATATTTATACAAATAACTTCTTAGGTTTTCACGGCCAGATTTAATATCGTGGCTTTTAGGTTTAGCCGTGTGTGGGGAATTTCTTCTATCCAATATTTCGACCGCCATTGCAGGGGTCTTCTTCAGGGTTGATGACTTTGTTGAAGTCAAAACACAAAGTCATCAACCCTGAAGAAGACCCCTGCAATGGCGGTTGAAAGATTGGATAGAATAAATTCGCCACACACGGCTTAACCCAAAAGCCACGTTATCAATATTTATAGAGTTCCCTAAGTAGTTTGACCTATTCTAGAAGTTAAGCAGTATTAGATGCTGACTGAAACTTGGATATGTTGTATGTAGCCCGTTGATTACCGCGTATCGTTTTTAGGGTGAAGACACACCTTAGTACTAAATAATTGATGTCACGGGATCTCAAGTTAATAAACAAAGATCCTTTATAAACTATTATTATCAAATCATTGAATATATGCATCACATACTATAACTGCCGTCTCAAGTAAGAAAACGAGTGTTATAGACTGTGAGTGCGGAGACATCTTGAGAGAAGGTATGAATATGCCAAGTGGCGATATTCTGTGGTGACCATTCCTGCCAGATATAATGAAACGGATAGAGGAGAAAGATAAATATATGACAAGCATAAAATATTGATGAATTTAATGGAGTATTCACTTATGATTTACGTGATATGTATATTATTTAAAATAATATAACAAATTAAGACATACACATTATTTTTAGCTTCACTAGGATTCGAATCTAATATTCATTGCTCTCATGAAAGTAGAATGTTTTGCCATTTGGTTATACCCCTTGACTTTAGAGAGGAATGGGCGGCAATTTGCAGGGGGCGACGAACTGCATTTTATTGGAGATTTTTAGTTTTCTTTTTGCCCTGGTCTTTGAAAGGTTTTATTAGAGTTTTTTGCATCGGAAGCCCGGGAGCTGAACGTATAAGCGATCCTAAATATTTATTGAGAAATATTTTAATTAATTACTCGTTCAATATGAATACCAGTCTATTTTCTACAAATCAGTTTTGCTTTATGTTTTTCATAAATTGAATTTTGGATTGTTTTAGAGCTAATGTTTTTTGTAATTTTTAAATTACAAATATACATCTTAATAATTACGAGATCGGAAGTATGAATTTACAAAACAAAAATTCCGCTTAACATATTGTGTTATATTTTTAAATCCTTAAATTTTTTTATCAATATATTTGGAAAAACAAAGTTATTTAAAAATTTAGATATTTTTGGATATTGAAAGGTGTTACTTTAATTTCAATATATTTCTATTATAGATTCTTAGACACTCGTATCTATTGACATCCCCGTCTTTAAAAAAGTGACAGGTCGCGGGTTCATCACGTGGCCGCGTGGAGGAAGGATGCGAATGAAAGAACTTGTTTTTGAAGCACAATTCACATTTTCTATTTTATTAAAGACTTGATTTCCTCTTCCGACCTTACATAACGTTGGGCCGGACGAGGACTAACTGACAACTGCCGGAACACTGTGACATGCAGCGCCGCCAAGATAGTCACGGCAAAAAAGCAAATTAAAAATGACAGTTGCACCAACATGAAATGAAGCAACTGTCATAACAAATAAAATGGCAAACGCCGTGTAATTTTTTTATAATTAAAACTTACATTATTAGATGTGAATGTCAGGCGAGCGAACAAAAATAATAGGCAAAAGTTCGTTTTTTGAGGCTTCATGGCATCAGCTTAAAAGACTGCTGATATCAAGCTCATAGCTCAAGCTGATATCACTATATATCTTTTGAAAGAATGAGTTTCAAGCAAGATAAATCCAAAACAAAGGTAATTTAAATAATTTATAATTTTGTTAAATACATTCAACATACAATATATAATACAGCAAATGCGGCTTGTATGTGTTAGTTGTGAAAAAAAAATGAATTCATCTGAAAAAAACGAAGTTATACTATTTGTAGTTTATGTTTGCACTTCTATATGGTTCTCAATGTGTATACGTTCCTTTAAGAGATTTAGATTAACTTTGTAGTGTTAGCATATGCTGCATAATGTGGAAGTTGTATGGGTGCTCGTGTGGTTGGGGCAAATTAAGATCGCAGCTCGCGAAAGTTTGAGCAAGTAATCTTCGTGCACCGCGCATTATGTAAAGTGATAATAACGACTGCAGACTTGCACGTGCAGGAGAGGAGCTGAATATTTATCTCAACGGAGACTGTCGCTTCACAGGCACTGTCACCCAAGACCAGAATACATCTTAAAAGGTGCAAAAGCCGTAAATTACATTTTTTTTTGTTAAATTCTCGTGTGATGTATAATAAAATCTATTACCTCTCTTAATCTTCTTTTCAAAGCAATTTTTATCAGTGAGTAGTTGATAATAATTGAGTTTTTTCTCCTTTTTAGGACTAAATTATGCAGACCAGGAAGTATTGGGCTTATTATCCAATCTCATTAAAAAAATCGGTTAATTTATCACTTAAAATATGACGTGAATACAAAAGCTGTCGTTACTTCAAGTTTCCAACCTCCTGCTCTGTAGCTCAACGAAAATAACATATTTCCAGGTGAATGCTGTGGCTCATATATGTCTTGGGATCGTGCCAACTGACAGACTAGCGGCAATGTGTGGTGACCATATGTATTAATTGAAGGTTCACATATAACATATATTGCTCTCGTCTATGTCCAAGGCAGAAGACCATGGATTTGATGAGACCGCACCTGTAGTATACAAAACATTTTGGGTGATATATTATTCGGATTCTTTATGGAGATCGAGTGATTAGAGCAACGTTTCCGAGACCATTTAGTCATAAAAATGATCTCAAATCAACTGACGACAAGCGCTTTGAAACAGGTGGTGACGCTATCAATTAATTTTTTTTTTTCAACAAACTTAATTGTATTTTTGCAAAGCTACTTCACCCTTAAGCCATATACTTTCTATATATATATATTTTGAAACCTGATTCACCTGTGATGTTTCAAGTACTTAATTAAGTTCACCTGCAATGGTGCTTCTAAATGAGCTACGAGCACACCTAGATATTTTTTATATCTTGTCGATGAAATTTGTCTCCTAGTTCTTGATGGTCTTTGACAACATGTTTTATTCAGATAATTTTTATTTATGTATTTTTATAATCAACTTATTTGTAACGTGTACTTTGATACACATGTGCTTTAATAAATACATTTAAAAAAAATGTTTACTGTGTTTTGAATTGAAGCGGTCGCAATGTCGGCAGCGAATAATCCTCCACGAGGCGCAACTGCATTTCAATAAGACTTCAAGCTCCAGGCGAGACATCCAGGCGTAGACAACCATCAATTATTCAGGGCCCGCGGCTGTCTGAAGTGAGAGCGGCTTTTGATTAAAATTTAAAACTCACAGGCGGCGGGTGGTGACAGCCCAGCGACGTCGCTAATCTATATATAATTAGCGTCTTTTGACATTTAATTGACTTTCGATTCCGCGTAAACGGTGTAATCAAGATTGACGGACATGTGCTCGTGAAGTGGAGAACTCTAGCCAGTGGGAAATTAGCTGCGAATTAAGTTCACGTTTTATAATGTCGCGATCAAAGCGTTTGACGTGAATAAATAATCAATAGGAACTGGATGTTATTGACGGCGATTAAATATATTAGAAATATCTTAAGCGAGTAATGTCGATTTGCTTTGCAATAATAATGATCGACTTGTGCTATAGCATGCCTTTTCTAAGGCGTAATTTTTTTTTAAGGAAACCAGCTTATGATACAGTTTATGAAACAGTGTATGAGACAGTTTGTATAAAGGTACCACCAAATAAAACAAATAAACTAATAAATAAACTATTTAATAAAAAGAAATGTTGCATTACTCTAAAATTATAATTTTTTATGACTTTTTTAGGCACGTCGAGAGGCCACTTAATAATGGCCAGACGTAGTCGAAACATGTCGTTAAAATTTTTGGAATAATTCAAAAATATTATTTGTATATTATTACTTTTTATTGATATAATGGAATTCTACCAAGAATTGTCGATTGAAAAATAATTTAACCAAAATATGTATTTAAGTAAATAAATTTTATGTCACGTTACGATAAAACGTAGAACTAATTAATTTAAAAAAATATATTTAACAGCAATGTCTTGTTACTTTGTAAAACTTTTTGGGCGTTGTTTTTATTGTTCGAAAACATCACGACAAACTAACTATTCTCAAAGTCAACTGAATTAATTAAATTCAAATGCAATATTATGTTCTATCATGTATCATGTTTATTAAATCTCATTTAACGCATTTTATCTTTTTAAGAAGACATCGTCAATAGATAATAATTTAATCATTAAAAATAAAACTTAAATATTTATATCATAACATGAATTTCATTAATATTATTTCATATTATTTGATAGTGACAGCTTTAATATATACATAATACTCGTATATATAAATTTAATTAAAATAATTCTTCAATGTATTCTTCAGTATTTTTCAATGTGACACAAACACCCCGTTAGTTGTTTTTCAGGTGAGCCGACTGCGAGTCAAAACATCAAAAGAAAAGAAAAGCCCTTTCGCGGAATTTCGGAATTTGGCGCGAGAATTCGAGAGATTTCGCGCGCGAAAATATTTGGCGCGGAAACCGCGAATCTGACACGGCGGCGGTTATTTCGCGCCATCGCCGCCCCCTCAACCGCCCGCCCACCCGGTGTAAAGTGGCGGATTACTTACGCCGGTGTCAGCCGCTCAACGAACCGTCAGATGAGCGCCCGCCCGCCCACATTTCCATCCGCCTACCGCCTCCACCGCCCATTTCCGCCTACTCTTTCACCCTCACTTCCCACACCGAAACTACCCATGTTGTTCCATCCATGACTGAACCGATTACATTACCGGTTCACCGGTAGCATCAAACCGGTTATTTGGTTTAAAAAACACCTTTTTATTGTGTTTTATTATTTAAGTAGGTGTTCCATGTTTGAATGCATGTTAATCGTGCTTTATGAGATAATTGTGAGGCTACATAGTTACAAAATATGTTTGAATTTTATATTAACACATACGTTTAATAAATCAATGACATTATGACATAATTTATTGATCATTATATTAAAATTATTGATTTTTAGAATTTTTTAATATTTAGCAATACCGAATGTTGCAAAGATAATCAATTATTTCCCAACTTTCTACATTAAAAATAAGATTCATCCTATGATAAATATGAGAGCTTAATCAATATGTAAATTATTGTATTAAAAAATAAACCCCCTTAATTAATCTAATTGCAGAACAGGTATGTTATTAATAAAAAAAAATACTGAGATAAATAATTGTAAATATATTAGTAGCGTTTTCCGGTGTTCGTTGTTATGTGTCCAGCAGAAAATAAATAAGTTTATCACACTAACTATGGCATGAATTTTTGCAATACATGGGGATAAAATTAATAACGCATGCACTGCAATGCCCCTCATTTCTATTTTCCCGTTCCCGGTTATAGTTTTTTTTTAACTGAAACCATTGCTGTTATACACGTTATAACTTCTGAAAGTTTCGTCGCAATCTATTGAACGGTGTAGCAGTACATAAAATAGGAATAATCATTTGTTGGTTTTAATATATTTCTTAATACTAAAAAAATATTATTTTACTTACTGATATGTTTTCTTGAGCGCAGTAAAATATAACTTCTTACTAAAAAGATAGATGTATTATAAATGCAATAAACTTGCTAGTTATGGGCGGTAGCATGGCCTGTCATATATTTCTCAGTAAACAGTTAATGCTTTATACTTCTAGGTAAGCAACATAAAAACGTCAAGCGGCAATAAAAATTCACAATAAATATGTGTACTCCGGACATCTAAATGCAAATGCCTTTCGTCAAGATGAAAATGAAAGAAAATTACTGGCTATAAAGCCAGCATGAACGTCCATGTTGCTCAAGTGTAAAAAACATAAATTTCATAGCGTACCTCTGGCGGCTTTTATGCCGCACTAAATTAATTCAATTAATAAGACCTGCGGTGCGATCGGAACACTGGTTTCGACATCTTAATGTTACTCACTCTGAATGCCAATAAACTATGTCTGTTTTTTCAAATTATTTAATAATGCCTGTTTATCGGGCAGCAGGCATTCTCAACAAAGATTGATTATGATTAATAAATAGCAACATAACATTATTGTATAAGTTTGTTTAAATGTTATTGTTAGGCTAAAAAAACAATTTTTTGATGTCATGAGTACGTGCTTCGTCCCACATAAACGGATAACGTATAATGTTATAAAAAACCATTTCAGTAATAAGTACATTACAACACAGATATTTTCATTTATTGTTCTGGATAATAATTGTTCATCATGTCATTAAATTCATTCAAGTAGATGCTAAAGGGCTGAAATCCAAGTTTATGCAGTGTTTTATAGTTCTAAAATATGATGAAGATATTTGACAATAAGGTAATATAACTACTTTAGGGCTATGTATATTGTATTAAACATAATCTTATAAATATTCCTTAATTTTTAAATCATAGGACGACCTGTTTTGACTATGTCGGGAAGCCATTGTCGAATCAATTAGGCAAGGAAGCCTAATATATTCGTGGACAATCGTTTCGTATAATCTCTGTCAGGAGTTAGAACATTGTCGAGAAAATTTGCGAGCTTGCAAAGTATTTCTAAAAGATCGGAATAATTAGAAAGTTTTCGTTAGTATTTAAACAAATCAAATTTGTATAATACAAATTCAAAATGCAGCGGGAATAAATACAATAAATAAAAGTACTTGTGTACTTAATAATTTGTGATTGTAATTTAGAAGAAGTGTAGTAAAAGCATTCATATAAGACAGATATACTAGTACATCATCGATCCCCACAACAGAGTACATTTATGACACGAGTAAATTATTACCCTTGCAGAGTTTGATAATTGTTTCGTAGTTATACGAATATGTATGCTATAGAGAGGTTTTTGATAAAAATATTTAAAAATATATTTTCATTATTTGAAAGTCCCTTTTATACAGTTTCGCTCGACAGTGCCTTGACATAATATCACGACAAAGCCATAATGGTGGGTAATAAATCTGACTAATGGCACCAATAAACGACGACTCTGATATACTTAATAAATTAGTTACGGTTTGCGAATACGTAGCTGCCTGAATTGAATAAGTATTCCAACTAAGTTTTCAGATAAATAGGATAACCAAAATATCCACTGGGCATTAAAGTCAAGTGTTAATGTACTTTAGTCTAGTAAAAGTAGACATTTGTATTTTGAAGAGCTCGAGCTAAGATTGATTTTAAAATTCCCTTTCAAAATGTATTCTTGTACAGAGGATTGCATAAAATATGGCGTTATTTGTTAGATTACGGCGATAGATATAAAAATTTCGAAATCATTTCCATACAACAAAGTTACAACTTTGCCTTAAATTCACCATATTTTAATAACAAAAACCTCGTAAGAGGTGCTGAAGAGATTAAAATGTGATCATTATAAAATTATACGTAAGGATTGCGCTGGTTCGACGACGAAGTTAAATAGTGAACACGGAAACCTTTCTTGCTGTCGTTCAAACCTTGACGATGAACATGGATCGGGCGGTTCCGCCGCATTTCGTTCCCAGACAATTAGTTCAACGACTCATCGGTAACGATATGAGGCGCACTTGACGTCTGGTGCACGGGAAATGCGGTACATGGGTCAACCGGTGCACTGGATGTCTCGCTAACCTAACCTAACTTAAGTTATTTCATTAACGAGACCTATCAATCTCTAGACTCTACGATCACTGGACGCTTCCTTAGGTTAAGTTAGGTTAGATTAGGTTAGCGAGACATCTAGTGCACCAGTTTTTCCGAGCACCAAATGTCCCGTGCACCAGACGTCCAGTGCGCCACACGTCGTTTGCAGACCAAATTGTCTGGGAACGATAGTTCATGACACCGGAACGGACATGTATCCTAAATTCTGTAGGATCGTAAAAACTGCACTTGTTTTTTATTCAATGACACTCACCGTGTTGGAAGGCCGTCTGGAATGACACAATGGACTCGGCGGAGCTCCGGTATGACAGTGGCTAATAAAACTTTATGGGAATACTTTTTCTCGACCATTTTCAATGACTGGATGTGGAATGTTGAATAACTTTTTGTTTTGAGTTATTTTTGAATCGTGAGTAATATTTCGTTCAGCTCAATTCGAAAGTTAAGTGCCTCTATAAATTTGAAACAATGCATTGGCAATTGCATTAAGTTCAACACAAATGAAACGTTTCAGCATGATTATAACTGCAAACACAATAATATGACCGGTGCATTTTTATGGCACTAGTCACCTTACATGGGCTATGGGCAGACCTGACGAGAGTTATTACGTAATATTTTCTTGAATGCACTAAGTACTTTAAGCTTTCTGCTACAGGGCCGAAATTTGTCTTTTTTATGCAATTTTAATTGAATGTATAAATAAATAAAGATATTATTTTTACCAACAGAATCAAAACGTCCGATTTTTAGATTGTAATTGTTTTGGAAACTAATTTTTGACAGTATTTAATTCTATTGATGGTCAGTAATTATTTAACAAACGGTCAGTAAAAAATACCTAAAAAGGCAAATAAAAAAAGTAATTTGGAAGTATGAAAATATCAATCGGCATTAGAAAAATAATTAATTGGCAGGAAATAATGAAAGGTAATTAATAAAAGGTAAGGTTATGTTTCAATTCATTCATTTAACAATCATTTTAACAATAAAGAATTTTTAACTGCCATTTTAATTTTATAACTGTCTACATTCATACTGACACAGTGAATACTGCCAATTTATTTAGTTTAGTCAATATATTTAACAAACAGCCAAAACCTTGAATTAGTTTAAATCTAATATTTCGATTTTAAACGACTTCATTCTATGTATTTTTTTTATTTCCTTAGAGATTTTAATTGACTTAAATAAAAAATTAGATTTTAAAAATCAATGTTTTTTTTGTATTGTACAATGTAGAGTAGAAATAGAATGTTACATAAAATATTTTTGAAAATTATTATATGTTTCGAAATACTCGTTACTCGCTTGTTAAAAATTAAATACTACAACTTCAGTGTTTTTTAGGATGAAATTATTATATAAGTGGTTTGACTGACTATCTAAGACTGTAGTCAATCACAATTTCTTTAATACAAGATCACCGACGTGTAGTATATACAATATTTTTTACCATAAAAGGCTTCATTCATTATAAGAAATGTTATCTGTATAGCTTATACTAATTACACCAATATAAATCGGACCCTGTAGTCAGAATTGGCCCCATTGTGTATACCCGACGGTAAATCGGTAGTTCAGTTAATAGACATGTTAAATTGTATATTAATTTTT
This sequence comes from Glossosoma conforme, assembly GCA_022606575.1. Lineage (NCBI taxonomy): Eukaryota > Metazoa > Arthropoda > Insecta > Trichoptera > Glossosomatidae > Glossosoma > Glossosoma conforme. The sequence goes on along the minus strand of JAGTXR010000128.1, from coordinate 3,929,288 downwards.
ATTACTTAGTAGAGTGCTGGATCTCATCTCGAGTCTGCGTGACTGCTTCACCGTACCTTTATTATATTAAATACACAGAAAATCTGTTTGGAGGGTTCCAATTATATTTCTTGTTGAAATGATTCATAAACAATATATGATGATTTTTCGCCAATCCATTGTGCGTAAAGAGCAGCTGCTATGATGAAGATGTTTTTTCTCAGTATTTTTATTGTAATTCTGTTGATCGCCACTGGATGAATTACGGCAATGGGTGTCACCGATTAAGAGCACTCGGTCGTCAGCTGTCAGTCTGTGTCTGCTCGAGGCGTTAACAACACGTCATTCGTCGAGCAGAACGAAAGTTTGTACACCTTTTAATTAAATATATGTCAATGTGGTTATGAAAAAGTCTTTGTATTGCTCATCTGCTTCTCATATGTCCACCACGTGTCCTAATAACGATCCCGGCGACTTGGAGTCATCTTTCCTTAAGTAAAGAAAATGTTAAAACATATGAAGAAGTCCTGTAAAATGTAGACGGTATTGGATAAATTTCATCGGTGGATTCTATGACGTTTGTAGTTTTTTTTAATATAACTTATCGCTGCAGTAATAGCCCGTAATTCACGTTTCATCCTTTTTACGGGGAATGGAATGGGTGGTGATCACGGAACGAATTTAAACTACCACAATTTTACGGATGAGAAATGAAATTCACAAAATCGAATAAAAAAATATACTTTATTTCAATTTCCATCGGGGATTGAACTCATGCTATTTAGCATTATAAAATACTTTAACTGTTATTAATAAATAGCAACATGACAAATAATGATTACGAAAAGATTAAATGCATTTAATTAATATTTACCATAAAATATGAAGTAACTTTTGTCCACGGTGGTATGCTGTGCTCGACACTCCACAATCGAGCACGACATCCATTATTAACGGCCGCTAAGACTGTATTTAAGTGCGGCCGACGGTATTTATTATTTCAATGCGATTGCCTGAAATTATTGCCTGATTTTACTTTTTAAAAGCAATCATTATTCGTTAGGCACAAAAAAATCAACTCACCGAGGCGTGCGTTTCATCACGATGATGGCAGCACTGATAAGCTAAAAAAAATAATCTTTTCATACATAATTTGTTAATAATATACATGCTAATTGCTGCTTAACCCTTTTCATTACGATTCAGTTTGAATACAAATTATTCTGTCAATTATAAAACTAGTATTTGAAGCATAAATGTACTTATCTGGTCTTTTTTCATATATCACATTGGTTCTTGTATTCTTAAGCTATCATATGATGCATACAAAACTGTTCTAAGAAAGTAGCAAAACGATATATCTCGTCAACCGATGTCAACGGTCGGGGAATCTTATGACGGCATATGCCAACAGCCGATGCGAAAGGGTTAAGAGTATATTATATAGATAGTCATTTTATTTATATAGTTTAAATTATACTTGTGCATCATAACACTTGTGCATCATAACACGGTGTCACGACCTATTGTTCACAGATAATTCGTACAACAACTCATCGGTAATGACATGGAGCGCCTTTTGAGGACATTTGATGCACGGGACAACTAGTGCGCTAGATGTCTCGCTAACCTAACCTAATTTATTTCGTTAACGAGACCTGTGGATCTCTGAACTCTACGATCACTGGACAAATCCTAAGGTAAGGTTAAGTTAGCGAGACATCCAGTGCATTCTTATCCTTCACCCGTAAAAATTCAGTTATATCCTATTAATCAAAATTGGTGGTAGACGAAAGTCGTCCAGTGAAAACCTCCCATTAATAGTAAATTCCTGTACAAATAAGGATGATGCGTGATTCTCTGGTTTATGACATTGGCGGATCAATACTTCACATGCAGTGCTTAGCTATATGTATCATTGTAAACGTCATAGAATTGCACAGATGAGACATCCGAATTACTATCAACATCTGTAGGTATTCTCCTGTATGTGTTTACATAAAAACAATGATCAATTAAGAAAACGCGACAGGATATCGAATGCATCCAACCCGCTTCAACGTCAGTGATAGAGCAATAGATTTAAAAATGGAACGTGCAAAAAACCCCCTGCAGCGCATTGTGATTTAGCGACGCACTCGGACGGCTACACAAAGAGTGTAATCATTGCTTTTTACACGGCGGGTAATAAATGATGGAAAAACCTCATATTTTACTTCCCCCGCCGCCAGTGCGCTATACATACTTGTCGCTTACTCCGGTGTCGATGGCTGGGAACAAACCGGGTGCAGGGGCGGCGCGTGATTTCTGACACTTTTATACATTGCTGCGCACCCATTAATCAACGATACAATTGCCGTGTCATGGCTAGATTACTGCGATTAATCATGTCTTTATCATTATTTAAATTTAATTTTTTTAATGAACACTATTTTTTTACGTTTTCTTTTCATATTTTATTTTTCCTCCTCTTCTTCTTCGACTTTGTTTTCACCATCTTTTATGTGGTCATCCTGGAGGTCGGATATCCAGTAGTATTGACATTTTCAAGACTATGTTAAACTAAAGTACAATATAAACTATGTTATACTCTATGTTTTATCTAATGTTTTTCTAAAAAATAAAAATATTTTGTAACTAAAAACATCCCAATAACATTTTACATTAAAATTGCATCTTCTGATAGAAAGATTTTTAAGTTTCCCTTTAAAAAAAGTAAGGCACAGTGACATTCTTTTTACAAAATTAGATAGATTCTACGAATGTAATTGATATTACTGATTAAATACAATTGATTAAATTAAATAATCTTCCATAAACCTCCGAAACATTCGGAACTATCTGCTGCTAGGGAATCTCTGGTGGAGAAGATGAACATGTCTCTTGAAAGAGTTTCACGATGGGGCGACCTCAACCTCGTCAGTTTCAACATTTCAAAAACCCAATCATGTACTTTCTCCACCAAGAAGACTGCTATGGATCCTGTATCTTTCAACGGTTGTTCTCTTCCGAAAGCAAGCTCCATCAACATACTTGGATTATCAATATCGAATAATGTCAAATATTACGAGTCAATTAAGTGTAAAGCCGGTCTCGCTTCCAAAAAACTAGGTGTATTATATAGATCACGTCGGTATTTCAACGATAAACAACTTCTTCTTCTATATAAAGGACAAATCCGACCTATCCTTGAATACGGCAGTCACCTTTGGATTGGAGCCCCAAAATACCTTCTAAACTTAATTGTCTCAGTTCAAAGAAGAGCGATTCGTTTGATAAACAATGACACCCTTACGTCTAATCTACAATCAATGGAACACAGACGTAAGGTTGGTTCTCTTAGTCTTTTCTACCGTTATTACCACGGTCGCTGCTCTTCGGAACTTAAAGAACTAATTCCTCCTACACCCACTCACAGCCGACAAACTCGTCTTACACTTGCCGAACATCCTTACACGGTTAATATATGTCGACCAAGAACTGGCAGCTTCCAAAGTTCCTTCTTTAATGCCACCGGTAAACTATGGAATGCTCTTCTAGCGTCTGTGTTTCCTCCTTCCTACAATCTGGATCTCTTCAATAAACAGATAAATATACACTTGCAATCTCCCCAACCCACAAACAAACACGAACACAACACACGTTTCCCGCATGCAGCGTCCAGCCTCCCTGGCTGAGCGTCATAAAGTGCACTGGTCTTGACCGGTTGTGCTCTCCTGCATGCGTTTACATAAAAAAAAATGTAATTAGCGATGATTGCGATATTACATCTTAATAATTTAATTGTGTTCGTTCACCTATACATTGAAATAATAAAAACAATTTCGTTTGAAATGCTGGGTAAACCAGCTAGTGATAGGATGTTTTAAAAAATAATTTATAATTTAATACGACAATTTAAAAACTAGATTTCATTAGGCTATTTGGAAATGAATTTTGATTTTTTTCTCAATTGTATTTCATCACGGTCAACTTCAACTACAGATAGTTACACTTTTAATAAGCATTTGAAGAAGATCAAATGATATGAAAGCTCCAAAAGCTTGGGCATTCCTTATGAGGCAGCTAAACAGGAATATAACGAGGACAAATTAAAAACATTGTTATAGTTTTAGTATTTTTACCTTTTACTAGTATTTTGACCTCATATTCCCAATGTACTTTGTACGTACATTGCAGTATGGCGTGATTAAATGTACACATTAAAGCTATTATTCTGTGCAGCGACCTTTTTCCTAGTCTATAATTAGAGGTGTGACACGTCATTTGTAATCATAAGTATTCGTGCCTTTGTCTATGGATTCATACATAATTATTTGATACATTTAAATGTCATCACGAGATGGCGTTGGTTATTTGATTATTAATCATGCATTGTTGTAGTATTATAATTATAATGTTTAGTTTATCCCATAAACAGAAGAACAGTCAATTAGACCGTACATACGTCAAGAATCGCTAAATTAATAAATTTATCTAATCGTGATGACATATACTATTTATCTACATTTATATGAAATATTTGTTTCATTCTGTTATAATTGGGTCTTGGATATATAATGTGATGTAATAAATATCATATTATTAACATATTAACACATCTACCACTAGAGTTGTTTTGCCCTCAAATACCATCCCGTAAGATTTTTGGGAATAAAAAAAACAGAATTTGAAGAAACGATATTTTTTTTGGCTAGTGTAGTTGCCGGATATGAAATAAATAAATAAACATGCGGTGTACAATGTTGCTCACTTTTATATTCGTTCTAAAATATTAATATAATATTGTATTTGGATACTTGATAATGTTTAAGCAGGAGTCGGATTACTGACATGGTATATTTAAAAAATCGTTTTAATCAGAACAAAATATCTATTATAGAAGCATGTTACATTAAAATAAAAACAAGTTTTTCAGCCTGTATCCGTCCACTGCTGAACTTTGTCTCCCGCATGACTTTCCATGCTCTTCAATCCTCTGTCTTCCACATCTAGGTCACTTCCGCTATTCTTATGTCGACTGTCCATCTTGCAAGGGGTCGGCAATTCTTCATTTGCCAGATCTTGGGCGCCAATCCAATACTTTTCTTACCCATCGACCGTCGTCTCTTCGACAGATATGTCCTGCCCATTGTCACTTGAGTGTGCTTATTCGTTCGGTAGCTTCCACTACTTGAGTTCTTCTGCGGATATCCTTGTTTAGGATTATATTTTTATCGATACCCCGAGCATGGATCTTTCCACAGCGCACTGGGTAACCTTTATATTATGGATAAGACTTGTTGTTAAATTCCAGGTCTCTGTGCCATAAGTTAATACAGAGAGGATGCATTGGTTAAACGATTTAGTTTTAGGACATGAAATACATAGAGATAAGAAAACTGTGTACATCATACAGAGCACAAATTTGACATGCATTATTACATTATTTTAAAATGGTATAATTTAAATGAATCGCAATCTGATCATCTATCATTATAAGAATCACGTAACGTACACCCCAAGTATATTCAAACACAAGTTGTTAATATCTATCATATAATATTTATGCCCCACTGATTTCCATTTATGTACATATTGTATTTGAAATAACGCTGTGTTTTATGCAAACTGGTCTAACAACATGATATAAGTTAAATTGCTTTGATTTTCAGGATCGTTGACTGCAAATGAATGTTTTCAAAGGTTCTGGTCGGGCGGGGAGGTTCTCCCTCTCTAAATTTGAAGGTGTTTGGTGTTAAGTGAGAAATATCTGCATTGCTAATGCGCTCGCTTGTCCACTGAAGTGCACCCAGCACCCTCAAACTTTACGAGTATAACAATTGTAAAATGTAAAATACGATCATATTATTTTTAAACTGATGTATATGAACACAGAAAACAAATCTGCAGTTAATTGTGTTTTTTTCTTTTTCGTTTACTAAGAGTGGTTAAAGTGAGTTGATGTTGTGCTTGAAATATGAAAGTTTAGGAAAATGAATACGAAGCTTCAGGAATTTATTTTCCCACTGAAACGCCAGTGAATCTCTATGGGTGATGAGGGTTTGGGATATATGTAGTTGATAAACTGAAGTTTTGTAAACCATTGGCTGGAAAAGATTACTTTTAAATAACACAAGTAACTCAATACAGAATTCGAGTTGATTTCGCATTGTATTTAACATAAAGAATAAATGAGTAGGGATAACTGGAATTTAAGCATTCTTGACTTGATAAGGCGTGATAACTCATCGTGTTGCGCCAAAAATTTCGCCTTAGTGTATGAGGTACGTGGTTCAAATCCCCGTTTATTTTATTCCGATTAATTGATGAAAGAAATGTCATATAAGATGGTCTTTGCTACGAATTTATATGCGTATCAGTTATTAAATATCACAAATCTTTTCTAACAGATTGAGCAGCTGAAGAGTAAAACTATTTACTGTTTTATCAATACTCGTTTTTTAAGAGTTCTTCGGTACTTTTAAGAATTTATTTTTTTAAAAGTAGGCTCCTTTTCTTGTGTCAATAAACTTTTATTATTTCTTAAGACTGAGAACTTTCGAAGTGGTGTACTTAATGCTTTAGAATTACCCTAAGAACGAATAAACTTGTGATTGTTGATATAAATAAGCAACACATGCTTTATAACAGGATCGCATACTTGTAAAATAAAGTCATGGATGAAAACTTAAGCAATGCGACTTCTCAAATGCATAACCGGAAATATAATATGAGACTGCATTCTGATGCAGATATACATATTTGAACATACGAAAGACAATCACAGTGAAATAGGGAAGGCAAAATATATGGTACTTTAACTAAAATATTAACAGGATGACTGAATGTTTCTAGGGATATCATTTCAATGTAACCAGAAAAAAGACTACTACTAAACTGTCTCGTCAAAAAATAGACATCTTCAAAATAGATGGTGGATAAAATTAAAGATAATGATGTGTATCAGTTGTTTGTTTCTTAGATAAGACGGCAATCGAAGATGGGCTGATTATGTTACGTTAAGATATGTTGGAAGTACGATCACCTGGGAGGGCAGAACAAAGAGAGAAGTCAACAGTCGCATACATCAAACAAGGCTAGCTTTCCATAAAAAAGAGTCAAAGAATATTAATTTAAAGCTCCGCAAGCAACTTGCCAAAACATTTATTTAGAGCATCTTGATGTACGGCTGTGAGACATGGTGCTTATCTGAAAGTGATAAAAAAAGACTAGAAGCCTTTGAGATGTGGTCATACAGAAGAATTCTTGGAATTTCCTGGAGAGACCACGTCACAAACAATGAGGTTCTCAGGATAATCAAGGAAGATAGGCACCTAATAAGAACCATCTCAGAGAGGCGAGACCGATGGATCGGTCACATCATGCGCCACGATGGTCTTCTTCACGACATTGTGGAATGGATGGTTGAGGGTAGAAACTGTAGAGGGCGCCCTAGGCGGGAGTATTTGCAGCAAGTGTTCGAGGACATTAGTTGTAGCTCTTATGTTGAGCTGAAGAGGGTTCCGGAGGACCGAGAGGAATGGAGATCGAGATGCAAGATTCTGTTGCTGCAAACCAATCCACCGGTTTAATAATACTACGTAGAAGATATGTTTAGAAGCCTTCGATGGCATCTAGCCGTGAGGGAGTATCCTCCCGGCGCCGCCCCCTGCTCTTATGACTTAGTGCCGGCCGCGAACAGAAACGATCGCCATAAACATATCTGCGACCGCTTTATGGGCGTCATAAATCTTGGCCGGCTCCCTCCGTGGCCCGGCGAACACATTTCGCAATTATATCGCGATATTTCAGCGGGCGGTGTGTTTGCTCTTGTTGTTAATTAACATCATTGAACGATTACCGGGCCGTAGAAAAATGCAACGTCTCCAAAACAATACACTGAATCTTAATTTGCAGTTTTTGAGATAACCATACTTAAAAGTATGGTTATCGAAAAAAAAATATTTTAAATGTAGATTCCAAAATATCATGATAGGAATAATACACACTTATTTAATATGCACTTTACAATCGTGATATAAATACAAAGACGTCTCATTAGTACTATAAATTCGATAAAATTTTCCGCAATAAATCAGCCGCATTTGAATGATTGCACAAAGAAGAATCCGCCGCTGCGCGACTGCGGTATTGCAACAAAGTACAAAAACTCAGTGTTGCAGTATCATTAAGTTGCTGCGATGGAGTGTGATTATGCCGCGCAGGTCTCCAGGTGACCGTCTGCAGCTCGGCCGGCCATTTTATGCAAAACTCGACACAAATTATACACACGGGCTGAGTTATTATCGATAACCATGCTAAGTGCGAGATTAGAGCCGTAAATCAGTCCCACTTCGAAACGGAAACTTGCACTGATTGCAGTAACCTACTCTGCATTCACCTAAGTTAACAAAACCTAACCTAACCTAATTTACATCAATCGCGTGTCGTGCGTGAGCGAGGTTATCTTTCAAATTTAAATAATATTGTTATACACAAATTCAAAATTGGAAATGAACCTTTGCTAACCGCGCGTCTTTGAGCTGGACCACTTAAACTAACCTAAGCCTAAAACAATCTAATCTCACATATGAGTGAGGAAGCGGCTGGGTAATCGTCCGATTTCCTGAAAAATTCCGATTAACGATCAGCCAAAATATGCCTCAGACAGCTGATGTCTCTTGCATGACAAGTGATAATACTGAGCGGAGGAAATGTTAGTGACCGCATGTTCCAGATGCAAGACGGATATGCGAAGAAAAGATTATTATAGTCTAATTATCCGGTATCCTAAAATATGATGAATAACAAATAAACTAATATGCCTCAGTTACCACAGCTCCTAATAGCTTTTACTCTGTAGGTCGTTGGTATGGGTGAAACAATCTATCATATCTTTGCTTAAAGTAATCAGGAATGTTATTCATTAAAATACGAATCTAGTAAAAAAATTTTTTCTTAATAAAACGATTATCGATTGTTTTGCTATGATGAAAATGAAATGAATACAGCTATGCTTTTAAAATGATGCAGTAACTTTTACACATCTTTAAACCTACCCCAACAGGATCCAACATAATTCAACATTACCCAACATAACGTAACATAACCTATGCTTACCTTATTCTTTGATGAACTTTTTTATTATAGAATTTGTATGACAGGATTTATTCTAATGAATATACTTATATACAAGATGTATTTAAAGTATGTCGACATGCTATTGCATGTGTTTACATATAAAATGTTTTTCGAAAGTGTGAACCGACCCAACATTATAATTTAACGCCTTTAGAGATACTCTGACACTTTTATATGATATTTTACATCGGCTCGACAATAAACATAATGATTTATGTGAATTGTACCAGGTTAAGCTGACTCTATTAATTCCGTTTCCTAGTTTCCATTCAGCGTTTGATATATTATCCCCCTATTAAGAGACACCCACCAGTAATGATAGCTCAGTCTGTACGAGTGTATTCGAAGGCAATCAATAAAATTACCATTAAACCCGTTATTAAATAAAGCCTTAATAAAACATGGACACCGATCATCGACAGGTCTGTACAGCTCGAGCCGTGCAAGCGCTCGTGCCTTGAATATTAAATATTTATTTCATTATTGACCACAGGTAAAGCCTTCGATTTTAGATTGTCAGCTTAATATGCTATCATCATAATAATCAGAGGTTGTACACTAACTGCGCGCTACTGCACGAAAGCCTTCGGAAATATGCTTTGAAGTTGTTAACTGATAAAAATATTAGATGACATATAAGATTTGATACCAGCTGATTTTTATATTCTCTATGAAATGTATCAAATATCACTAGTTTAATAAAATTTAGAATGAATGCCATGTTCAAATGAAAACATCTGGCATTAACTTTTATGTTATTATAAATAAAAAACAAAAGTCCATACTTAACATTGGATTATATACAAGTTCAAATACTTACAAATACTGAAAATATGTACAAATTATTTGTTTTTTGGGGTAGACATGTGAACTATAAACAAATCTATTATTCAGGTAAATACTCAGAGACTATGTTATATTTTACAGAATATAATTATCACGAATTGTTATTTTAGTTAGCATCTTTTTTCTTTGGAGTTTTTATGAACAGAAACTAGGTTTATTGTACAAAATTATAATATATAAGGTTATAAAGTATATGATAAAGTATGTGCATATCTTAACTATTTAATGTTTAAGTAATTTTAATGAACCACTACAACAATAACGTTATACGATATAAATTTATTGAAGACACGGAGTGAATTTTTTGAATTGAAATTAATCATAGAAAAAAAAAAAAAAACATATATCTTGAGATGTTGAATACAAAAAAATGTATCCGGCAGACGTCCAGGAGGCAGAACTGATATGGATGAGGCGATGACCATGGCGGATGTTATACATTTATGGTAGCAGCATGCTCCAGTTAGAGAACGAAATGATGATACTTTGTAAATAAATTGTTCTGAGGTTTTAAAATTGTCAGCCTTATTTGTACAAAAATCTTCCTTCATTCTCTGTACATTAAAATAAAATATGTATTCTTAGACTTGCGTATTGACGTGGTTCGTTTCCCAGACTATTGAATATTTAATACGTTTATTTAATTATTGATCAGCAGTTAGCAAGTCAGCCTTCAATTTAGCTTTCGTCAGTTAAATATGTATGCCCCGGTTGTAGCTGATATAAATACATATTTATTTAATTTATGATCGATATGTACTCGGAAAATAAATTACTTCATGTTTTTATCGCGTAATAAATAAACGGTGTTTGTGCTCGTGGGAGGGTATTTCATAGACGTTATCAATAAATTAATAAACTAAATGTTTTTAAACATAATATACAATAAAATTAAATATATAATACTCGTAACAATAAACAAACTTAATACCATACGAATAAAAGAGATCAGAAATTAAGTAAAAATATAATTTGAAAAAAATGGATATATATACTCGTATCTACGATTTTTAGAGAAAGAAAGACATTTATTTAGTAATTGTGTGTTTTTTTTTGTTTAACGTTATGCATGGGAATTAACTGGCTTAACAATGCAAAAAATATGTATTTAAGATGTAGATAGTCGCTCTAATGACCTACAGACCTTCAATCAGCTTCACGCGGTAGACAAACATTACATTGTCTGTAGTAATGATTCAGTGGTCCAATAATTTACATCAAAAATTATAAATATAAAGATAATATCGTCATACTTTACAGGTATTACGGTAATCCAAAAAACATAGAAATTTCTTAGTAAAAATGCTTTCTGGGAAGTAATAGTTTTTACAGGAAAACTTTACTTAACAAATATTGGATCGATATATGTATTTAAAATTAAATTCCATTATTATTTAGTGTCCGTTTTTACATGTCTACTATAATAATGGAATGTTATTTAAGCGGTGATTATATGTTTGTAAAAATAGGTCTTTATATTTTGTAACTGTTGGAAGGTGTAATAAGCAAATTACACACTTGCGATTACTAAGATATTTAAAATACACCACTTCTTAGGAAACATATTATTACAAAGCAATTTCTTAACGTTGAAACCGGCTAGTACTTCATATTATTATATACTTAGTTAGATATTAATGCGATACCTTAATAGTATTTTTTTTATTAATAATATCATATGGTAACCATAGACTAGTTCTAATGAGAAAAATAAAATATTTAATTAATTTTTTAATTTTTATTAGAATATTATTTTATTATTTCAATATTCTAATCTACTTTTATAGATCATTGACTATATTACAATATTATTATAACTTAAATATACATATACTAAACATAAAATTCTTTTTTCAACGCGTCAATCCAAGCACAAAAATAACGGCAGAAGCGGGATGCGAACCGCGGACTTTGGAAACCAACAATGCCCAGGTATTCATACCGCTCGGCGAATCGCGCCATTGCTATGCCTGGACCGACCCGCGATGAAACTAGTATTGATATCATTGTTATTATCGTACAACAGATGTCGCCATAGTATATATTCAAAGTATGTATATTTTTATTATTATTCTATCAGTATTCATTTATTCACAAGCTTAATATTATTACTTTCCGGTATGAATACCTGGGCATTGTTGGTTTCCAAAGTCCGCGGTTCGCATCCCGCTTCTGCCGTTATTTTTGTGCTTGGATTGACGCGTTGAAAAAAGAATTTTATGTTTAGTATATGTATATTTAAGTAATAATAATATTGTAATATAGTCAATGATCTATAAAAGTAGATTAGAATATTGAAATAATAAAATAATATTCTAATAAAAATTAAAAAATTAATTAATAATGTCTCCTTGAGACAATATCAAGAAGGTAAAAATTATCCATCAGTAACACAGGTAAATGATTGGTTATAAAGTCCGAGTCGGAACTATAAGTAGTCGTTTCACATCCATTCAGTCTATAGTTTGGTTCGAGACCCGAGTGGTACTTACTAAAATAAATAGACTGCCGGAAAGTAATAATATTAAGCTTGTGAATAAATGAATACTGATAGAATAATAATAAAAATATACATACTTTGAATATATACTATGGCGACATCTGTTGTACGATAACAACAATGATATAAATTTTAGTTTCATCGCGGGTCGGTCCAGGCATAGCAATGGCGCGATTCGCCGAGCGGTATGAATACCTGGGCATTGTTGGTTTCCAAAGTCCGCGGTTCGCATCCCGCTTCTGCCGTTATTTTTGTGCTTGGATTGACGCGTTGAAAAAAGAATTTTATGTTTAGTATATGTATATTTAAGTAATAATAAAATATTTTCTATTTTGAATTTAAGAAAAGGTTTTTGTCACGATTTTAGTCATCAGGTCTCAGAAAATATTCACCTATAGACACAATATTCTTATTCATATATACATTGCAAACTATTTTTTTATGAAATTGATTTGAACATAGAAAATGTCAGGATAAACTGAAAATTCAATTTAATTAACCTAGCTTATTGTTTGTGATTATATTAATTTTTGTCTGGTCACAATTGTGTATGGGAATTTAACTGGTTTTACAGTACATTAATTATGTATTAGAGAGTGTTCTGCTTGACGTACAATTAGGAGCAATTTACATAATAACGTATTAATTTATACAGTAATTAGCCGAACAAGGAGAAACATAAAATTAACGCAGGCTTAATAATACAGCCAGTTCGATGGAGCGAGATGCGAGATAGCAGGTAGAGTATTATTAGCAGGTATGTTAGCGATCACCGCAAAAACGCACTCTTTATAGTTTATATTAAGTACTAAAAGGCAACCGGTCACGCTATGTTTGATATAAAACTACAAATTAATAATCACTTGACTGTAGATGATACGTTTCTCAACCTTTTGCGGCTGGCGACCACTTTTTATAAAATTCATATGACTCGCTATCCTCGAGATATTTTAAAGCTTTTTAGTGTCATATTATTGTCATGTTGTCATATTCTTCACGATATTGTGGAGGGGATGGTTGAGGGTAGAAACTGTAGAGGGCCCCCTAGACGGGAATATTTGCAGCAAGTATTCGAAGACATGAATTGTAGCGCTTATGCTGAGCTGAAAAGGGTTGCGGAGGACCGAGAGCAATGTAGATCGAGATGCAAGATTCTGTTGCTGCAAACCAATCCACCGGATTGATACTACGAAGAAGAAGGGTCATATTATTTGAAAGTATGTTTAGTAAGTAATGTGATACGATTGTTAAATTGTTATGTATTAAACAGCCTCAAAATGCAAGAGTATGTTTCCGTTAACAGTAACCTCATGTCTTAGCATTTAATATTTTTTTTTCTACAACGAAGAAGATAAGTAATTATATTTACACAAACTATACATCAAATTTTATATACGCATCAATTCATTCAGAAAAATATCGGCAGAAGCGAGATGCGAACCGCGAGCCTTGTAACCACCTTTGCTCAGGTCTTTATATATCGCCTAGCACTCTCGACTATTTCTCTGCCTGGGCTGACACGCGTTAGAAGATGTATTTATACCATTCTTATCATCGTATAACGATAGATGTCTCTATAGTATATATTCAGAGTATGTATATTATTATTTTTTATTATTCAATCAGTCAACATTTATTCACAAGCTTTTTTAAATATTATTATTTTCCGACAGTCTAATTATTTTAGTAAGTACCACGGGTCTCGAACCGAACCATAGATTGAATGGATGAGAAATAACTACTTGTACAGTCCTACGCGGACTTTACAACCATTAATTTTTTTTTAAATCTATAAAATATTTACATTCCTTTATTAAGTAATCGGGTTTATAAGAATTAAAAAAATGTGTAACTGAAAGTAGTTTATTTTTATTATCATTAAATTGTATATAATGCTTTCAATGTGTGACCGATGTTTCTGGAAGTGATGTGTGAACAATTCGACCCAGTTGCATGAAAAATTGATAAAACCTTTAGAACTGACGTGCAGATGTTTGTGATCTCTTCAATTTACACGCCTATAGTAAAATAATATGGGAGAAGAAATAAATTGTGGCGTAATTTGTGCCCAACATTGTGTTGCTGTCGCTAAGTGACCAATTACAGAGGACGCTTCGTTATTATTTAAAGAAATAATGTGTAATTTTCTCGCATTTTGTACCGACGTAACGTACAATTCAACATTTGATGTTAACGAACAACGTGCAATTAGGCCCGGGCAAATGTGAACTTATGCTGGGGAATAGACACATGTGGGACGTGGGTGACATCCAGGGAAGTTAACTTAATGGACTATAACAAATTTTTCTTTCTTATTCACTCCACAAGCAAGTCAGGAACAATGAGGTTTTCATCATAATCAAGGAAGATAGGCACCTAGTATGAACCATCTCAGAGATGCAACCCCGATGGATCGGTCACATCATGCGCCACGATGGTCTTCTTCAGCACATTGTGGAAGGGATGGTTGATGGTAGAAACTTGTAGTTCTTATGCAATCCTCTATTGCAGAGGATCGAGAAGAGTGGAAATCGAGATGCAAGATTTTGTTGCTGCAAATCAATACCCCGGATTGATACTACGATGAAGAACACAACACTCTACAAGATGAAGCATATAGTTGTCATAAATTGCCTCCACATATTTCCGTGAACTACTTCTTTGCCTTTTCCTCATCTCAATTCATCTCTATAACTGGAGCTAAACTAATTAAATACTATACATAGAATAAGACGGATTTCTAAGAAGATTAGATTTCTAACAAATGCGCACTTATGCATAAATAAAATGAACAGATGAAGCTGACTTCAGGTAAAAATGAAATATATTGAAAAATGCACATTTATCTATATTGACCAAAATTAATATACGCCTTAGCTAAATTATTTTATGTACTTCAAAAGCCTTTGTTGAATCTTTGGAATATCATCATCCTTAAAACATCAAGAACTACGAGGGTTATCCGTAAAGTAAGGTACAGTGATTTTTCACAGTCTAATGCATGTTTAATTCTATGAATGCGTACATTTTTGGAAAGTTCAGACTTTCAACTATTTTTATACATAGTCGCAACTGAGGTCAATGCATTTTTGTATGCGGTATAAGAGCTTTTGAATGCCCGAGTCAAATAAATCTGCCGCCAAGCGACGCAGATACGAGTATAAATATAATTAGGTTAGCGGAATTTAGGAATCCATAGTAGTTTAAGCGTAGCACAGATCATAATAGCTGACATTTGTTAACGATAGGAATTTGAGGCAAACGTACGAGTATGTTCTAGCTAACGAGAAAAAATAGAATTAGGTAAAAAAATACTTTGTAAACATCCTAAAGAACTCAATAATATCAATCGATGCTTACGTAAAAAAGCTACATATTTCAAAATTTGCACTTAATTAGGATTATTAATAACAATGATTTTATTTTAACCCTTTCGCATCGGTTGTCGGCATATGCCGTCATAAAATACCCCGACTGTTGACATCGGTTGACGTGATATATCGTTTTGCTACTTTTTTAGAAAAGTTTTCTATGCATCATCTGATAGCTAAAGAATACAAGAACCAATGTGATTTTTGAAAATAGACCAGATAAGTACATTTATGCTTTAAATACTACTTTTATAATTGTCAGTATAATTTGTATTCGGACCGAGCCGTAATGAAAGGGTTAAATTAATATAAATGTACATGAAAGAACAATTGTATCGTTGAAAGAAAAGTATGTCCATCTAGAGAACTTTATGATGCTCAATCGTGTCAGTTGAATGCTCCGTATGGAAATTGAGGGTATATGTTTCTTCTTCGTAGTATCAATCCGGTGGATTGGTTTGCAGCAACAGAATCTTGCATCTCGATCTCCACTCCTGTCGGTCCTCCGCAACCCTTTTCAGCTCAGCATAAGCGCTACAGTTCATGTCCTCGAATACTTGCTGCAAATACTCCCGTCTAGGGCGCCGTTCTGCAGTAATGGTCGAACATTCCAGGTGGCATATCTTGTTGGCTGAAGGTTTTTCTTATTTGTCTTGGTTGATTTGTCTCGAGCAGTCCCCACCCGGAGATCCGATTGGGGGACTATTTTATCCCCGGAAAATTTTACTTGAGATGCAATAATTTTTTGCTGATACGTGGGATGTCTTTAAGACCTTTAATGTGGTATTATCCCCTTTATTTCCACATCCTTATGCCGTTGACCATAAAGGTTCATCCGCCTTAGGAGGGCATTTACTACCTCCAGGACAATAGAGTGCCCTAGCCAGCTCGACCTGATGAGGTTAGCTGGGTGTTAGCTTATTCCGGCCAACATGTTTAGGGATTGAAAATATTTCAACAGTTTATTTAATCTGCTTTTTTAAGATATTTGTACGGTGTGAGAGTAGATACTGATAATGGAAAAGCATTTTAAAGACTACCTGTTGTGTTAAACAAGTATCTGTAGAAACTGTTTTTCTAGAGTTGAAATATATATTATCGATGTTTTGAAGTAATATTGTGATAAATCATAGGTGTTATCCTTTTGATTTTATTTATTTCCCTTGCACATCATCCGGGATGGCCACAAAATAATATATTTTTGGATGAAAGTGGCAAAATGGTTGTTCATTCCGAGGCCGCGATCCAAACCAAGTAAAGCGGATAAAAATGGCGGTAGTTTTTATTATTCATTGATGTCATATTTCAGGAAAATGCGTGAGGCTCCCAAGCCTAGGGTTCGCAATATTTTTGGTAGCATGATTTTTTACACAACATTAAGATTAATAACAGAAATATAATTTTATTTCAAAACATTATACACAGATATTACTTGGATGGGTGATTGCCTGGGAATAGCACTTATCGTTGGTTGGATTGTGCCACTACACTAAAAAACACCTAAGAAGATATTGAGGAATTTAAAATTAAGATTTAATATATATTTGTTTAGTATATAGTAATTATAAACACTGCAACGTAATTATTTTCCAGTAGTGTAAATTAAAACGTCATATTACATACTTAGCTTTAGCATACAAATAAGTATATCTCTAAATATTAAAACTTCTAGTCATTGATGCTCTATCTTATAAGAATAGTTTGATTATATATCCTAACCTGGATACAATTTTGTTGTGTTAAACTTAAACATAAAATAATACTTTTCATTCGCAAAATTTTAAATTAGATGACAAGAAAAAAGGAGTTCGGACCTTTAATTGGGGGCACAGTAGTTGTTTTTTTTAAATTAAATTAATTTATTTTGGCGTCACATATCGACTATGTATCAAGTAAAAAAACACCCAAAAAGGTTTTTAATACATGAAAAATTAATTTAGAAAAAAAAACTTTAAGAATTAGACGTTAAAAGTATGTAGAGAATTGTTTGTATCGTAATACACGAAGAATCGTTACTCAGACACGTAATACTATGAAGTATACGAGATATGTGGAGGGATCGCGACCCGTAGTTTTACATTATTTGGTCTAGTAGGTGACAGGGGCGGACCGAGGCGCAAAAAGGAGCGGCGATTTGACAATGTCCGTGATCCCACTTAAAATATAAAGCGCCGAGGGCTTGTTCGCTGACAGCCGATAAAAGCAAGCATAAATCCGGACGGTAAAAAGTGGACGCGTAAGGGCCTGTCAAGCGGTGGAGCCCTCGCTGAGATATGTGCTGTGCTTATTCTTTGTATCGAAGGGGCTTTGGAAGGTGGATAGCGACATATAAGCTCATCCGATGTTTTTTTACATAACACAGGAATGACATGTGAAGAGAAATATCATAGATTTCTTTTTCAATATGCGTTTCTTTTCTACTCGTATTCTTCTTCTTCTTCGTGTCAGCGACGTCAAATTATTTTTGGCAGTATCTGGCAACATCGATATCTCGTGTGTTGCTCAGCATTAGGTCCTGAAATGAGCAGCTTATTGGGCACATGGAGCAGGATCTTAGGTGTGAGGTGGTCTGCAGGTCTCCACAGATGCATAGTGATTCGAAGCATTCTACCACCAACTACGGTTCTTAATCTGTTTAGGGATTTCCAGGTTCGTCAGTCAAGGGTCTTGCCAGTTAGGAGGCGACATCTACTCGTAAAACATATGGTTACTACAAATTGCTGCTAATCTCACAATAATTTTCAGTATCTGTAGCTTTACATTGTAATATATATAGTTCCTGATAAACTTCATGGCATGAGCCTAGTAATGTAAAGGCGGTAGCTGTAACGTTGAGGTATATTTCTTGGTGATTACAGATGTTAAATTTATTTTCGTTGGTTAGTAATATTTTAAATAAATTAATCATAAAAATATAGAATAACAAGTACGGTGCTAATTTATTCCCATATTCGTATCAGATCTGTAACATCTACGTCCTGTTAGTCGTTAATGTCTACCTGGGAACATAATATATATGTTTTCTAACGTTTTTTTATGTCTGGAAACTTCAATAGATATATTTTTATTAATATATAGCTGCTGTAGTATCCGAGGTATATTTTTGACGATTTGTTAATGGTAATTTTTAAATATATCGAATGTAAATAATTGTTCCGACGTTTCCGAGGCTTGGAACATTTAGTACCACGTGGGGGTTCTCTCAACTAAGGATACTTACACAATTGATATAAATTAATAAAGGTTCGCTGATTTATCTATGACCGCTTTAATATGCTATCTTGTCTTTGGTATAAAATGTCAAATAAAATATTATATCGACTATGTGATGCTTGTTACTCTAAAACTAAACAACGCTGTGATTCAATGCTCATCAATTGATTGTAAAGTATATGAAAATTAAATAACAATTTGATTACTTGAGATTACAGAAAACCGTCGGATCTTTTTGCCGCTCCCTGTATAAAGGCAGAAACAACATATAATATGAAAAGAAAAACTGGTTAAAAATCACGTGTGACGTAAATTACTACAAGTTATAAAATAATTAATTTAAAAAACACTACTTACTATGTTCGACGTAAGATGTCGTTAGACGTTTGTTTACCGCAAGTTTTTAAAGTTTAATAAGAATTAAAATAATACATTTTTTTACATGGTTTTATACTTTTTAAATTTGTATTCCCAGTTTCTGCATATTGAATTTTAATCGTAATTTTTCAAGTATCACTTTTATTTTTAAATTTTACTCTTCTTCTAGCAAGATAACAAAATATATAAAGATTTGTGATAAATTATTCACTGAAAAAAATGATTTATCTCTTTCATTCATTATTACAATAGTTACTCAACATCTAAAGCCCTACATTACACAAAAGATTCGTCCATTCATAGATCTATTGTTAATGTTCTAATACACAACATCTTTGGGAAACGAACACGTATTCGTACATTTTGAAAGATGTGCGATAAATTCAATCCACGCGAGGTTTCACGGATTGAAATGTACAAAGGCTAATAACACATGACGGCAACAGTGAATGAAGTTTTGTTAAGAGTTTTAAATTTCAGGAATATGTATAAACATTTGTGCAATATTGTGTTGTTTGTTGTTGTACAAATTCAGTGGCGCATATTAATATTACGTAATTTTATATGTCAACCAATTTTTTTTTAATAAACTAATAGTTTTTTAAATTAAATCGAATAGAAGTTATTAATTATTATTTATAGAAATTATTAGTAACTTCCTCAATAAGTATACATTATTTTAGGTAAATAATGGTATTATGATTTTGAATCTTGTCCCCTACATTCTTCGTAGAACATTGGATACATAATATACGTGTATATACTGGTGAATTGATAAGACATATTTGTTTCTTAATATTATGGTAATGTTTTCATTAGATTTATTGCATACTCAATATAACATCAGTAATTCATGGTCTTTCATTACCGATACACACCATTAAAACAAGCGGAATCTTGCCAACCTGGTTAAACGACATATTTTTAGGGGATGATTAAAGGTTCTGATGGTAGTTTTATGTGTGTGTTGTATATTATTTTTGTAATTATTTCAACATGTATATATGGTTTATAATATAAATCATTAAATGTAAATTAATGACAATTTTTATGAAGATAAACACCATAAAAAAATTGCAAAAGTAGTAAGCTGTTTTATTTTAAGCGTTTGATACGTCTCTGCATCATTATTCCTATCAACCTTTCTCACCCCGATCGCAGTGCAAATTGTGTTTACATAACATTACACAAACACTGAAGGCGGATTTGGGTTTGCGTCAATAAGGCTTGTCGAGCCGAGGCATTGTGAGCCTCCACCGTACCGTGAGCGGGTGTTTCAAGGCGCCTTTGAAATTTGAAATTCTTTTCAGCGATGCGTCTGCCCGGTGCATTTCAATAACATCCAGACAAGAGGACCTCCGACTGTGACAGAGTTCCACAGTATGATTAATTTTCCATCGTAATTGGCATGCAAAACACGTTCAAAGTTTAGAGTATAAAGGCTATTCATCAGTCGGCCGGGCGAGCTGTCCGAGCACCGGTTTTGTTCAGTTTTAGTTTGGCGGTGATTGATCACAGCGAACGTGGTATCATACTTCCTAGTGGCGTTCGGAGAAAACGCTTGTCAGGTTCTTGGAGGTAGTTTATATTAAAACGTGACGTGTGACACGTATTTGTGTATTAAAACAGAAAACTTCCAACTCGCCGATAGTTCTTGAAGGGCAAAAGTTTTGACCGAAATCAGCTTCAATAGGAAGTGATATTTCATGTATTTGGATGCAATGTTGATTGTAATTGAAATCTCGAAGTTAAGTGCACAAAATGTCATAATTGACTTCATCTAGACCTTTTTATCAACAGCTGTGGAATCAGTTCCGAGCATCACTCTCTGTTAAGATGTGTCAATTCATTACTAACTGCTTCTAAGGTTTTTGTTTTAGGCTGAACTTTTTCCCTCACACCCGCCTCACACTGGAGCACAACTGATAAGTTCAGTGAGAGTCCCCTGTGAATAGTGGCCACTGCACATGATTGCTGAAGAGAAAAAACACTTGAAAGAGATTATAATCACATTGACGTGTTAAAAGGAGATGTAATATAGATTCTCTCTCCAAAAATACAAGCAAAAATGGTGAATGTGTGGAAAAAATTCTTATGGCCAAATATTTTGCATGTCTAATAGGGTCGAGGCACATTCTTCAAATTATATTGAAAAGGACTATTTTTTAACAAAAAGATATAACAGTCACTGGGAATGTGTACTGAGATCTGGAATAGGTGGCACATTAGCAACTAGGTTTGGAAACTAAATACAACATGTCACAATTAGGTTGTTGAATGTTCACCTGAATTTTAAGTTTTTTCTCCCACATACTCGTATAAACTGAATATCTTCAAAAAGCAGTTTACTTTAATGCTTATATGTACAATGTCTACATATCCTTCCTACACAGTAGGCAACGTTCAACAATATCTATTAGCATCAAAGATTACCAATATCTTTGAGCCTCAATGTTTACAAATGCTCCCGATATTGCTACAAATAATTACAAATATACATTTTTTGAACGCGTGTTTTTCATAAATAAATTCGCGAATGTAATATTATCAATTAAAAGGTTGCATCGGATACTCCCTTTGCATAACTTGTTATTCAGACTCTGAAAATAATGTTAACGAAATGTGTTTCTAATGATGAATAAACAGCTCAGCCGTTCTGCGCACCGACCCGAGGTTGATTCGATCATATCCCGGGTGCACCAAAGCGTCGGCCCCTCTATAATTTGATCTGAGATCAATAGGAGCGCAAGTTACCTCCACTCGGATGGATCCGCTAACAAACGGAAGGCGATCGAGACCTCATTTAAATTTGTTTATATGAAAACAGCGAACGCGGAGATTTGCAGTCGACTGTGTGGCCGAATTAATCTGAAGAGGGTATGCGGTATTATACGCTGTTAGCGGATCGGTGAACGATTTGATGCCTATACTGATCGTAACGGTCGTAACGTAAATTCATATTTTTTCTTTGTGTCTTTGTTTTCAGGTAGATCGAATGGTACTTCATCTAGATAAAAGTTATACACGTATTCTTGTTGTACAATGCAATTTGCTGAAAACGTTTGTACCTGTATGGATGAACGATAAGATATATTTGTAAAGATTGAAAAATGGGAACATGAGTGCAACCAGTAATATCGTAGATATTATCTAATAATACTTATTATCACGTTATATTAATGAAATTACAAAAGTTGTAAACATTATTTAGAATATTTAGTAACTTTTTCAATAGAATCTGTTCTGATGATGTCTGTCACCAGAAGATCAAACAACGCACTGTAATATATCTAATGGAGTGTATAATTCATGAAAATACAGACGAATTTTGTAATTTTGTCTGGTAATTTCAACTACTTTTTAAGGATTACTCTCATAAGCTGCTGCTTTGAACTACCGGTCTATGTTGTTAAACTACTTTGATAAATTTGTCAGGATATTTTGGGATAAGCTGTGTTTTTTCCCTTGCGTAGTCAACACTTTGTGTAAATTTAAGGATAGCCTACGCAACTATATTCTTCTTATATAGTTTTTAGTTACTCGTTTAAATAACAAGATAAAAATATATTTTAATGTTAATACAAAATACAGTCCCAGAGTCAGTCAAACTATCTGTAAAGCATCTTAGTATCCACATCATACATATATACACATATTCACGAAACATCATTCTCATATTTATCGTCAAGCTGACGTCCAAAAAGTCCACAAATATATAATAATATGTGTATTATAAGTCCCAAAATAAATAAAGCTAGTGTGTACTTATTTATAGACATATGGATATATATATATAATTAAAAATAACCTAGTTTACTAAGCACAAAAGGGGTAAGACATTCACTGGCGGTTATCTATACATAATGTGTTATTATGCCAACGGTGTCGAAAGAAAAGGGAAAATAAAAAGATGAAAGAAGAAGCGCTTCGCAACAAAGGGGTGTAGTTGCACGCCATTCTTTTGTTTTTTCCATGGAAGTTTACAACAATGGAGGACGGATAATGATATATTATTTGGTTGGGAGCGCTCAAAGGACGGAGATACTTTAGTGCTTTATTTATGGGCCGTTAAACAGCCGTTTCGAGTGTCACTCTGCATGCGGTAAATGCAGGTAACGTGCATTAATAAGTACGTATTATGCAAATTGGAATTTATAAAAAGTGCGGCCATTTTGACGGTCGTGAAATAATGAATAGCATTAAAGGAAATTACGAGAACATGCAGTTATTGTAACGAATGCATACAAAATGGAAGAATTAATACACGTTTTAATTAATTAATAACATCATTTTTACTGCCGTGATTGTGAAACGGGTCTTAAATTATTAGACACAAAATGTAGCAATTAGTGAAAAGAATTAAAACCTACTATTAGTTCATATGTATGAGTAATTAGGTATTTGAGACAAAACATTTTTGTTCACTGATTTTTCACTGATGTTTGTACATTGTATAGTATACATACATACATAACTTTGACATTGAATAGTGAAAACATAAAAAATATAGCTTAATTAAAAGTTTATAAGATTAACATTTTTAG
Organism: Glossosoma conforme; assembly: GCA_022606575.1. NCBI lineage: Eukaryota > Metazoa > Arthropoda > Insecta > Trichoptera > Glossosomatidae > Glossosoma > Glossosoma conforme. The sequence goes on along the minus strand of JAGTXR010000128.1, from coordinate 3,905,334 downwards.
GCTTTCTTCAAACTTAATATTACCCTAGGTGGTATTTGTTTTATGTAAACACTTACAAGAAAATACCAACGGATGGTGATTCTGAAGTTTTCATCTGTGGATTTTATGACGCTAACCATTCTAGATATGGATATGTGCTGCAAGTGGAGAGTTTGATTCGCCAACGTCATAGACTACAATCTGGCATTCTCGCATCATCCTTATGATTACAGGAATTCACTATTAATGGGTGGTCTTCACGGGACGACTTTCGTCTACTACCAATATTGATTAATACCTGTATGCTATGACTTGAATTTTACGGGTGAGGGATCAAATTCACACCATTTATAGAGCTTAGAAATGTTTTTTTTCTTTTAATCTCCGCCGGGGATCGAACCCAAGACCTTTGATTTGGAAAACAAACACTTTAACCACTGACCTATACCCGTCAATAAATATTACCACTAGTTCAAATTTGCAATTCTTATGTAATCCTTACTTTATGTTCACTCTTGTCAGTTATATTATTACTTATTCCATAATAGTCAAGTATTCAAATAATACTTCTTCGTAGTATCAATTCGGTGGATTGTTTTGCAGCAACAAAATCTTGCACCTTGAACTCCACTCTTTTCGATCCTCTGCAACCCTCTTTAGCTCTGCATAAGAGCTACAATTCATGTCCTCGAACACTTGCTGAAAATACTCCTATCTAGGGCGCCCTTTGCAGTTTCTACCCTCAACCATCCCTTTGACAATGTCGTGAAGAAGACCATCGTGGCGCATGATGTGACCGATCCATCGGGCTCGCCTTTCTGAGATGGTTTTTACTAGGTGCCTATCTTCCCTGATTAGCTAAGAACCTCATTGTTTTTTGAATTCTTCTATAAGACCACATCTCAAAGTGCTCGAGACTTTTTTATCACGTTCAGATAAGCACCATGTCTCACAGCCGTACATCAAGTTGCTTGGAGCATCTTGATGTACGGCTGTGAAATAATACTATAATAATTCAAAAAATATTATATTAACGATTATTTTACATGTACCAATAGCATTCTTAATAAAGATATATTATTAACTTTTAAATAATGTTGGTAAATTACGCAAATTTCTTTGTAGAATTTTAAAGTAAGAAGTCCAAGAAAAAGAATAAAGTCTGGTGCCGCTTGCGTTTGTATCGGGTATGTAATTTATTCCACGGGTATAACAATAAACATATATTTTAACTTATCAACAATTCAATGGATTTCTCCTTTCGACATCGGAGCCCACAATAAACTAATATATATAATTTCCTGCCATTCCACCGAACAAACTTGTGTATTATTATTGTAAAAATGGCCTCCTTTGTGTCGGGACCCATTTACGAGGGTCATTCAATATCGCATATTCAAAATAAATTTTGTACTTAAACATCCAAAAGTCTAAAGTAATTATTATAATCAAACTCTCTACCTTAGATGGAATCTGTTGATTCATACAGTCGGGTACGGCATTGACCATCACAATATTTTGCCAGTCTATGTTAATTGAATGCATCAAGGTCCAAAACAACAGGTATCGAGGAATTTACGGTGTATGAAATTCGATGTATTAATATTAATTTTATAAATGCTTACTCATGTTGTGTACTAAGATATAAAATGGGGTATATTATCATTTAAATAAGTAGCAATTCAACTCCGGTCTTTGGATTTATCCTCAGTGCCAGAACCTTGGTATTCCGGCATCCCATTTAAGCTGACGCCGTCATTTCGGGACCGCGACCTCGGTTCCGGAATAACGCACTTAGCCATTATTTAAAATTTATTAAATATATTTTATGGAGATCTATATATAGATATATTATATGTCAATATTCAATAATTGATATATACAAACAAATTCACAGCAAACATCATATTATGTATACATCTTATAGGCATTTGAATCTTTAAAAAATATTCTTCCGCAGACAACAAACTCATCGCACCAGATACTCTACTATATTAAATTCACCAAAATTTTTGCTCTACATGTATCGCAGTGAATTCTGTCTGTACATTATTTAAATAGGATATGTGGAATTAATTTTAGGAAAGTCACGTTTTTTTATGAATTTTGTTGTAAAATTTTATTGAACGCCCCTTGCTCCATTGTGTGTTGGGCTAAAGATTGCTAAGTTCTGTTCGATCCATTCGCTTTTGTACACTTAATCGGTATAATTATAAAATATGCTTAGTGTGTTATTTCATGGGTGGCGCTAATTCTGCCGTATAATTTAAAACTATTATTATAGAAAAAGTAATAATAACATGATGTAATGACGCCCGATGACAAAACGTAATAAGCGCTATGCTAATATACAGCGAGACGCAATTGCATTATACATATTGTAATACCACGTAATAACTGGTTTAATTATTTTACTTATGACTGATTAGTCCCATGTATTTTTTTCGTTATGTTTATTGAAATTATATTAAATGTTTTATTTTGGAATATAATAAGGACAACCTACATATTTGATTGCTTCCATAGAAATATATATAGACAAGGAACATCTAATACACGTACAAGTTAAAAGCAGTAGATGGCGTTGTATGCATCATAATTAAGCACACAACGCCATCTCAGATAAGTTTAATAATAATTATACATTTGAAATAATAAAGTGAATAAAAAATTGAATTTAATTATGGTAAAATTTCGCTAAATTTATTGATTCTGAGGCGGTATGTAGTTCGCCAGATCAGCTAGTTTACATATACAAAATATTGTTTGTAAGTACTCACTAATACCAGATGCTACAAAAGCAATTGAAAGCACAATCATACTATAAATTTGATTAGTTCTCTAATCAGTTTTTTTCCAGGTAAAATGCTGCCAGGTAACGTTTATTCGGAGTAGATCGATAATTCATATTCATGATTTAATTTGTCTGAGGTTTCTTATACGAAAATATAGTAATGCAGAAAAAATAGACTAATATTTATGACATATTCCCATTTATATTAATTGGAGAAAAATAAACGTCGGACGCCGGGATTCGAACAACAGACTCATTACTGTTCTTATAATTTTCTACCTTACACGCTGACCATTCGTCTATTTACACAGCTCATCTCGATGAGCTGTGAGCACCTAAATATTTCCCTGGTATAACAGCCGCAGTCTATGCAAGTTTGCGGACTCTTGCCCTGGATGTGCCCGGGAACTATATATGTTCCCATGTGGACCTCCGGGTGCAGGTGTTCTGGGACAAGGCCAAGTTCTGGGACAAGCTTGTGTAACGAAAATTTGTTGTGTGTGTGTGTTTTTTTACCATGTGCTCCGTACGTATGGTAAAAAAAATCTTTTTTTTTTGTGTAATCGCATGCAGGAGAGAGCACACCTGGTCAAGACCAGTGCACTCTATGACGCTCAGCCAGGGAGGCTAGACGCTGCATTCGGGAAACGCGTGTTGTGTTCGTGTTTGTGTGTGGGTTGGGGATATTGCAAGTGTTTATTTATCTGTTTCTTGAAGAGATCCAGATTGTAGGAAGGAGGAAACACAGACGCTGGAAGAGCATTCCATAGCTTACCGGTGGCATTAAGGAAGGAACTTTAGAAACTGCCAGTTCTTGATCGACACACATTAACCGTGTATGGATGTTCGGCAAGTGTAAGACGAGTTTGTCGGTTGTGGGTGGGTGCAGGAGGAATTAGTTCTTTAAGTTCCGAAGAGCAGCGACCGTGGTAATAACGGTAGAAAAGACAAAGAGAATCAATCTTACGCCTGTGTTCCGTTGATTGCAGGTTAGACGTAAGAGTAGCATTGTTTATCAAACGAATTTCTCTTCTTTGAACTGAGTCAATTAAGCTTAGAACAAAATATTAAGAGTATGTATTGTAAATATAATCTTATTTAAATAAATTATTTAAAAATTAAATTATTATAAATAAATTTGAGTCTTTATTTGTTAATGGTATTAAATTAAATTCAGATATTGTCTTACTACCTTTTTATAAATTTCTATTAAATATTTGCCAGTAAATAATTTTAATTGATTTTGTTAGCTTAACACTAACAATTAATTAATTATAATAACGCTAATTCCACGTTAAGTACGCTTTGCTTTTAATCGCTCGGGATTACAATGTATATATTTCCTGCAATTATTTCATTTTATATCTCAATAATGACAATGTTGTATGAAAATTTCACATATTGTGTAATGAAAAATTAATTACTTCATAGGCGTGATGCTATTTAATTGAACTAATTAACTATCACGCCTACATTTTATGTTCTACACCGCGTTATGTCAGTAATGTGTGTTATGACATCTTAAATAATAATTATCAAGCGACGTGTTTGTTGTACATTATCATATTAATAGACAAACGCTTTCCCAATTGCCCGTTAATTGTAAGGTTATGGAACAACACTTGATTAAATATTGATGAAATTCTTCCAAATGGGAGCAGTAAATTAGCTTTAATGCCAGCTAATATGACATTTCCTTGTGATACGACTATCCGATATGTCGAGTCAATTGGGAAATAGGGGCAGCTATGAACGGAAGCGTGGTTTGGCTAACAACGTTAATTACTATATATTTTATATATTGATATCAGCTTGATATAGCTCTTTTAGGCCGATGCCAAAAAGCCTCGAAAAACGATCTTTTGTCTCTTATTGTTGTTCGCTCGCCTGACATGCACATCTAGTAATGTTAGTTTTAATTATATATAAAAATACACGGTGTTTGCATACACCATTTTGTTTTTTATGACAGTTGCTCGATTTCATGTTGGTTCAACTGTCATATTTGATTTGATTTTTTGCCGTGATTGTCTTGGCGGCGCTGCATGTCACAGTTTTCCGGCAGTTGTCAGTCAACTCTCGTCCGGCCGGCGAAACGCCATACCGCTCGGACGAGAAAATCAAGTCATTATTAAAAATAAATGCGAATTGTGCTTCAAAAACAAGTTCTTTGTATTTTTAATCTACTCTTGTATCCTTCCTCCACGCGGCCACGTGACGAACCCGCGACTTTTCGTCTTTTTAAAGACGGGGGATGTCAATGTTATTAGTGTTAATAACTTCAATTCGGATACATTTGGGTATCTATTTACGATAATCTTAATACTTCATACACTTTTCATGCTTTATAGGAATATAGTGACAGTACCAAGACTTCTCTGCGCCCTGAAGAACATATGTAGATTCCGCTGACTTCCAGAACAGAATCTCATGGACTTGAAGAGACGGCAATTGATTGACTCGTTAATCGGATTTTTTAAGGAGATCGAATGATAAGTCCAACGCCTCTCATATTAATCAAATAATATGTGTTAATTTCTCGACTCGATGACGTGGCTTAAGTAGACAAATGGCCATCGCTTTGAACAAAGAAATGGACATGCTTTGAGGGTCTGTTGATTGAATCCCCTCGTTCGTCGGCTATTTTTTTTTTTATATATTGATGAGAGAATTCAGATATGGGAAAATGTTAACATGGCTTTCCTCATAAATTTGCATGTATATAAATTGATTTCATTTCAATTGTTGCGTAAAATATAAATAAGAATATTGTTGTAGTCAATCCTCAGTTTATACTAGACTTTTGTTTCAGTAATAATTTAAATTTGCTGTAATATCACTTTTACGCATATTTTTTCATTTTAATAATTCGACACGTATATATATGATTTTATAAAACGTTGTGATTAATCAAATTAAGTAAATCCATACTCGTTAGTACCTTTTATTAGGTATAATAAAAATAAACATCTGACTGATAAAGAACTGTAAAAATTGCATTTTTTGCACACGTATAAAATGAAAAATATTGCATATATACATTTATGTACGATGCTAAATATTAAAAATACACGTTTTTAAATGCAGAATATTTTTTTTGTATAAATATTTTTGTACAATTAAAAAAAGAACTCTTATTTCGTTAAATGGTGATATTCAGAGACTAGGCTGATGATGATGATGATGATGATTCAGAGACTAATTCACCCCGATACTCTTCCTCATGCGATGTCTGTTGTCATAGCTGGCAGTTGAACGTTTTGTTTAGAGTTATTATGAAATATTTATGTTCCACAAGTATGTACATTGTCGTTTCTGCATTTTATATTACGTAATTCAATGGTAGAGATGAATCTAAAAAAAAGTATTTTTACCATTACACAATGTGATGCAAAATCTAAAATAAATGTGTCGCGATTATTTATACATGCATTGAATAAATTAGGATAAATAATTAGTTCAGTCATTATTATATAGATTATTTTTAAGAAAATGTATCACTTAAATTTCTTACGAAAACATTTTTATTCTTCTTCGTGTCAATATATGGGAGCACGAAAAGAACCTCCACGTGGTGACCCCTGGAAACGGAATCTCGGACTTCCTCCTCCGGCCAATATTTTCAACCCAGCGACGAAAAGAAAGAACATTTTTATTGAAATTAGGTAACTACAGATGTGAGTGGTTAATTTTGGAATTAAATTGTGTTTACTTAAGTACATATACAAAATAAGGTTTTCTTCAATAATTCGTTCCTTGTAAATTTTAAATCAAAAATTGCCATTTTTGCATTTAATTTAATGCATATAGCTAACACAAACTAAAGTCAATAGGCATGTTAGATTCCACATTATTTTAATCGTCCGTTAGTATTCGTTCTATCAAAAGAGTTATATTAAGATGTAGACTGTAAATGTTTTATCTGCCTATTGAAAACAAATGTAAAGAAGCATTTGGGAGCTTCGGACTAATCATCAGATATTGTTAATTTACCGATTCACTAATCAACATAAATATACCTCCCAGGTGTATCTTCGTATGCAATGATATCTAAGGACAAGGCATGGAAAATGGTCACTGAAGGCGCTGAATGACAGTAATTTGCGGTGATATGGAACAGATATTGGAAGAAAAATTCTAAATTTCTTAAGAAACAAGCACGTGACTTGAAGAAAAACCAGATATAGTTATTCTTTATATATTTTATTCTTATGTATATCTTTATATTTAAATTCATTACCGAACAACATATTTGCTTAAAATATCTCTACGAAATCTCATCATTCATAAAAACACGAAAATAAATATTATAAGCCTTGGGTACGTCTCTGGCAACAAGTCCTGCCGGTATTATAGGAAACACCTGTGCTGAGCTCACGTAAAAATTTAATGCAAAAGTTTTAGTGATGTCACACATGTGAACACACATACAATGATATACGTGACATGACCACACACATACAAAAGTTCTTCCGCATATATCAACTGAGTAAAGCAGGTACTACACTAATATAGATGAGCTTAGTATCAGGATTTCCACATATATCTTTGTCACAATAAAAAAACATGCCTTATCATTATTACTATCATAATCATTCCATATGGTCTTCCTAGCCGGAGCATATATTCATCACAAATTACAGTTATAAAGTATGTCGGAGTAGGTAGTTTTTTTATTATTTATAGATTATACGTAAGAGTCCTGTATATTAAACATTCCTTTGCGATTTTATTATACAGTATAAAGTACTTATTTTGTTCGAGACTATTAATATTTATTTAACTTTTAATAATGAGCCATGCCTACGGCGTAAACAGTAGTTGGTTAATTCAGTAAATAAATGGTTTTCAAATAAGGAATATAAATGTCGTAAATAAATATTAGTTAAAATGAAAAAATAATTTTAGAAATTACTTATTCTTGTGATTGAAAAGCGAAAAATATTACAATATTACTCATAAACGACATAATGTTATTAAATACTTAAAATAATATACTCTGGATTTCATCTTTCTTCATCACATAATCTTTTAATACCCTTAGCTAACACTTGTTTCTTATTTGGAGTTTTTGACCTCAACAAACCACCACTAAGAACTTTATCAACTGTTAGATATGTTGGTTTGTTTCAATATAACTACAGTTTTTGTGGATTATGTAAGTATAATCCATTTAAAGATACATTATGTATGCACCTGTCTCATAAATCCACTTCCTTGTATCCTTTGTATGCTCCTTTGAGTCGTATGCCCCATACCTATTACTCAGACTGAATTTCTGCTGTTGTTGAAAGACGTCAGATGGCAAGATATTAATTTATTGTTGATTGTTGACTGTGCAATAACTCATGCCTTTTGTAATTACCGTGTTATTAACAAAATGCTATAAAATTTTGCATAATTTCTGAGCAATTAATTCAATTAACCCATTCAAGTCCATAGTAATTGATACATTTATTTTCCACATATATTCAGAAATACAGTCTCTTTATATAATAGCAGCTATAAAAATCAAAACTTACTGAAAAATTAATTCATTTTCATAGGATTTGTAATCAAAGTTGTTATAAGTTGATGGACAAGAGACGCCTTATTTAATGTATTTTTTCATAAAAGCTATACGTTTTTGTCACTAGAGTTTAAAGAAAAATCAGCTGTGACTTTAAGAGAAAATAAGTCCAGGCCTCGAAAACAAAGAGCCTATTAACTGATCTCTTTAAAAATACTGATAAGCAAATATTTTGTGTACGCTACCTTTTATTTTAAGGCCCATCGTTCTTGGCATGAAGGTAGTCGGTAACTATGGAAAGTATATACTGAAAAAAAGATTCAAGTGCAAAGGCATAGCATCTAACAGAATCGTATACCAATAAACTTATGTTCCCGATATGGAATAGATTATGACAGATGTAGGTTACATAAATATCTCTCATACTAGTTTGAAATCGAAGAAAAAAGTTATCTTTACCGTCAAATTTGTCATGTCTTTTTCCATAACATATTAAAATAAATCGCATTTTTGTATTAATACTTATATTGGTCTTCAGTATTTTTACAAAAGTACTTTAAACTAGGCGTTGAGTTAAAGAGGGTTAATTCAATTTACTTTCAACAATTACAGCCGTGTATTGTATGTAGCGAAATAAATTAATAAATTATAATTGTGATGTCTAATTTTGATGATACACTAAATTAATACACCCGTAATGATGAATTGCCAAATTTTTAAAAAGGTAATTTATAGATTTCATGAATTTGAGCTAATGTAGGCATAATGAGATATTTAAGGATGTATTTTGACTTTATAAGAAAATATAATATAGTAAGATTGTATATGAATATTGCTTAGCAAACTTTGGTTCAAGGATCGTCGAATTAAACACGCCATATCAATAAATTCTTCCCATGTTTGTTATTTTTTACAATCAGTTCTGTCAGTTCCCATTGTCAATGCTTATATGTTGTCCTAAGGCATCTCAACACCCGAAGGTTCAACTAGAACCATATATGATTCGTGACGAAATCCAGGGTTGGAGTCCGGAGACTTCAAGATACGGCAGTTGTAGTATTCGAGACACATTTTGGGTAATTTGTCAATTATATTTTTAAAGAGATCATATTATATGTCGACGCACTCAAAGCCTGAACAAATAATTCCTTGCAAGGGGCTCAACTTATGTCATATATCAATAAATTGGTTCGATAAAATCGTTAATTTACTATTTTACTATTGTATATGCTTTGAATGTGTGCAGTATTTCAACGTCACTTAACATCAAAATATTAATAGTGAACAAGAAGTATAATCGCCTTTTGTGGTATCTCTATCACATTATAGTTATATGTGATTTCGGCAAGCGCCTCCAATATGCCTATTAAAAAATACATTTCATGTTAAATGACACATTAAATAATTTATTATCGCAATTCGTTTGACATCGACGTCTTAAAACTCTGAATAGTAATTACGTATTAACGCCGACATTAACGAAATTTATGTGCAAAGATACCGTGAGGGGAACCAGTTACATTTCCGAAAGAATTGCGTACAAGTTGTAATTAGTAAATAGTAATGATTTGCATAGAGTCGTAAACATGTCTGGTAGACAGGTGTTACTGCGGTATCTAGTACCGCGGCTCCGCTGAACACTTGGCGGTTAACTCAAGTCACTTTACCCGGTAGAAAGTCACATATAACAACATAATTACGCACTCTGTGTTTACCCATCTACCTGAACGGCTACGCGCATAAAATAACATAATATAATTGATAACTAAATACAAATTTATAAAATTTCTCTTAACATAAAATAATTAAATAATTTCACAAATATGCCCATTCAAATAATACGCATTTACAAATCGAATAAAATCACTTTACGCGTAGAGTATCGCCGTATCTTGTTAATCATTATTTTTCTTATATATTTGCTTCTTATATGCTCATTGCAATGCAATTGTAATTGCCTTACAGTTCTGTAAGCTGTCACAATCAAATCCTCATTCCAAGTACTTACATGTATAGTTCTCTACAGTTTTTCAGAAAAAGTGTTTAAAGATTTCAATAAAAGCGATTATTAAATATATTTTTGAAGGAAATCGGATGAATACCGTGATGCTTACAAAACCTGGAGCATTTGGTGTTAAAGGGCAGCTCAAAAGTAATCTTTCATGTAACAAGTAAAATTACTATTGAGCAGGATTCAAATGTTAATATTGAAAAGGTAACCCGGAACATTTCGATTCTAACGCAATGTTTCACCCCATAATACGAGTATAATTAAAGCAAACAGTTATAGCACAACGTAAGCTCAGTTCTCGTTATATCAATCAATTTTAAAAATATAAGACTTGGACCAAATCTTGTATGGATTACCGCCTGTCGCTAACAGCGAATCGTTCGTTTGGGTGAGCCGGCCGATAAGTCAAGGCCTAGGGATTGTTTGGTTTATCATCAAATATCCTAAAATATTTACGAATAAAAAATCGACAAAAATATGCCTGTTGGCTATTATGCATTCTTTGAAAGTCTTTAGGCCAGCTCTGGAGATCATTTCGGAAACCATAGTCCCAGGTAAACCTTCGTGTACAGGGATGTCTTCGTAGAATACATGAATAGTGGCAACTAACAAAACTGAGTGGCGATAATTTGCAGTCACCATATCTACCATATCTACCATATATCATTAAGTCCTACATTAATAAGATTAAAATATATTTATGTATATTTTAATGTATGTCGTAGTATACGATGTTTTTCTTTTCGAATCGTGGGTTTTAAATATTTATTTCAATAAATTAGTCCTATAATAGGCCCCGTTTCCGTGACACACCGCCAGCGATCTGTTTTTCTAAGCTCCACTAATATGCGCCTCGGTTACTTTAACTGTTATAGAGCTTGAAGTGAAGCAATTAAAAACCCCATCTAAAAGTGAGATACATCCCGACTAACAGACAGCTGGGATCAGGATCAGCGCGCTGTCACCTTAGCTGAATACGTTATGAGAGTCTCACTACGAGAGGTACACTTTTGGGGTTTTTATCGCCCCTCAACGGCAAAGTTTAAAATCCAAAGTAAACAAGCTTGTAAGAGAGACTTGGGGTGGAGGTGCCGCCATCTTGTTTCAGCGAGGGTGTCGGCCATTTTGTTTATTTACGCGGCTGGCAATAAAAATGCTAGTAAATAGTGAGATACAGATGTCGCTGCTTCACGGGGAAGAACGGAGAAGGTAAACATTCATGTTCAAGTCGTCGGGTAACGAGCGTAGAGTGCCGCCTATAAAATACGTCAAAGTGAAATTAGCCATTAATAAATGGTTCGTTTTCCATTAGGGGGAATTGAAGTCGTAAAACCGGTTAAGTTGTCACTATTATTAGAATTAGATCATCATAAATTATGTTTAGAAATGGAGCTTTGATCTTATCGGTCTTGTACAATGTATGATATCTTTACTTAAGAAAATTTAACGTGATGTTTATATTGACGATAACCTGATTAACCTTATTAAATAAAAACCGGACATAAATAAAAGTTGAAATACTCGTACTTAAAATAACTGAAGATAAGTACAATATATATATATTAGTCATAATGGGCACAAATGTGAAACCTCCAAAATTCTAATAAATAACAATTATATATTAATTAGATGTTTAAAGAAATTAAATATTTGTCATCAAACAGCCGTTTCTTTTTAGTTGTCTGCAAAAATATTCACTATCAATTTCAAGGAATCTACAATAGTGTTACATTTTTAGTTTTTTTGGAACTAGGTTCTTAATATATATATATATTTATATATATATTTATATATATATTTAAATAATAATAATAGGATTCTTAATTATTAAAATTTTGAACGTCACACCCTATCGCAATAGAAACAAATGTATATTTAGTATGGTTTCATAAAAACAACTATCCAATTACTCGTTCAGTTATCCAGGTATCCAGTTAAAACAATGGCATAACGTTCTTAACCTCTTTAAATACAGCATATGATCATTAAGAATCGCTGCCAAGAACTGGAAACTAGCTAACCTTTCATTGGAGCAGTCTTGCATTTACAATAATGTAAAATGTAAAATTAAAGCTTTATGAACTTGAAATGAGGGTTGTATATGAATAATTCTAAAGATGTTAATTTGCAAGCTATTTCTTGTTGTGCTGTAGCCTTCAGCGCACTCAAGACTCGCCTCCCCGCCCGTCGTGTTGCTAACACATAAACATAATATACGATCTCTGTCATATTGCGGTAACACTTTTATATGCCTTTTTGCAACTTGCCGTTTACTTCCACGTAACATAAATAACGTTTTACTCCCATATTACGACCGGCGGTATATTTTATAGGTTCTTACGCTCCGACGACCGGCAAACTAGAGATTCCAGCAGATATGAAATATTACTGAAATGAGTGGAGGGGACCTGAGTGAGATGCTTTTATTCATAAAGTTTCAGGAAGCAAATTACGAGGATGGAATTTTTAAATGAAGTGTTATACTATACAATAATCAGCTTTCTAGTTGGTTAAATTCTGAGGCTGCTACAAAATCATCATAAGGCAGTACATACTTATTTTATTAAGTCAGTTTTGTATCATAACATAAAAAAAAAACTTAATGGGGGACAAACAGATCGCAAAAAACTATTGTTTATACTCTACTACGGCAGCTTATAATACTTGTAAGTATACTATAAATTCCTTTAAATATTGATAATACTGAAAATATTTTTTTGTTTGTAAGGGAGATTTTTTCTGTAGTATTTGCTGAGATTTTTTGGATTGAAATGCCTCTTAGAATTTAATGGTCCTTTGGGACACTGGGTTGCTCATCCGATAATATGAAAACGTTATAGCAGGGTTGAATGTATGTTCAATACTAGTGGTTAAGTAGTAGCATCAATGCGGTACAAAAACATATATTATTAAATAGTATTATTAATTAGTAACATTATCCATATTAAAATAATATTAAATAAGTAATTTCTTAAATAAGAATGTACAATTACCATTGAATCGTTAGGTTTTGATGACGTACCATTCTAGGCTGGTAGGGTTACCAGGTGGTAGAAAATTATAAACGTATTTAAAATGAAAATTAAGTCGGTAAATTACATCATTGAAAAATAAGATGTAATGTTATAATAAACATATATACTAGTAATTATTAACCATTTTTTTTTACTTACAATATTGAAACTTTTGTAAATCGTAAGTATACCATTATTTGAATATTTTTTAAGGCTAAGTTATGGAAGATCCATCGTGAACTTAGTAATATATTGCTAGATATTTTTAAAACTAAGCAAACTTGTCTTCATACTTTTTCATTGCTGTGTACGTTGCTGAGTATATTTATTACAATTTTAGGTCACAGACTAATAGTTGCGTCATTTGGTCCGTTTTTTTACGATATTCTGTATACCATAACCCTGTCTGTGATTACCATCTTCGGTCTGAAATTATACATGTTTTGATAAACCCACTAAAAAAATGTCTTTTGATTTGTTATTTTCAAACAAACGTGTTACCACAAAACCACGCTAACGCCAAGCGTAGCATAAATAAAAGTTTACTCTCATATTACGACTGGCGGTATATTTTATGGCTTCTTATGCTCTGAACTTGAGATTCCTCCGGATAAGAAGTATCCCTGAAATGAGCCCCGAAAGAAACCTGGGTCGAGTGAGACATTTGTATGTATAGCGGGAGCTTTGGGGTCTTACGTCATTATTGGAAAGCATTTTAGTGTAAGCAGAGACTCTGGGTATTAGGTTCTTGGTACTTTCCCTTTGAAAGAATTTCAAATATACGTTTTATTTGATCGCGAGCATTTTCCGGACGCCCCATTATGCTTCTCTTATTGCTTTATACCGTAATCTGCGAGGCGTGCAGATGATTTTCAAGGTTTTCATAAGAACTGACATGGAATTCATAAATTATATTGACAGAAATTGAATGTAAATTTTATAATGGATAAATTAACAAAATACTATAGTTACATACGAATGAAATTTGATTAGAGCATCTTAACATTAAGCAATAATCTGGCGAACTGACAGAAATCACGCCTAGACGAGGAGTAACTCAATAATAGTGGACTTAGAACAGCTCCTTCAAACTGGTGTACCAAATAGCCTGGACTTTCATAATCTGTTAAGTCATTATTTATCATTATTTTAAATATGGTAGCTATTTAATAAAATACGAGTATTTCAGATAAGATTCATGATTTTTTCGCTCTCCTCGCTGTGGTGAAATTTAATAATCGCTTTAAAGTTATTCGGTCCAATATTGACGGCAAATGCATTTCAGCTATAAACAATGCAATTATGCAGCGAGTTGTTTGTTGCCTTCGCGTCAAATTTATTAGACATTCGAATGAACTTCCAGCCTAGAATAACAAAGCTTCGACAATGAAGCCACTTGACATTCATCAGTTGATACGTTGACGCGAATTTATGCGGCAATATAATATCGGGTGTAGTGTGTGTCGGTGACGTGCTCACTCGGGTACTTACGGACACCTCGAGACCATACAACCTTACAAAATAACCCGTGGCTAGCTTTTGCACAATTTACGTTTATGAAAACCATACTGCATGACACATGGACGGAACTAGTGAATCTTAACTAAAGCACACTACACTCTTAGAAAAATATATTTAAGATATAAAAACCTTTTGTATATAACAATAACGAGTAAATACTCTTACGCTTATTGTAAAGAGTACTATAGAAATTGTAACATACGGGTTTTAAAAACGTATACTACTTTCAAATAGAAAATATATATAGTATCTTTACTCGGTCCAATAACACGACGTATTACTTCACAAGATGTTCAACGAGATTATCATTAAACATGTTGTTTGTTTGTTATATTTTTAATGACATATTAATGTCTATACATCAATTCTTGGAACACATACGTAAGGTTGGTTCATCGAGTCTTTTCTATTATTATGACCGCTGCTCATCTACAATTTTAAACTCAAATATTTCATCTTTCCGAAATCTTCCCACAATTGACAGAATTGTCACATGCTTGCAGCATTTTAGTAGTATACTGACGATGAACAGGTATTCATTAGAATCAAATCAATAATGTTTGTAATCTCCCAACCCTTACACAAATACAAAAAATATTTGATGCATGTAGCATCTAGCCACTTTGACTAAGCATCATAGAGCAACTGGTTTCAACCGAATTCTGCTCTCTTACATTCGCTTACTTAAAAAAGATTCCAAAACAAGAAGGCTTGACAAATGTTACACGAGACGACGAGAGATTAAATAACAAAACTACTACAGGAATCGTAATGGGAAAAGTTTAATCTTAAACTGAGGAATCAGAAAAAAAATAAAATCTTTTAGACTTCTTGTTTTTATTTCCTTTCTACAAACTTTCTAACAAAATATTCCTAATAACATTGCATAAGTTTGAGCAACTCTAAAATCACGGCAATATTAAGCGTTCCTATTTGTGTGCCGATAATGCTGTTTTTCTCCGTTCTACTGTGTCGAAAATCGCTTGAAGTGAGGAGGAAATTTGTTCCGCTGCTGGAGACCAAGAACGGGGGGCGTCAAGCTGCTGGTTTACGACTCATCAAGTCTCAAGACTTCTGGTCGGGGCCACTCGGGCCATAAATCGACTGAGTTACTACCATGGCCTGGGCCGACTAACGGCTACTGGCGGTACAACTTGACGCCTGCACTGAGCTTGCGTGCAAGGAAAGCTCCGACCAAAGTAACGATGATGTGCAAGCGAAACACTTGAAATCGTGAAAAAGGTCTCATCATCATCATCAGCCTGTGTCCGTCCACTGTTGAACGTAGGCCTCCCGCATGAGTCTCCATCCTCTTCGATCCTCCGCCTTCCGCATCCAGGTCACTCCCGCTATTCTTCTTATATCGTCAGTCCATCTTGTAGGGGGTCGGCCAATGCTTCGTTTGCCAGTTCTTGGGCGCCATTCCAATACTTTTCTTCCCCATCGACCGTCGTCTCTTCGACAGATATGTCCTGCCCATTGCCACTTGAGTGTGCCTATTCGTTGGGTAGCATCCACTACTTGAGTTCTTCTGCGTATTTCCTCGTTTCGGATTCTATCTTTTAGCGACACTCCGAGCATGGATCTCTCCATAGCACGCTGGGTGACTTTTATTTTATGGGTAAGACTTGCTGTCAGATTCCACGTCTCTGCACCAAAGGTTAATACAGGGAGGACGCACTGGTTAAACGCCTTAGTTTTAAGGCATTGCGGAATTTTCGCTTTAAAAATGTACTTTAGTTTTCCAAATGCTGCCCATCCCAGTTGTATGCGCCTGTCGATTTCTTTTGAGAAGTTATTTCGCCCTAGTTGTACTTGTCCCAGATAGGTATGGTCGTTTACAACCTTTATTTCTGTTCCTCCAATGGAAATAGGATCAAAGGTCTGTGAAATATGACTATTAGGGTTTAGGAAAGGCTTTAGTACAATTGATCATATCCACACGCTAAGACAAATCATTCAGAAAACCGAAGAATATAATCAGCCACTCTGCCTCGCCTTTGTAGACTATGAAAAGGCATTTGACTCAATCGAGACTTGGGCAGTGCTAGATTCACTACAACGCTGCAAAATAGACTATCGGTATATAGAGATAATAAAATCTCTTTACAAATCTGCAACAATGATGGTCCAGCTCCATGATAGCACTAACAATATTTCTATAAACAAAGGTGTTAGACAAGGAGATGTTATATCTCCAAAACTCTTCGAAGATATTTTTAAACTGCTATCCTGGACAAAATGTGGAATAAATATTAACGGAGAGTACATTTCTCACCTCCGATTTGCAGATGACATAGTGCTAATAGCCGAATCACCTAACATGCTCCAAGACATGCTCTACGACCTCAATGAAGCGTCGAACAAAATTGGTCTGAAAATGAACATGGATACAACAAAAGCCATGATTAATAGTCAATAAAAGGTCTCATATTAGATGTTAAATAGGTAGACAAAGCTAGTTGTTGTAGACTCAAGCTG
This sequence comes from Glossosoma conforme, assembly GCA_022606575.1. Taxonomy (NCBI): domain Eukaryota; kingdom Metazoa; phylum Arthropoda; class Insecta; order Trichoptera; family Glossosomatidae; genus Glossosoma; species Glossosoma conforme. The sequence goes on along the minus strand of JAGTXR010000128.1, from coordinate 3,888,025 downwards.
ACTATTGTTGTATTGAAATTAGGTTATATCGGTGCTTTTATATAAGTAGCATTTTTAATTGTAATGTAATATGCAGTGTACGAATTAAAAAAGGTGCTGATAATACTCTTATCTTAAATGTATTATATATATATTTTATTTAATAAAGTTTATATGATTGAAATGATTTAAAGTAAAATTAATTAGCATGAACGTAATAAACCTTTATTCTCTTGTATATACATAAAAAATCTTTTTATATATAGAAATATTCAGTAAGATTCGTACAGCATAGTTTATACTCTTTCTAGAGCCTAAACTTATTTGTGAAAATTATGTCTTTAACCATATTACATTCTTTATGATTACATCTCCATCATATTTTTTTTGCCATTCTATATCTGTTTCCTTGCTGCAAATTTCTACCATTAAATTCTGTTAGCCCCTTAATTTTTGGCACATCCTATGTAAGCTCTACTTCATGGAACTCCTCCACGATTATATGCAATACTTTTTAAGATGGACAAAATTCCATTGGCTAGTATAAAATCCATCAGTAGTTTGTGTTTTCCAGTGGCATTCGGAGAATGTGTCGCAGTTAGGTTCACTTTCGTTTACTGAATAAATGTAGGATAAAAGAATGCCGTTAGATTCCAATATTATATGCAACTGCTCTTAAAAGTGTTTATATGGCTCTATTGACTTGGGTTTTTTTATTGAAAATATTGTAACACAATTACTTATCTATTTGTTTTTTAGTAATTTTATTTATATTCAATACGTGGCCAAAATCATTAAAAGTAATTACTCATAATAAGTTCCCACTCGTGATGCTCCTGCTTCGGTCCTGCACAAGTGAAGCTGACACTTCGCCTCAACACTAGACGTCCCTGGAGAATACCCCAAGGTGTTTGTATGGAAACGAACCACTTAAGCAGCAAAAATATAACCGTAGTTTTTCTACTGCGGTCTAAGTAATTTGAATGTAAAGGGTTGCTTAATTTTATAATAAGTGAGATATAATTATTTTTATTAACCAATAATTCAAATCAATGGCCAAAATAATCGGAAGTGTGTGTGATTATACGTTCACTTTATTATAACTCAAATCTCCTATCATCAATTTGGTAAACTAATTTGATCTCCTTAAAAAATGATGAGTAACAAATGTCCAAATATGCCCCGTATGCTTTATATGATATCTATGAGCCTAAACTATCTCTCCTCTTGCTGGCTATCGGAAAATATGCATAGTGTGTATTCGGTGTTACTCAGGGTGCGAAATTGTCTTGGTAACCGTCGAATCATTTGATTTAGCGCTGGGTATAGTTTAAAAGAAAAACCAATGCTTACTCGTGCCAAGTCAGATATTGAGGGTTCTATTCACAAAAAGCTTAAATAAAAAATGATTTCCAACAACTTTATAAGCTTTCTTATTGTTATCGTTTAGTGTAAGCTGATCTTTTCCTCGTAAAATACTGTAAGTCATAGCTTATGATTCCAAATAGTGGTAAACCAAAATCATCCCGTGAAAACTTCCATGCGTGAATGCCGATATGTAGTGACTGATGAGTCAACATTCCAACACAGCGTAAAGACAATATTAAAATGGCAAGCATCATATAATTCACATTAGTATTTTCATCATCACCGTCTGATGGAATTCTTCTGTATGCGTTTACATATAAAAATGGGAAAGGGCAACTTAAGGTGACCAGCAAAGGCACAGATATGAAGAATTGGAGAGAGAGAAAATAAATAAATATTCTAAAAAAAATTACACAGCTATACGAGCTGTTTAAATACATAATAGAAAAATATGAGATTAGCGAGTTTCTCATGGGCATAATTGTCCTAATAAGCACTTCGTTGGTATTCAATTTATTATGGTGGCAGCCCTGGGGTCACCACTAACAAGGCTAGGGATTTTTTTGTCATCAACCGGCAGCACTGGAGGCGTCGAGTGAGGACACGCCAGTGAACTAAATGGAATAATTAACATCAAAAGCAGGGGTGGAGCACCTACAAGGAGAAGCCGCCCTCTGAGGAAAACGAATCGTACTGCACTACTGTTTAGGTTATTTATGTCACATCATGGTTTTTAAAACATAACTATGTTTGCGAAAACTGATGATATTATTTGATAACTTATTATACGGTCTAAATTTGGGATACTTTTTACGTTTAAGTTTAACCGTACTTCATAAATGCTTTTACATATAACTCTTTATATTTTCTTTTGATTTATTTTTATTTTTTCTAATATATTACTTGTGTTGTGGTTCAACTGAAATGTAAGTTTTGAACCTACACTAGATATCGTTAACCTTAAAAGCTTTAAGTCTCTTAGATGATGCGTCCATTCTAATTATCAGCAGTTAGTAAATCACTTAAAAAAATTAAAAATCACTTATATCATCTGAAAAGCTAAACTTAATATTACAGATAATGAGTTTTAAATAAAATCAAACAAAAGACAAATTAAGATAAAAAGGAGTTATTTTTTTTTTACTAGAGATCGTGAACGTGAAAATTCATTTTTATATTTACCTGTATATATAGCATCAATCTCATTGGATTGAGTGTAATCGAATTCACTGAAAGACTAAATCTCTCTTCTGTTGCTCTTTTGCGTGTTTTTTTTTTATTTCTTCTCATATTTGTGTCCTATTTCTTCATGTTACGTCTTCTTCTTCTTCTTCTTTTTAGTATCAATACGGTGGATTGGTTTGCAGCAACAAAATCTTGTATCTCAATCTCCACTATTCTCGATCCTCTGCAACCCTCTTGAGCTCAGCATAATAGCTGCAACTCATGTCCTCGAACACTTGCTGCAAATACTTCCATCTTGGGCGCCTTCTGCAGTTTCTTTTTCATGCAACATCATATGTTGTTTAAAAATACATTAATAAATAATTTAAGAAAACATGATTTGTACGCCTGATACAGTTGAAGTATTTTCCTCGCGTTAAAAATGTTCTTAACAAGAGTCGGTTATGTGCCTTTCTTGGAGGTTTCTTAGCCCAACAGCTTGAGAAGCTTTGATTTATAGTTACCGTATGCAAACAGGCCTCTTAAAAAATGCGCCGTCGTAAAAAACTCATCTCTGTTGATATTAGACCATTTCTCTTTGTCTCTGCAGAGCTGGAATTGTTATTAAACTAAGGGAAATTAATGTCTACCAAAAGAGGGGGTGAGTTTTTTCAACCGTGTGAATGAGCAGCTCGCGAGCCACAGTTGTTAATCATAATAAATAATGATTTAAGTCTGCTTAAACATTTCTCAGGTAACTGCGCCATATATTGCGTTAAGTAGCCATATATATCATTGCTGGTATTTATATTGTGAAATGAAGATTCCAATAATGTAAATAGCATATCAAATTCAAATTATGCCGGAAATCGAATTCACGACTATTCGTGTGACAGTCAACCGTTTTAACTATATACTTTTTCTTTCCATATCCATTCCATTTATAGAACAAATAGTCAACTGCCACTGTCCATGCTGTATATACATATCTGCACCTGAAGCTCCACTTGGGTACAAATATGGTTCCTGACAACCTCTAGAACAGAAGTCCGAATACTTGAGGTTGGGGTACATGTAGTATCCGAGGCATATTTTTGGGTGATAAGGAAATCGATTTTTTTAGGAAAATCGGATGATAAACCTGATGTTTTTGATGCCTGGGCCATTTTGTCATAAAAGGCGGCTCAACCCGAATTAACTATATAATAAAAGCATTATTGTTTGATGAATTGTTGGAATGAGTCACCCTCGAAGACCAAATGTTTCAGGTCTTAGATTTTAATCATTACATTTCTTTATACATATACTGATTATCAAACAGAAAATATGGTTTGGATACTACAACATTCTTTTTTCAAATGTACAGACTACCATTCTGGATGCTGTGGAAAATCATGGCAAATAGTTAAAAAAATTATGGAGCTCTGTTAGCAAATATTTTTTGAGATTATGTGGATGTAACGTGGCGTTAAGGTTTCAGCTATGAAATGCATTTAGATACAGCAGATAAATTGTTAGTATTCGAGGTTCCTTTGCGTCTCTTCTCCAGCTGTGGGTTATATTTAATTTAGTCAATATAGCGTTTAAAATTTGACTATGTCCCGTTTTCATACATAACGCTTGAAAGTCCCCAGCGCGCAGAAGACCATGTTTTTTATTCGCATTTATTCCTCACCCCTTGAGTCCCGTGGGATCACCTGTACCGGTGAAAGAAGAGAGACGAGCTTCTAGAACGATCTCCATCCCCATCAACTGCTTGTGAGGACAGGCGTGAGGGAAAGAGACGGGGAAATTTTGACGGCTTGACTTTGTACGGGATAAGTGTAATGTGAGTCAGTGGCGTGACTTGAAAATTACTAGGATTCTTATTTAATTGTTTTCAGAGTTTAGACAGTTATTTTCTCCATTAAACTTTAATTTCTGACAGCATTTTAGAATGACATAAGTTAGGAGTTTGAATTAAAGTCAGCTAGTTTATATTTTCTTGTACATCCAGAAAACATCTTTTAGTAAGGTCCGCTTATGACTCTTAGTCGATTGCAGAATGAAATGTTGCAAGTTTTTTAATTATGGAATTCATTAAAAATTCAACATTTATACAGTACATAAAGGTTTTAATCAATTTTATTATGTCAAGCGTTGCGTAGCTCTCTTGATGTTTAATCCATTAAATATAGCGCTATTATATGAATACAGAGTCAAGTAAATGTTTTGTTGCGTTTTAAAAATAGGTAGATTGTTTATTTTTATAATAATTAAGAAACTTTCTTGCAGGAAGTAATGTTTCAGAGTATTATTGCATGAAACTTAAGGCTAAAAATATATCATTTTGACCACATAAACAAACGATTTTTTGTGGACATGAAGAATCTTGTCTAAGTGTTTATTTAGTAAACAAATACAATGTTAGTATAATTTTACAATTAATTTTAATGATAAAATTAATAAATTAAAAATATTTAATTTTTATTCACAATTTATTACACATCACACATAAATTGTGAATCAAAACTAAATATTTTTAATTTATATATTTTTTAATTAAAATTAATTCTTAAATTATAATTATGCAGTTTCACCAAGTATTGTCAGTTGATAACCTTAATGTTACAATGTAAGTAAATAACATAAATAAACAAAGCGATAGTCTTTGAATTATAAACCTCCTTGGTTCTGGCCTTATCCCTTGTAAGCTCTGTTACCTGTAACTCCGCCGAAGAATTTTATTGACTTTTTTATTATTTGTTTTTTTATTATTTATTATAAATGTCTGTAAATACGGCGCGAAAAATGGTTCAAGATCGTTATACAATTAATACATGTCCAGCTTGAGGCTGAAAGCGCGCTACTGCGGTGAAACATAAAACCCCACTCGCGCGAGTCTTATCACTTCACTTTTGGTTTGAATTTCATTTTATTTCAGCGCGCGGCTCTTCTTTATTTGTTGCCACTTTAAAATTTTCATTTGAGCGAAGGTGGGTGTTAGGCAAGCGTGTTACGGGCAAGCTCCCTGCACCGGCGCACTCCACACTCTGCAACAGCGCTTTACAAAGTACTTCTACACCTTATGAACACTTCTGTGGACGAAACCAGTCCTCTAACTTGTCGCATTCTTGATAACAACTTCTATACAATTAATATTGACATGAGCATGATGTAGTCCTCGCTTACTTTTACCATAAGCCTCGATATACGATCTTCCGTCTCTTTATTTCAGGTCACTTGTCGTGCATTTACGTGCGCCGTGCTGACGGTCCGCTAACGGGTGTGTTAGTTGAGGATACCACCGCTATAGGAAGCCGGAACGGCGCGGAGATCGTGAGTCGGTAACGACCCTTTAGCTAGAAAAGATCAGCGTTGCGGTCAGCGGTATGTTTCCGCTTGGCCGAAGCTTGTAATGTTTTTAAAGTAAATATAATCAATGTGCTCCAAAAAGAAAGTGTTTGTCTGCTGACCTGCTCCTCATCCTGCCATCGCGTGACGGAATAACTGCCCTCTTTGAGATAGGATGATGTTAATATATTATAAGATAATCCAGAATATCTTTTCAAGTTTCTTCTTAACTTCATTAATAAGATTAGCAAAGCTACATTATCACTTGTGTTTATTTCATCATAAAGACCAGATTATGTACAAGTACTCCAATCATACAAAAATGTATTGAATTCGGATTGAGCTTATGGAAGCACATTTGTAAGTTGTGAACTCACTTTGGTGCTCTCTTCATTGCATTTACGTTAATTATTTGAAGATTTTAAATCTATAAATATGCCAGATGAAGACAGATTTATATTTTTAGATTTTTCAAGTGATTTTTAATTTTGACTGTAGTATTCTGGAAGTAATTGTTTTGTACCATGGTATTCAAAGATATAGTGTTTTGATTAAACTATACACGTAGGTCAGCTTATTTTAAATTTTTTGAGTATTTATTTGTTTTAATACGGAGGTCGTTGATCTGCACAAGAAAAAGGATCGTCTAAGCTTTATAAAATACAGAGGGCCAAATACACAAGCAACCCTCAAATATCTTTAATTATAAATATAATTTATATTGTTAGAGTGAGTTCAATATTTGACTGAAGTGTTCTGGAACTTTTTTTATTACATATTTAAGGGAGTATCGATTTTACTCAAAATACAGATTATTATATTCAGTTATTTTTATTGTTACGATACATAGTAATATCATTGTATTACAGCATTAAACCTTTTATTACGGCTCGGTGGAATACAAATTATACTGTCAATTATAAAACTATTATTTGAAGCATAAATGTACTTATCTGTTCTATTTTCATATATCACATTGGTTTTTGCATCTTCAAGCTATCAGATGATGCATAAAAAACTATTCTAATGATGTAGCAAAATGATATATCACTGCTACCGAGTCAACGGTAGGGGAATCATACATGGCATATATCGGGTGCCGATGCGAACAGGTTAATGAAGTAAACTTAATCGGTGTACTAATTAAGCTTATAAATGAATATTTGTGTGTTATGTATTGGTGCTGCAAATTGAGAGTAGAATTTTCATTATAACATTACGAATTTACTTAAAAAAGAATAAGATACGTTACTTATTGTGGTAAGCGTTTTTGTCAATAAGAGCAATCTCTTAGTATCCTTATGTAGCCTAAAAATATTTAGTTATCTTGTTATATATATTTGAGAAATTTGTGCATTGCAATTTCAACTCGTTTGATTTTCACCACAATTAATATGATACTCGAAGTAACTTACAAGTCTTAACATTTATGGTAGTAGTCTTACAGTTGTGAAACCTTTGCTGTTCACTCTGGCATTCTTTGGAGCCTGCCGTATGGAAAATGCGGTGCACACAGGGAGGAGGAGGCGATGAATCACATTTGTATAGCATTTTAGAAAGAATTACACAGGTAGCAATTTTTTATGCACGTGCATGCAAGACTGCAACACCCGGAGTGGAAATTGTGTTGAAGTGTTTATGACGTGCATAACATCCAGACGGTAGGAAAATAGCGTGTTATTAAAAACCTAAGTTATAATTATGCTTAAATATATTTTTACGGTTACACTTTTTAAAACTTACACGTATAAGCTACGTGAAGTGAAGGCCTTCAATCAATACCAATTTAGTTGCATTATAAGTATTAAAGTACATGTATTGTATAACATATATATAGTTATAACATAAATAAATTCTTAATTTTATTAAGCTAAAATGAAAACATATTGCTTAGTTATTAATTTTAATAGTAGACTTACATTTTTGCTCGTATGTTTGAACAAGGCAATCAGAACAACCATCAGAACAACAACAAAACAACAATTTTGATAAATATAATTATTATAAAATTATAAAAAACTGCGTAAAAAAAATGGCACCCGAATATTTCATTTCCTTTAGAAATCTCTGCAATATTAAGGAAGTAATTAAACTTCCTACGTATTCCATGATACAATATGACTATTTATTTTGAAATCCATCAAATTATTTCTTCCGTGAATTATGTTGTTCTCACAACTTGCCTTCTGATCAAAAAGATTTAAAAAAAGCATACAGATGTATTTATATATATTTGTAATTATTACTAAATAATATAACTTAAGATATTGATAAGATTCATAAAATTTAGGCTGGGTACATGTATTGAAATCTCATCACTGTGCATATTTATTATTATGACAAAAAATAAATCACAAATGTATTAAAATCACACAGTTTAACAACTTTAAATAAAGCTGTAAGAAAAGCTTCATTTAATTGATTTAAGTACAAATATTATCATTTTATATACGAAAATATGAAGTTTTTATAAATATTTAATATCAAGAACCGGCAAGAAAGAATCATTTATTCCACAGTTAAGCGCTAAGCGTATCATGCTTGTAAGGCGCCGTGCCGGGAATACATTCTTGTTTTCCTCGAGGATTTCTTCGCAGCCCTTCGATAACAAATTCAATATGATCTTATTAACTTGTTTCTTCTCCGTATCCGCGGGCATCACAACCTCCTTGTCATCTCTGCGGGCCCTTCACCAATAAACAATGAGCTCCATTTCTGAACTTACACAGACATGATATGAAACGCTTCATGCATATTTCAACGGTTTTATCATTTTTCAGAGCGTCTTCAGTGTGATTTATTCGATGCAACTATAAATGGTACTTTGATCAACGAAAATTCAGGTTTATTAAGAGTTTATTATGGAGGCTGGGCATACTTAAGACGATTCAAAAGAGGGAAGAAAATTGTTTAATAAATGTATGGTCATGTAGTCAAATGAAGCATTTTTTTTTCATTTTATTGTTTTTTTCTAATCGGCAGTTTTCTATTCGAGACAAATCCCACAGAGCAAAAACGATATTTTTTCTATCCGTTCTAGAGTTATTAATGGTGTCACTAACACGACATTCGTATTGTTTAATTTTTGTTGGAAGACTTAACGTAATGTTGTGGAACAATTTTATAATCTTATTTTATAAGTATTTTGGTAGTATTTTAGCGTATTTTGGTGAGTATTAGTGCCATTTCGATAGTATTTTGTTAGTAATTTGGAATTATTTTGACAGTATTATGGATTTATTTAAGTAGTTATTTTTGATAATATTTAGGTAGTATTTTTAAAGTTCTTGACAGTATTTTGTTAGCATATTGGTAATATCTTGTTTTTTCTTTTTTATAATATTTTGGTATAATTTTGGCAAATTTTTTGTTATATGTTGATTATAGAGATGACGTTGTGTGCTAAATGAGAATTAATTGTTTAGGTTTTATTATAAAAAACAGATCGTTAAGTTTATTATAGCTACATATCGATGTTTAAAAGTTGAGAGACAAACTTTGGAATTGAATATTTTACAAGTACACACTGGAAAATCAATATCGCTTGCGTTGTAAAACATGTGGCCATATTAAAGTCACCCAAAAGAAAAACCCAAATTTACGTGCATCCATAAGCGTCAAGTATAAAGCATTAAAATGTCTATATAAATACAGAAACTCGTCCCGACAAGGCTAAGTGTATCGAAAAAACCTGATGTTCCTCTTAAGTTATTTTATGGTGACGTATTGGGAATACGGAGTACATTTAGCATTTATTGGAAGAGTGGAAACTGGATACAGCACTTTGTCATTTTTATGAGAGCCGATAACGAATACCCGCTGGAGGACGCGCTTTTTACTTTTCACAGTGTTTTTGAACCCAGAGCTCGCGGAAAACGACGAGGAAACCATTTTATTTAAGTCCGCTTCAGGTGCATGCTGCTTGCATCTTTCACAAGTCTCTTCAATTTTATATGTACAATACATCTTGAAATATTTTTCTCTAGATTCAAAACATCAAAATGAGATTTATTGTCTTAAACGATCCATAAATCTAAAATAATAATCAGAATGCAGAACTATCTAGAGAAACGCTGAAGAATATGACAGCTGAAATAATTAATAAGGAGAAAATTGTTACAATCAACAAATGTTCGTGTTAGGTAGAAATAAGAATACATTTACATTGTTCCTGAAAAATTTGTTATTTATGAAATTGGAAGTAATATATCTAACTCAAATCATTCAAGATAGAATTCTCTTTCACGTATAACACCACAATACAGTGTGTATTACTGAAATATTATTATACTACTAGATTGTAGAAAATAAGTTGGATTTAATTTGTGGTATAATATATTCATTTTTAAACTAAAAATCATAAATTAAAACGTAAATTATCGTCACATACTTTAGTTTACTACAACTTTGATTGTTTTGTCTTGCGAAAAATGAATCACACTAAGCATACTTTACCGTTAATAATGAAGTTATAATGTTTATTGTTGCAGTATTGGATGTCTCTATTTTATTTGTTCAATTCAAAATAAGTACCCCGAAAAGTATTATAATTATACAAGAATTGATACAAATTTTATTCAAATTGAACTCATATCGAAAGAAAAATATTTTAAAAAATATATTAAAATACAAATCTAAAATGTCAGATTGCTTGTGTAATATTTTTTATAATAAATATTATGTTGGTTGACGACCGCTGAAAAATAATGTGATATGCCATTTAAGGTAAGAGAAATGTCAGGATCACAAATTGTGACCTTAATAAAATGAAACTTATGCCTGAAAGAATTTTTCAAATTTGTTACAACGATATAGGATACTTTTTTTCAGTTTTTGATGTTATAAAAATATACGTTATAAAGAAAACACAATTACATTAGTCTCGTTTTCTACATCACAATATATTTTCATCACTCAAAAGTTATTTAAGGTACGTTAGAATGAATAATGTGTTTTATAAATATTTTTTACGAAAATAATTTTCATAAAAAAAACTTATCTACATATATAAAAGAAAGTCGGGTTATATTTGTTTTTATAACTCAAGAACGGCCTAACCGACTTGGCTGAAAATTGGTGGAAAGGTAGCTTAGAACCCAAAAACGGCCATGGTATACTCAAAATTGATTTGATTAAGAAAAAAATATTGAACATTTACGTACACATGTTTTCATACAAGACTATTGTAACTTGACAGCTGTCAGTTGAGAAAGTGTTGCCATAGTCAGCAACATAACTAAAAATGACGCAATAGTAGGTATTGTAAGTAGGTACCTACGTAAGGTACGGAATATTTTAAAACAAAAAAACAAAAGGCAGGAAAAAAAAGACAAAAACAATATAAATATTAGTGAAAATATCAATTTAATCTTTTATTTGTTAAAAATGTTATAACAAAAAGCAAATGGAAAGGCATCTTCTTATTCTATTGTGTGATTTTTATTTTTTATTATTTATCTCAAAAATTGCTGAACCGACTTGGCTGAAAATTGATGGAAAGGTAGCTTAGAACCCTAAAAAAAATTAAAAGATACTCAAAATTGATTTGATTAAGACAAAATATTGAACATTTACGTAAACATGTTTTCAAACCAGACTATTGTCATTTGACAGATGTCAGTTGAAGAAAGTGTTGCTATAGCCAACGCCATAACTAAAAATGACGCAAAAGTAGGTATTGTAAGTAGGTACCTACGTAAGGTACGGAATATTTTGAAACAAAAAAAAAACAAAAGACAGGAAAAAAAAGTCAAAAACAAAATAAATATGAGTTAAAATATCAGTTTAATCTTTTATTTGTAAAAAATGTTATAACAAAAGGCAAGGAATCTGACAACTGATATTATTATTATTACTTAAATATACATATACTATACATAAAATTCTTTTTTCAACGCGTCAATCCAAGCACAAAAATAACGGCAGAAGCGGTAATAGTAGTAATAATAATATTGTAAGTAGAATAATAATAATATTGTAATATAGTCAATGATCTATAAAAGTAGATTAGAATATTGAAATAATAAAATAATATTCTAATAAAAATTAAAAAAATTCATTGATATTATTATTGTCTATGGTTACATAGATATTTTGCAGTTTATCGGTTGACGTTTTGTTTCAAGAACTTTCGAGTTTCTGTTAGTGCCGATATTTGCGACCAAAACGATCGAATCTTGCACGAAAAAGCCATCATGGAACTAGGGATTGAAACATGGAAACACGAATGTAAGGCAGTGATTTGGTGGTTTTTGGCATCCTAACCTCGAATACCAACGATGAAATTGCGCGCTTTCAAGTTTGGTACAAAGCGATTTGGCGTATATTCGCAATCCCTTATCACGAACTTCATACTGCTGTTGTGCATTTGGCGGTGCATCTGGAGAATGGTCATTGGGTATATTTCACGGCTTCAAATGTTGTTCAACGTGCTGAGACACCTCCAGCGACAACATTGACAAGTCTCTTTACGATCTGCCAAAGCGATCCGTTTGCACGAACTCTAGAATGGACGAGGATTTAATCCGACATTCAAGGTATTTATTTATTTATTTTTGTACTTACACACAATCTAATTAACAGAATAACATACTACACTTATTGCTTTGAATTATGTATGCTAATTCTTAAAAAAAAAGTGTTTATAAATCAGTAATATTGTCTTTGCTTTTGATTCTGTAGATACAAGGACAGATTCACCATCGAATCGGATCATTCCAACCTCTCGAAGATGCACAGCATAAATTTGTACAAATATACTTCAATGTCAATATGGAGGAAGAACTTGATCGACGTCTACAAAGTCGTGATCAGAGCGGATAAACGACCATCTGGTACACACGTCGTGATACTGGGCAACTACAACAGATATCTGAAACACGTCGTTCATATGACACGTTGCAATACCCACTGATGTCTTGGCACGAGAAGATGGATATTATTTCAATATCAAAATGAAAAATCCATTGAATGGCGAGTAATCAATATATATATAATTAATTTTTTAATTTTTATTAGAATATTATTTTATTATTTCAATATTCTAATCTACTTTTATAGATCATTGACTATATTACAATATTATCATTACTTAAATATACATATACTATACATAAAATTCTTTTTTCAACGCGTCAATCCAAGCACAAAAATAACGGCAGAAGCGGGATGCGAACCGCGGACCTTGGAAACCAACATATGCCCAGGTGTTCATACCGCTCGGCGAATCACGCCATTACTGTGCCCAGACTGACTGCGGTGAAACTAGTATTTATAGCATTGTTAGCATCGTACGACAGATGTCGCCATAGTATATATTCAAAGTATGTATATTTTTATTATTATTCTATCAGTCTTCATTTATTCACAAGCTTAATATTCTTACTTTCCGGCAGTCTATTTATTTTAGTAAGTACCACTCGGGTCTCGAACCAAACTATAGACTGAATGGATGTGAAACGACTACTTATAGTTCCGACTCGGACTTTATAACCAATCATTTACCTGTGTTACTGATGGATAATTTTACCTTCTTGATATTGTCTCAAGGAGACATTATTAATTAATTTTTTAATTTTTATTAGAATATTATTTTATTATTTCAATATTCTAATCTACTTTTATAGATCATTGACTATATTACAATATTATCATTACTTAAATATACATATACAATACATAAAATTCTTTTTTCAACGCGTCAATCCAAGCACAAAAATAACGGCAGAAGCGGGATGCGAACCGCGGACCTTGGAAACCAACATATGCCCAGGTGTTCATACCGCTCGGCGAATCACGCCATTACTGTGCCCAGACTGACTGCGGTGAAACTAGTATTTATAGCATTGTTAGCATCGTACGACAGATGTCGCCATAGTATATATTCAAAGTATGTATATTTTTATTATTATTCTATCAGTCTTCATTTATTCACAAGCTTAATATTCTTACTTTCCGGCAGTCTATTTATTTTAGTAAGTACCACTCGGGTCTCGAACCAAACTATAGACTGAATGGATGAGAAACGACTACTTATAGTTCCGACTTGGACTTTATAACCAATCATTTACCTGTGTTACTGATGAATAATTTTACCTTCTTGATATTGTCTCAAGGAGACATTATTATATGGATTTTTTTTAATTTTTATTAGAATATTATTTTATTATTTCAATATTCTAATCTACTTTTATAGATCATTTTACCATATTATAATATTATTAATAATTAAATATACATATACTATACATAAAATTCTTTTTTCAACGCGTCAATCCAAACACAAAAATATGAATAAATGAAGACTGATTGAATAATAAAAAATAAAAATATACATACTTTGAATATATACTATAGCGACATCTATCATACGATGATAACAATGACATGAATACTAGTTTCAACGTGAGTCGGTCCAGGCACAGTAATAGCCCAGTCGGCTGAGCGGTATGAATACCTGGGCATAGTTGGTTTCCAAGGTCCGCGGTTCGCATCCCGCTTCTGCCGTTATTTTTGTGTTTGGATTGACGCGTTGAAAAAAGAATTTTATGTATAGTATATGTATATTTAATGTTTACATAAATATTTACCTAAATAATTGGTTTTTGTCAGTTTGTTTGGGTTTCTAAGGCTCTGCATGTTTGCTCAAATCAACTTAAAGCTTGTACATACTGTCAGTGATTGGATAATTAGTTTATTAAAAAATACTTTAAATTACTGCAACCAAATTAGTTTTAACTTTCAGGTAAAATTTATTTCATCTCAATCGGTTATATACCTGACGAATTATAAGTCTCAACACAAAACGCTCATTTTCAATGCATACTTCATTTCTATAAACTTACATTATAATTAACTTTCATATAAACTTATAAGCATATTAAATTACATGTGTAAAAATGTATTCTTGACAATATAATTTATTTAGTGAAATAGCCAGGAATCATGCTAAACTATTTTCAAAAGTATTGTGACTCCTTTTCATGTTTAGAACATATTTATACAAAAGAGAATTTGTAAAATAAATTCAATAACATAAAAGTGTGAGTACAATTCCACGTCAAAAAATGTAACATGGGATCGTCTATTGAATGCTCGGTGCAATATTAATTGGTGCGATATTTCCAACTGTCACAGGGCTGAATTAGTAAATCTGTTTATAATTCTTTGAAGGTTGTCACGGCTGACAGTGACTCAGAATGTTACAAGCGGGATGGAGCATCGAGATTATGTACTATTATAACAGAGGCGGACAAAGCCAAAGTGAAAATTGAAATATAATTATATATTTTTTTATTTTAGCATAAGTATATGAACATGTCCAATTTATCAAAAGACTATATTGATAACTTTCAAATGAACTTTTCGAATGCTTATCTGAAATTTCCAATGACCTCCAAAGCAGGAGCTTGATGACTTGAAGAGACGGCAACTGTTATATCTTAAGAATTTTTTGGGTTATTGTTAAATGAAATTCTAAAGAAGGTCGGATGATTGACCCGACGCTCATGTGGCCTTAATAATATGGTACTAAAGGTAGCTCAACTAAGCAAACGACGCGCGGTAAGCAATAGGCGGTATTTCATCCATGTTTCGATCAGTGTACAATGTCCTTTTGTTGTTTACATACCAATATTATCTTATCGCAAGAAAATTGCTACTGCATTTTATTTACCCTTGGCTTGATTTGGAATACGTGAATGTTGTGGATACTGGCTTGGTGAAAACCCTATCTGTCCTGTCCTGTTTTTGAAGACCCAGATAGCGACCCGTTACTGGACGTATGCAAAAATCTACTTGCTAGAGAGTGGCTGAAGACCTTCCCGTGATTCTAGGTGCATCAGTTAGATATCAAATAGACCTTAGTCTAAGACTTCAAAGTTAGTATACTACAGTGAGTCTCGAATTGCCTTCTTTGGTAACACGTTTCTAACTACGAAATAAGTGGTAATGGATAAGGAAAAGGTAAGGTTGGGAAATGAATTCTGCAGAATGGCAGACTTCTGTTGCGGATAGGGTGATTGGAATTTTTACATAAACTAGTAAGTAAAAATACTTGTATACTTCGACGTCGGTCCTGGGCGACTTTGTACCTACCCGCTGTCAGTTCCCGCGACAATTGCTCGGAAAAATGTCAACCGATGTAAAATATGAACGTCATTTGTCGCCGCTAAGTCGTTGCGTTGACGTCTCAACCCAAGCCGCGCTGCGCAGTAAGGTTATAACGAAAAATGGTACATTTGAACGAATTTTATAAAATATATTTATTAATAATTCACTATGAAAAAAAATACATTAGAAAAAGTGAGATTCAAAGACTAAATAAATATATGTTTAATTTCATAGTTGCGGGAAACAGTGCTGAAATATGACACAAAGACCTTGGCGATTAACATAATAAAAATATTCATATTCCTTAAATTTTATATCTTATAATTTTCATAATGATTTCGGTATGAGTAGTTCTTTTTACATGTAAATTTGTACAATAAGCAGTTTCGAAGACAAAATAATAACATCATCAGAAAATATTTTCATTTATGAAATATACTGTTCCTGCTAATTTTGAGCATATGATTAGATGAATTGTGATATAAATACACTTATATAAAGAAATTTCAAAGCCTAATGAAGCTAATTCAACTGTAAAGACATAAGAGACAGTTATTTAAAAAAAAAACTGTTTTACCAATAGATATTTAACCTCGTTTGAAATATTCGATTAACACTTGTACACGTATTATGTTAATTGAAAATTAATTAACCAATCGCTCTTGATTAAATCATTATTCGAAATTATGGTGAGCGTAAACATCACAAAGTGAATACTATATGGAATGAATATATATTTTTTTAACATTTAAATTTAATTATTATTAAAAGTATAAAGTGCAAGAGAGCGCATTAAAATTGTAAAAGTACGTACTTTTTTCAGTAAAAATGAGGCAAATATTTCATCTGATCTTGCTTAACAGAGTGGAGAGCGTTTCAAGGGAGCGTTGAGGACTTAAAATTCAAATTACTCTGTCCACTTTGTCTGAATGAGACGGGAGTGAAGTCAAGCGGCTAAGAGGAGTGAAAAAAGCTCCTAATATAATTGTAAATGAGCTTTCAGACTTCAACTGCACCGCATCCGGCGACTCGCACACTTCAGATGACACAGCCAGGTCGTGAAGGTTGAAATTCAGATATTATCTTGAAGAAAAATATACTACTTTCGTATGAATACGTAATGAGTATTTACTGGCGGGTATGACATACAACTAGAGCGCGTGGTTATTAAGCCAGAGATGGTGGATTAGATTCTCGATTATCAATAAATTTAAAAGGGTTATAAATACTCCCAGTAGGAGTTAAATTGATCCCAAAACCGTAAAATGTTAATGATAGAATATTAATTTCATTAAAAAGTAGAAAAATGTCTTGTCGTTAACATCACAAATACAGTGTCATTGTGAAAATTGACGATGCTTGTATTATGTATAGTGAAATGTATTTCCCTTATAAATAATCTACATACTCGTATGATGCTTAGAGATCTTTAAAAGTGGTGAGCGCCATAGAATCTGTGGATGAAATTTTTCTGTCATAATCTTTCTGTATTTTACAGTTTGTTGTTTACATAAAAAATTAATAGGATAAGGAAAATGGTTGATTAAATAATGAGAAAATAATAAAACTTCGGTTATAATAATAATTTGGTTATGAAGTGTCATTTTATATGTGCATTAAAAATTCTGGTTATTATAAAAAATAATAGAGAGAGCTAATATTTTTAATTATTTCGATCTACAATTCTCGCTGAAATTCCATAATATCAGAGAAAAATAAAATAATTTTTAGAATTTCACTTGAAAATGGCCATTCGACGTGGCCGAAACATGTCGTCTACAAATATATTGTGGGATAAATTCTAAAAATTATTTTATTTCTATCTGATAATATTTTTAATTATTTGAATGATCAGATTTTTTTTTCATTTGTTAATTGCAGATTAAAATTATTTTACCTGTCGAGATTATTTATTTATTTTAATTGACCTTTGACTGCATGCACAAAAAGTCATATTTAACTCCACATGCATTTAGTATGTAAATGTATAATTATGATGATTATATAATTTCACAATTTAAATGAAAGTCTCAACATAACTCTTTACATTAACACATATAATTTAGAGGCCTATAAAGATGATGCAAATAAATGTAATATTTAACGTTTACAAACCGATATTGTATGCGATTTATTTTACGAGTTCTTATGATGTTGGGCAAACAAACCGTGAAATATATTGATCTGCCGTGGACTTCGAAATTACAAAGCGTATGACCATCTTGAGTGGTCGAATATCGCATAAAATTAATTCTATTTTTCTCTTAACTCTGTTTTGACTGAAAACATGCCACTTGGTAATTAGACAGATGATTTTCATACGTGCTCCGCGTACACAATTACACGAATGTTATTAATGGGCAGGTAAGCATCTTCGTAATTACAAACTTGTTCTGCTCGCTTATTTTTACATAAAATTTACACGGCGGTCAAAATATTTGTGAGCGTGCTTCGCTTTGATGAATGGATGTTCGCAGTCACTTTTAGAAATCAATTAAGTTTTTCTTGTAAGAATTTTATAATACATTCTTTTTGTTAATATTTTCATATAATATGATTTTTTGATCTTCTTCGTAGTATCAATCCGGTGGATTGGTTTGCAGCAACAGAATCTTGCATCTCGATCTCCATTCCTCTCGGTCCTCCGCAACCCTTTTCAGCTCATCATAAGCGCTACAGTTCATGTCCTCAAATACTTGCTGCAAATACTCCCGTCTAGGGCGCCATTCTGCAGTAATGTTCGAACATTCCAGGTGGCATATCTTGTTGGCTGAAGGTTTTTCTTATTTGTCTTGGTTGTTTTGTCTCGAGCAGTCCCCGGAGATCCGATTGGGGGACTATTTTATTTCCGGAAAATTTTACTTGAGATGCAATCATTTTTTTGCTGATACGTGGGATGTCTTTAAGACCTTTAATGTGGTATTTTCCCCTTTATTTCCACATCCTAATGCCGTTGACCATAAAGGTTCATCCGCCTTAGGAGGGCATTTACTACCTCCAGGACAATAGAGTGCCCTAACCAGCTTGACCTGATGAGGTTAGCTGGGTGTTAGCTTATTCCAGCCAACATTCGGTCCAAAAAATCTGATCTTTCAAATTATCATCAACCACAACGCAAATTGTTTTTCTGCGTAAAATTTCGTACAAGAAAAATTATTCATATGAGTTGCCATAGAGATATAAATAAAATAAAAAATGGCCGACATCGGCACGTCACGAGATCTTCCGCCAAAGATGTTGCGCGTCGATGCTGTTTAACGAGCGATCGCTAAAGATGCATATAAACCGTATGCCGATGCGCATATAAATGCACGTTTTGTAGAGAATTTGATGACGATTCTGATGGTGTTAGAGAATGTTTATAAGTTTTATTTTTAAGTGCGATTTATTGTTTAAAACAAGAGCGACGGTATAGACGTCTTCACTGCAAGGCGTCTATACCGTCAATTTTATGATAAATAATGTTAAAGTGTAAAGCAGAATCTAGTCCTACAAGATTTTTTATTATTAAAAATTAAAATTTTAAAAATGATACAAAAAGAATAAGATCTATAATTCAATCATTTTCAAATCATCTCAAACATACTCAGTACCGTCTTATGCATATGAAATTTCACCAAATAACAATAAACATACCCTTTACTTTAAGAAAGAACTATTAAACGTTGCTGGGATGGTTATTGGATCGCGTGGTGGCGGAATGAAAAGCAGATGAACAACACACAGACTTTTTCAGAAGCTCATATATTTTGGATAAATTTGACAAACTTTCTGCCCGGGTAGAGCTACATGATTTCAGGCACCGGACCGATCACAACCCAACACTCGTTGCGGTTGGGGGACAATTGTTTGGCCACTGGGAACCCGTGATCGGTAACACCCAGTGCTGCAAGTAGTGATCTACAGAATTTGACCTGTCAAACAAGCAATATGGCGACACATGCATGTCCGACGAGTTAACAAAAATATAACAGGAAAGATCGTTTAAAGAGGTTTTCGCCACCAGCCGGTAAGGGCTATATCATGCTGATATCACAACATATAACTTGATAGAAGTAGTACTGCGCTTGCTTTGTCACCTTTTTATCGTTCCTTCCTTCACCATTCCCAAGAATTTAGTTCTGAGGGTGGTTTTACACTTTTTCCTCGTTACCGCCACGTAATCAACTCCACCCCAGCCGTCAGCATTTCATTAGGGAGCGTGACTAATTTGTACCGCGAGTCGGGAATTACGCTCATTTGCAAAAGCGACGGTCGCACCTCTGAACTTTGCCACCAGGAAAACGACTCCGAGCTATGTTGTATAGTACAGATGCTTCTGAAACTCTCAGACACGAAAGCAGAATAAAAACACACAAATATGGCCTTTTTCATATTTGTTTCTTTAAAAAATATAGAGTATAATTTCAACAGCTTATTGCATTTTGCAGACGATGCTTAAATACGGGATCGTAGTAGATATTGATGGATCAATACTACATACATATGAAAGTTTAACACAAAAGCTTATGTCTTAAGCTATCAATAGGTTAGTTAAGCGCTGCGTGTTGGAGGGATATATACTTGTTGTGAAAATGTAAGGATTGCAGTAATTTCATGTATTTTTTCATCTGATTTTGATTGTATGTAAGAAGAAAAACAGATGCTAGGAGAGCATTCCAAAACCTGCCTGTTAGTGTAAAAAAATAACTGAAAAAAATCTGATTAAGAAATCGTTTAATGATTTGTATATAATTTGATTTATCTAAATGTCATCGATTAATAAAACAATTTAAATTAAAAAGATTGCGTTTTTTTTTGGGAATTATTTAAATAAAATGAAATATACTACAATCGCGCTTTTTACCTAATTTTGTATGGCACGCCAAAACGGTTAATTTAGTCAACGCAGTGGGTAATGTACCGGGACGAATTAAAATTATAAACGAAAGAAAAAATAAGCATTCATATTTAATTTAAAAAAGAATTCATGCAAATTAATTTAGGGACTCGTTTGTTCCTTTTGATGGCGGGATCAAAAAAAGAAGTCTTCCTTAATAGCTCCATTTTTCATTTAGAATTCAGGGCACCGTAAAAACAGTTCCGCATTAAGACACATTTGATATTTCTTTCACTCATCATTTCATCAGTAACTCAGTTAAATCGTTTAATATATTATATCTGGTATTTAGTTAGACATGTTAGGTACAAGGCAAAAATATTTAAGTTCAAATATATTTTATTTTACATCGTCTAATTTCAGTATAATCCTTAACAATCTTAGCAATGAAAGCTTGTTTAATGGCTGAAGACCTTTAACAATTTTTTTTAACTACTCATGTTATGATTAAGAGATATTTCTTATTGTAAATTAGGATATTGTATAAATTCACGTCAAATACCTTCATATTAAATATATATTTAGTGAAATAATTACAGAAATTCGAATTTAAGCTGTAGACAGTATCCACAAATCGCATTTATTACAACTAAGCTAGGAATCTCGCTACTTTATCATCTACATCTAAAAATCTAAAATATTTATGTTTGCTCTAAGTATTTAAGTGTTCATTTGAGTTAAGAAATTTTTCTAATAACGTTTTCTGTGTTTTAAGTTGACCAGTTTTTAACATTTCCAAACCCATTTGGCGATACAAAGAAGGAATATTTAAAAAATATTATATATTTCATTAAATCAACCGAAATGTTTCGTTTTATAAGCAAGAACGGTAACTATTACTTCAATGTATTACCCAATACTTTGAGTTCGGCTCTGTTTTCAGGGACCTGTGAAATGGGGGACAGAGTACAGGGCGTGAAAAATTGAGGAGCATAAATCTGGATGAGTGAAGAGAGAGGGGGGGAATGACTGTTTTTGATGTGGTAAGGTGTGATCAAAGGAGTGTGAGAAGTATTTGAATGAAGAAAAATGATTAGATTTGTTTGATCGAGCCAATTTTTAATTTCTTTCATGAAGTTTTTTTTAATATTTCATGAGGGTTGTAATAAAATTTTAAATAGGATATTTCCAATTATTTTACAAGACTTTATTTTTAATCAAGAAATTGTTTTTGTGTTTATTTGGTACCTCTAAAAGCCGATTCTCAATAAAAAAAAATACACTCGATGCCGTAATAACATAAAATTACCTGTTATGTTTAGAGGAATACAATACTCGTATATTAAGTAAAACAGAGCATGCAATTTTTTTTTTTGATAATTATCTATGAATACCTTAACTTACATACTTTTTTTTATTTTTTAAATATTTTTTTTAAATCAAAAATAGATTATTAGCACATCTGAAATGGAGTATTTTTTTTACGGTTAATTTTTTTTTGTTATGAAATAGACATAAAAACAAATTTAAATATTTTTTTGTTCAAAAAAACAAAACATTTAATAATAAATTGATTTGAAAATCTTTTATTGCATACTCGTAGAACGCAGTAACATCGTTGTTTGTCATACTAATTGAATGTTAATTAATACTCTCCGAAACCGGTAGAGTATTAATTAACATTCAATGGTCTCATACAAAGTTATTACTTGTTTTATTCTTTTATTTCATTCCATACCTTTCTATCAATTTTATAAGTTTGTAAATTATATATAAAGTTTTATTGATATTCTAATAACAGAACATAATTATTGATTATTGTTTTAAGATGTATCTTATAATAATATTTTGACAAATATCTGACTTTATAATTACAAATAATAGTGCTTCGGAAACAACCAGAACTATTTAATATGACAGCTCTCAGTATCTCATTGAATAATGTGTCTTCTTGTAATAAAAAATGAATAATTACTATTGACGAATGAGGTCAAATTTAGATACGCCAGTAAAAGATATCAAGTAATATATATTTATTATGTGTTTCTTACACGTGCTGGATAGTAATAAAAACGAATTGTAAATATTTATTGAATTATATTACAAAATAGCTATCATTATTATAAATTCATATTCAATGAAGCCCACTGTTCTTTATCAGACACGAATATTATTTCTTCTTTACAAGAACCACTGTACATATGAAAATATAAAAAAAGTCAAAATTATACATTTCTAATAATTATTTTTTACTATATTTTATATATTTAATGATAGAATAATGACTTTCCATGAGTTATTCATACTTTTCGCCTTCGATTTCTCATATTTCAGTAAATAAATTTGGTTAGATGAATACGCTTGGTGAAACCCTCCCTGTCACGTCCTGTTTTTGGAGACCCGTTACTGGACATACGGAAAAAGCTAATTGTTAGACAGTGAATGAAAGCTTTCTCGTGATTTTAGGTGCATCAGTTAGATGTCAAATAGACCTTAGTCTAAGGCTGCGAAGTTAATATACTACAGCGAGTCTAGAATTACCTTCTTTGGTAACACGTTGCTAACCACGAAATACGTGGGAATGGATGAGGAACGGTAAGGTTGTAGAATTTGATAAAATCTTCACCGAAGTAAATAACCCCTGACTTATATTATGCAGCGTAATATTTTCATTAACTTTAAGCTGAACTATGACGATTCCATGACGATTTTGGCGCTTTTCTTATAAAACACTGAAAAAAAATGTGACTTCGAAAAGGTTAAATATCACTGATCTTCAATTGAATATATATAACCATATTTTACTCTTTTACAATTGTAATTCATTTTGTTAGGTATTTTAAAAAATTTTTTTCATCATCATCAGCCTGTGTCCGTCCACTGTTGAACGTAGGCCTCCCGCATGAGTCTCCATCCTCTTCGATCCTCCGCCTTCCGCATCCAGGTCACTCCCGCTATTCTTCTTTTATCGTCAGTCCATCTTGTAGGGGGTCAGCCAATGCTTCGTTTGCCAGTTCTTGGGCGCCATTCCAATACTTTTCTTCCCCATTGACCCTCGTCTCTTCGACAGATATGTCCTGCCCATTGCCACTTGAGTGTGCCTATTCGTCGGGTAGCATCCACTACTTGAGATCTTCTGCGTACTTTGTCGTTTCGGATTCTATCTCTTAGCGCCACTCCGAGCATGGATCTCTTCATAGCACGCTGGGTGACCTTTATTTTATGGGTAAGACTTGCTGTCAGATTCCACGTCTCTGCTCCATAAGTTAATACAGGGAGGATGCATTGGTTAAACGCCTTAGTTTTTAGACATTGCGGAAGTTTCGCTTTAAAAATGTACTTTAGTTTTCCAAATGCTGCCCATCTCAGTTGTATGCGCCTGTCGATTTCTTTTGAGAAGTTACTTCACCCTAGTTGTAATACTTGTCTTTAAATTTATTAAATTTCTTTTTATGAAGCATTATCACTTATTCCGTTTGAAAACGGACCATTATAATTTAGAGTTGACCGCATTATAAGCATTTTGAAGGCTCCCTATGAGCAGACTTTCAACAGTTCTTAAAAATCTAGACACACGCTCCTACATATTGAAAGCGAGAGCATCTATATAAACTCATCATCTAATAATATTCTATTCGACTGTATGCCAGCTGTTGAAGTACAATGTATTGATCGAAATTTCGCAGTCATCTATTTCAATAATGTGAAGTATTCATCAAAATGATCGTATTCTTGAATGTTCGGCAACAATATAAGGACTTTAATTTACACTGGAAAACTCAACGTATCTGTAGAACTGTATAGATAGCCCTTTTAGAAAAGGCAATAACAAAAAAATTATGTGTTTTGTAGGTACTATTTTTAGGCAACTAAAGAATTTGTACAACAACAAGAATTTGTATAACCAGTAAATGCTAATTTTTATTAGTCTACCGGTTTCAGAGATAATCCTCTTTCATCAGGTCAAACATTTAACTATGCTTTAAGATGAAACTTTGTTGTAAGTTTATCCTCATGACGGAAGTTTGTCTTCGTAACTTGAACACATACAAAAATAGTACGTGGTTTTACTAAGTTTATGTCATTGTTTGATACAACAAACCAAAATGGTAAAGCGTTCTACGAATAAGGAATCAATTAATTGATAAGTTGCTTGCAAAATGAGAACCAAATGTTGAGAAACATAATTGTGACGCAATGTTTGTTATTCATAAAACGGATGCTGCTTATTAAAACGGTCCTATAAATCAATCTCTAAGCATTATCATAGACACAATAATTTATTGTTGTCATGTAATAAAATTCTTCGGCTGATATCATTCGCGAAACTTCTAATGACGATTATTTTAATGTTTAAAAACATTGACATGATACATTTTGCCCATTACCATTATTAATTTACATATTTAATTTACTTGGGTTGTATATAATACAATACATTGTATGATATCATTGTTTCTTAACCTTTTTTCGTCAGAATCATGCTTAAACTAAACGAATTTGCATTATTTCATCCCTTGAAAACGAAAAGATACAACAGGTTGTTATTTAAACGTATTTTTTGCGTTTTATTTTTATTTTCAACGAATTAAAAAAAAATGTTTTCAGCATTCACTTTGAGATCCATTATAAATAATAAACAATTATTTATTTACCTTGTTTTTACATGGATCACGTAAGATATGGAAAAAATAATACCTAAATAATATTTTTCTTCATCCTTGCAACCCTATCTGTCTCCCTCTCTTATCATTTCCTGATAGACAAACCCCTACCCCCTCTCCTACATTAAATTAAGTTTAACATTATGTCCAGCCTCCCTGGCTGAGCGTCATAGAGTGCACTGGTCTTGACCGGTTGTGCTCTCCTGCATGCGTTTACATAAAAAAAAATGGGTTCGACCACTTATAAAGTACTATGCAGCTCAGTTGTCTCTTGACAAGTGATGGATTGAGGAAGGCGACGAGTTAGTCGAAACTGCAGTCTCCTAAACAGAGACCATATCTATGATCCATATAAAAACAAGGTATATAAATAAATATTTATTATTCTGATTTGAAATTTTACTTTAAATGCCCTGTTAATTTTTGACGTTTAATTTTGTATAAAATCTCGGTGAAAATGTCTAACTATAACATTTAATAAATCACACACATTTATTAAGCCTGGCTGAACCCGTTTTGTCTCTTTTAAGAGACATATCTCCTTAGAAAACTGATACGCGTAAAATCAGATAAAATAAATTTTGATAACATATTATCAATATAAATTATTTATGTTAAATTATTATAAGAGCATATCAGAAGTCTATTATTAGTTAGGTTAATGAGTTCTATTATTTTTTTAATGGCCAAGATTTTGATTTTTACCTTTTAAATTTTACAAATGTTGATCGAGGAACTGAAAACGGGATAATCTAATATTATATTTAGTGTTTTTTCATACTTTTAAGTTATGTACGAATTTCTGAAAACACAAATGAGTGTGCCTTAAGAAGGTTTCGTTTTGTTGGCTGTCTAGATATTCTAATTGAGAAACACACTAAAACACTATTTACGAGTACATCAGAATCGATGTAGTGAAGTAACGATTAAAATTTTGCCATTTGTTTGTTGTAGACTGTTATTTATTATGTAGGATATAATAATATGTTATGATAATGTTATCATTGAGAATATAGGAATACATGCATCTTATAATGTTCTTTCTATTAAATTTTTGAAGGTTTTCCTAATAATTGTCATAAGTGGATCAAATCGTCTTACAAACTTAATACAAATGAAGTCATTTAAATACTCATTCTATGAAGAATAGAAAAATGAATTATTAAATAAAACAAGCAATGTATGATTTTATGTAATACAGAGTTTTTTTTATGTAATCACATACAGGAGAATACCGACAGATGGTGATAGTAATTCTGAATTCTCATCTGTGGAATTCTATGACGCTTACCATGGTGCATGTGGCTAAGCGCTCCATGTGGAGTGTTGATCCGCCAACGTCATAGACTACAGCCTATAATTAAATGTATTTACTATGAATGGGTGATCTTCACGGGACTTTTGACGCTTTGACTGGCATTTAACGAGTGAGGGATCAAAATCACACGGGAGTATTTTAGAGTTCAGAAATCAATTAAAAATCCTTTTTTTTAATCTACGTCAGGAATCGAACCTTTGGCTTGCAAAGCAAACGCTTTGACCATTGAGCTATACTCACCGGCAAAGACTGTGATGAAATAATCGTATCAGGAAATTTCGCCGATGATTCTTTAATTTATGATTAGTTTTGAAAAAAAAAGTACGTGGAGATTATACCCACGACCCTTCAGTAACTAATTTTCTCTGAATGTTAAAGTTTATATGATGGTTGCATTGCTGTGTAGACACCATCTGCAACTGCGGCTCTAAGTACCGTCGCAAATCACCTTATAAGTCCCGCATAAATTATTACTTTCCCATTTGTAATCCAGCTCCGGATCGCGGCGATAAATCGCCCGGCCCGGGGGAACCTTTGCAGGTCAGCACTGAGGTGAGACGCCTCTATAAAATACCAATATCGCCTGTCAACGGGTAAGGAATAGGGATGGGCGAAACAAGCATTTTCAAATAAACAAATCTGGACGACCGATTAAATTAATTATTCTCACATTTTTAGCTATACATGTTGTGCTTAACAAAAATTGTATGTAGTCTATGTCAATTGTCGCCAGTACAGTTATTGATATAATGTGTGATGTGATGTGATTTAATAGCTGGGAATATATTATTTTAAAGAGAAACAACGACATAGAAATTTTAATAAGAATTTCAGATTAAATGGGATTATATAATAAACACATTCACATAATAAACAAAGTTTGTATCGAATTTAGATCATTAGCCTGTATCCGTCCACTGTTGAACGTAAGCCTCCCGCATGAGTCTCCTTCCTCTTCGATCCTCCGCCTTCCGCATCCAGGTCACTCCCGCTATTCTTCTTATGTCGTCAGTCCATCTTGCAGGGGGTCGGCCAATGCTTTGTTTTTCAGTTTATGGGCGCCATTCCAATACTTTTCATTTCCATCGACCGTCGTCTCTTCGACAGATATGTCCTGCCCATTGCCACTTGAGTGTGCCTATTCGTTGGGTAGCATCCACTACTTAAGTTCTTCTGCGTATTTCCTCGTTTCGGATTCTATCTTTTAGCGAATTATATAAATTTAATTTAATATCGTCAGACATCCCAATGGCAGTCAAAATAATATATATACAAAAAGGTAAATGTAGTTTGAACCACTTTTAGGACCAAATGTTCCAGATCTCGGAGCGTTGGACTAG
Organism: Glossosoma conforme; assembly: GCA_022606575.1. Taxonomy (NCBI): domain Eukaryota; kingdom Metazoa; phylum Arthropoda; class Insecta; order Trichoptera; family Glossosomatidae; genus Glossosoma; species Glossosoma conforme. The sequence continues at coordinate 3,859,930 of JAGTXR010000128.1, read as the reverse complement.
TCATTTGATCTTCTTAAATTTTCCGAATAATAAATCACTCAAAATATGCGTTGGATACTCCAGCAGCAATCTAGCAGCTATCTCTGCAAGTCACTTAGCTAATGCCTCGACGTTTGTCGGAAACCATATACGAGTATATTTCCAGGTGGAACCGCGGAAGGAGAGGTGGCATGGCAACTGAGAGAACTAAGTGGCGGCAATTTGTGTTGACCGTGAGCTCTTATATGGAATATATATGCGAAAATAATCTTTTTATTGTGAAGTTATTTTAGAGTAGCAGAGGGTGTTTTATTTAATGTTATTGATTTTCTAAAATGAACACAATTTTTTTTAAATATGGATCACGCGAGCAACTATCACATACATAAAGAAAAATGTTTAGTTTTCACTGAAATATTCGTCCAATATTTGTACAAATGATTGGAATAGACTGGCGAAGTCATTGGTGAGTAAAAAACTATGGAACATCTTCATTTTTGTGATTATATTTTACGTTACATGATCCGTATTAAATAAATATTAATATGGTAAAAATAAACTTTAAAAATCAGGTTTAATGGCGCTTTAGTCTTCCATCTCTTTAGCAGCCACCTTCATCGCCTCGTGTAAACAATCTTGCTCTTTGTGGATGAGAATTTATGGATTCTTACGGCCGTTACTTATCGGGCCGGGTGGGGGCGGAGGTTACCTGCCGAAGTGTTCACTAGGCAAATACGGGGTCACGATTTTCAATCTTTATGACACAACGTGTCTGAGGGAAGAAACTATCCAATATAGCATCTTAATAAGCGCTGCATTCAAAATGGTGTCGGTACCTTTGACTGACTGCTATGTTAAAGGTGATAAGTTTCAAAGCTTTGAAAGTATAATGATAAACTAACATCAGTTACTTAAATAAACGCTTACTAAGTGATTATTGAGCTTGAAAAATTATCTAACGAACTATAAATAAAAACTTAGTTAGTAGATTACTATATTATACAACCATTTGAAAAACCATTAAACTATTGTACTTTTTAGAAATAGTACAGATGAGTAGGATTGAATAAGACTTTAGGTATACGAATAAGTGATCATTGATAATACGATATTTAATCATGAGATATAGGACTATTATGAAAGAATTTGGTTAGTATTGTGGCGGACTTCTGTTTTATCAATTGTACCAATTTCGGTATTTATGTCTTATATTTTAATGTTTGACTTGTATGTCCCATATATGTCATTAGAATCGCCGTCACCGGAGGTGCTTCCAATACTATTGCACTTATCAAGGTGGGAGTTTAGCAGCCTCTATATAAGCAGAAGACCATACGAACCAGACCTCTGCTCTCTTCACTGTCGACCGCCTCTGTAACCTGATCAATCATCAGCCGCCTGCCGGAGAAACTCCTGTGATACGTGCCTGCTCTACGAACTGACCAAGTAACAACTAACTACCAAAAACATTTTTTAATATTCTAAAAAATATTTCTAAAACGTGCTAACAAATACAGGGAGCGGCAAAGAAGTTGACAGTTTTCATCGTTGTTTCGATTTAAAACCGTCAGTTTTTATTGCCACTCCCTGTAGAATCTCATAAATCATTCAACCTAAAGCTAATGTAAATATTATATTTCCAACCTTTAAAATTGTTTAAATATTAAGCTTACTTACTTATATTAAATTCCCCATGATATCACACCGTGTTCTTGATTCTTTTCATGTTCGGAATGTCCGTGTATTTCCATTGATCTCTTCCTTAAATGCATAACAATTCCTTCTCAGCAATCCACAGATCACATCACTTCCACTACACTCCCACATTCCGACAGTATCATATATATTTTTTGACGCTATAATGTTATTGATACTGCTCAACGTGATTATATCAAAACAACGTTTTTAAATCTATTTAATAATTCAAATTAATTTAATGTGAATGATTTATATTATATGAAATATTCAGTAATGCTTACTTCATACAAAATAACAATTATTTGTTTTATATGTCTGTTTGTAGATAAACAAGAGTATTTACAAGGTAAAACATAACCATGATCTAGATTAATATTAATTTCCGCAATTATTAACTTTTTCAGAGAATAATTTTCTCGTAAAAGTTTACAAAAATATATATATATATATATATATTATTTTTAAATCTTCATATAAACATTATGTATTGATTATGAATAGTAACGCGATTGCATATAATTTATAAAGATGTCATTAATTAAATTATGTTGTTATGACAGTACACTGTTATGAACACATTTAATAATATACTTTTCCAACATTAAGATTATAAACTGGCAATCCTTGGTGATAGTGCATAATTAAAATAATAATTTAATTTTTAATTATTTTTTTCTCACCTTAATGAATCTATTTAAAGAATGGCAATTATCATTTTAGAGTTAATTTGATTGTAATGTGATATTTAATAAATCGATAGCGTTTGTGATTCTGATATCGAAAATTTGTTGCTTGGATAAAATCATGAATTGTTGTTCGATCCGATTTCTAAAGCAGGTGTTGTATACAGATGAAATACTAAAGAAAATGGTAATAGACTATTCAATGCTGAATAATTAATGACACAGCTCCTGGCTTTTGATTGTTATACGTCAACCTTCGTTCCGCAGAAAACGCCTGCCTGAAAACGCCTGAAAACGCCTGAAAAAAACACTTAAGGTAAGGTCAAATATGTTACTGTCTGAGTCGTGCAGTAGCAAAAACTACGGTTGCACCATCCGTAAAACCGTTGTTCTAAGATAACTTTCCGTAAAAGACTCCCACACTGGTGGGGGTGTGTCCTAGTCCAATGAAATGGTGACTCTCTTGAAGACGTGAAACATTAAAAACACAACAAGATCGTCACAAACTATTGATATCTTATTCTTCCATTTAGCACATTGATTTACTTGATGAAGGATGCAGGATCAGGTTCACAATATAAACAACTTGTTTCCATTTCACATATTAACATGGTTTATTTGTCTAACGCTTAGAACAAAAAGACCGTTGCGGCGCACGCTATTAAGCGCGTGCCCTGACGGTGGCGAGCTCAAACTCTAACTGTCAACTGCCGGCGCACTGACATCTCGGCGCTGCCAATAGCTGCTCAGAAAAAGCGAATTCAAGATGACAGTCGTACCAACAGGATATGGGCCAACTGTCATAACAAACATTTTGGCGTATACAAACACCGCTTAACATTATACAATTAATATTAATTTATACACTTAACATTAGATGTGCATGTCAGGGGAGCGAACAAAATAAGAGACAAAAGATCGTTTTTCGAGGCTTTACGGCATCAGCCTAAAGGAGTTATATCAAGCTGATATCAATATGTATTGTGTTTTCTCGCAAGTACTTACAAAAAAAAAATACGGTAAATTTAGAAGCTTTGATTCACATTAACATCGCAATTGTGGGAATCGAGCCAAAAAGTAATAAAGATGTATGATTTGATTTAAGTCTGGTCTTGAACTGTTTGCTTCCGATTATCTCATTATTATGTTTGGATAACTTGCAGGCAAACACGTTCATAAAATGTCTCGGCTAAGTCATAAAAATGAATAACTTCGAAGGAATCCACTTACATTATAACGCTGTGCCTAGAATACTTCTGCGTTAATTATAACTAACTTTTTCCATAGATGTGCCAATTAAGAAATCCATAACGTCTTTATGACATGATTATTTATTTTCTTGCCGATGGAATAAATTCTGTAATGTTCTTTGCGCATTATCAAGTAAGAGAATATAATTTATCTTCTTCGTAGTATCAATCCGGTGGATTGGTTTGCAGCAACAGAATCTTGCATCTCGATCTCCAAGCAATCATTTTTTTGCTGATACATGGGATGTCTTTTAGACCTTTAATGTGGTATTTTCCCCTTTATTTCCACATCCTAATACCGTTGACCATAAAGGTTCATCCGCCTTAGGAGAGCATTTACTCCCTCCAGGACAATAGAGTGCCCTAACCAGCTTGACCTGATGAGGTTAGCTGGGTGTTAGCTTATTCCGGCCAACATTCGCTCCAATAATTTATATATAAGTTAAAATATTATCAATTGACTAAATTGTTAATTATAAATTCAAAATATTATCAATTTAAAGAAATGTAAAGCTTATGCCAATGTACCCTTTAATGCATAATGATTGAATTGTATGAATGTACTGACATTTTTTATTGAATAGTTCTACCTTAGTCAACTTGAAGCTTGTCGATTGCTTAAAAAAAATCCACAATATTATGTTTTTTGCCATGGATTCTTTTTATTTTATAGATTTTAGGGGGTGGCGAAGTGGGTTGGTACCCCAGGGCGTCGAATAAGGTAAAGGCGCTGATAGTTACCTTGCTTAGATTTTTTTCTTGTAAATATAAATTTAATGGGGCGCCAGAAAAAAAATGACCTAGGGCACCGACGAAAAAGACGCCGCAGGGTCTAAAGCCAGTACTGTATTAATGTTTGATAACAATTAGTTCTCTGTCTTTTAGTGTGTACTATTAGAATAAATATAAACTATTAATAAAATAATAAATAAACTCATAAGTGGCAATTTGTGGTGACTATATAGTCTGCATATGAAACGGATATGGAAAAAAGATTTTCAAGCTGACATCATAAAATGACTGTTTCCGATTTAATTTATAGATAGTTGCCTGTGCAATACTCGAGTATTGCCGTTTATCAATGTTTTTATGAAGTGGCTTGTCCCACTCAAAACAATAATCGATAATGAACACAAGTTATAATACTCCCATCACGAACACCTGCTGACAGGTAGTATTACCTTTAATAACTTGGCAAATAAAGCATTCTCGTTATTAATATTTCAATGCCTGCCACGCAATTATAATAACTCTATACTGTAATGTACTATTTTGCAATTCACAAACACAAGCATTGGCATTTCAAATCTAAACGTTTTTTGAAAATATCGTTTATTGACTTTATAACCGGGAAATAGATGAAATATTTCACAGTGTTTTTTTAGATAATTAAATATAAATTTTAGTCCAAATTAAAGAAGTTGCTTACCATATCAAAGTACGTGAGTGTGATCTTCGACGAAGATTAAAAAAATGTTTTTAAACTATTTACGAGTATGAGGTCTATAAATACCCTTGGTTGATGTAAGTTTTATCTCTCACTCTAAAATAATCATAAAATATTAATTCAAATTGGTGATAAACGTAAATCGTCCCGTGAACACCACCTATTCATAGTGGATTCCAGTAGAAATGGCGTTGGCAGATCAACAATCCACATGCAGCACATGCAGCACATGCAGCACATGCAGCCATACTAAAAAATGACAAGCATAATTTAATCCATTGGTATTCTCTTGCATGCGCTTACATTAAAAACAAGTATGATGTATATAAATACATGCTAGATGAGAGTGTAAGCGCTGCTGGTAAGATTCGGATTTTTTTCATAAAGATAAGAATTATGTTTGTAGTCGACATAAAATATCGCATATGAAATATGTCGATTTCATTATTTGAATTATTCAATTTATCGATAAATTATAAACTTGAATCGGGAAATAATGAAGGTTCTGGTAGCTGACAGGTTTCTTTTGGCCGAAGTGACTTCTTCTTCGTAGTATCAATCAGGTAGTTTGGTTTGCAGCAACAAAATCTTGCATTTCAATCTCTACTCTTCTTGATCTTCTGCAACCCTATTTAGCTTAGTATAAGAGCTGCCTTCTGCAGTTTCTCCCCCAACTATCCCTTCCACACTGTTGTGAAGAAGACCATCGTGGCGCATGATGTGACCGATCCATCGGGCCTTGATTATGCTGAGAACCTCGTTGTTTGTAAAGTGGTCTCTCCAAGAAATGCCGAGAATTCGTAGTAACTGTATGCTTGAATTTGGAAGCAGGCATGGTACATAAAGCGATTAATTAAATTATTTTTGATAAAAAAACAAGGCGGATTGTAACCCGATTCCATGAAAATCACCAACTCAGTTCCCCTTCATACATTTAACGATCAATTTAAAGTCTAACTCAATTATGGAATGTAACGAATTCATTACTCAATCGGAATAATGTTGAAGTAATTGTGAATGAATAATTAAACTGTGTTGAGTTTTTAATGAGTGCTTTAATTTTTATTTTTTCCCGACTATGTAAATGTTCGGACGATAAAGATTCATGATTCAGTGTTGCCGTTCTGCATAACAACTCTCATTATTTTAATTTTCGGTCATTATGACTTCGGCAAGTTAATTTATGACTTTACTTGCGTAAATCACAATTAAAAAATGAACATATCATAATTGTTTCGGAATAATTGTACATAATTTAAATTTAATTAAGGAATATTAGTCACGAGGAGAGAATAAAGGAATTAGGCATTTTTTAAAGAATTTAGAAAAAATATAATAAATACATGATGTTATTTTACCTTGTTTTGAATGAATAACGTAAGTGAATATTCATTACACAAACATTACATTGGACATGACCAAGGGTGGAATATATGGAGGTCCCTTAACAGACTTCGGACCGGGGTATGCAAGACAAGGACACAAATGAGGGCCTGGCAGTTTTACAGCGGACCGACTGAATGTGACTGCGGCGTGGAGCAGACCCTGTCACACCTTCTGGAGTGTGCGCTGTGCCCGAATAGCTGCACCCAGGAAGACCTGATGATGGCCAGAAGTAACGCCATCGACGTCGCCCACTTCTGGGCAGACAGGATCTGACCCTGTTGTTTCCGACACGATTATATATATATTACACAAAAAACACCACGGTTTCGTTTACACGGTATTCTATGCCAATCTATCATAATCTCAAAAAGTACACTAAAAATGTTGTAAAAACAACATTGCTTTGATTGAGCCACTCTAGGAACAAAAGTACTAGGGCTCGGGACCGTCGGTCTAATCATTCGATTCACTTACAAGAAACCTAGACAAAACACGAATGTTTCCAGGTCTATTGATATAAGACATGGATAGAAGCAATTGACAGAACTAAATGGGTCCAATTTATGGAGAAAATATGTTCCAGATGTGGAAAGAAAAATAAACGTAACATATTTTTGTATGCGAAAGTGAAAGTGCAAGTTTGTGAAATATTATCATTGATACGAGTTTTATAATTGTTGTTGATATTTAATAAGTATTAATTAAATTTAGTTCAACTAATCATTAAACTAATTATTTACAGTAAATAAAGAAAATCCTATTTTATTTGTTTTAATATGGATTGCGATGCATAAAGACCTAATCAAATTTACAAAAAGTGAACACTTTCATTCCTTAATAGAATTATAATTTGCATTAAATTTAAAATGTTTTGTGAGATTGTTCATATTTTTCTCTAAATATCACTTGATACAATGTATTGTTTTGCTTAAAAAATACTGAATAGGAAAGGGTTTATTAAAAAGGGTTTGTTTCGAATATAAATAAATGTGAATATATATTTATTATAATCTACAAAATGTTGATCTCTTCACGAATGGAGTGGCGTTATTTTGCTCATTTTCTATCTACCATAGTACCCAGCATCTTTTCATTAATATATTATTCTATTTATAAGAAATAAGTGACTGTTTCAATAGTGAAACTGACCTCTCAATCTCCTTGTGTGGCTTCTGTGGAAATGGCAAATAAACAGTGGCCACTTCACAATGGAGCCGCTTGGTCGCCATTTGTGTAGAAGTTTTTCCGACAGACTGTGAGCAGAGAGAGGACTTTGGTTTAATTAAGTTTGAAATATATGACGTCGCCAGTAATGTTGACAATGAGCGATGGCATTGTTAGCGAAGCGCGGCTGTCCAGGCTGTCGCCGCTGCCACTGTGGTAACCGAAGATCAAATACTATGAATAAGAGTGAGACATTTAGTGAAAAAAAAAACAATATTTGCTGTAAGACTGATAAATTCCATACATTTTCATTTATTAAAATAAATGTAATTTATATTTTTATAATTCACTTTGAGATTTAAAATTATGAATAGACAGGGACCAAATGTTGGCCGGAAAATGCTAACACCCAGCTGATATCAGGTCAAGCTGGTTAGGGCATTCTATTGTCCTGCAGGTAGTAAATGCTCACAAAGGCGGATGAACCTTTATGGTCAACGGCATTATGATGTGGATATACAGAGAGAAATACCACATTAAAGGTCTTAAAGATATCCCATTTATCAGCAAAAATGATTGCATCTCAAGTAAAACATATTGGTAGAACGCTGTAATTGTGTGGCTTGTCATATCTAAAGAATACAATTAATAATTTAGATTCACTGGAAATTAAAAAGCCATCAAATAATAAGTGGAAGATTCTTAACAATAAATTAATTTTAACGTAAAGCCCGATACTTAATATGTTTCCGATAAATTCGCTCTATTCACCGTTTCGTCCACAGAGGACTATGATACTTCTTTTTTCTACTGTTAATTAACTGTTCTGTATTTTTGTTTAGTTTTAAGTTTATCCTGACAATGGTGAGAGGTCACCGGAACCAGTAAACGAATAAATAAATTCAAACCCAATGGCTAATTAATCCTTCTTTACATCTGTGAATCGTAGCTTTTCTCTTAATGCTTATTATAACAGCCGTATAATGTGCTGTAAAAATAGATACCTAGGCAAAATGATGACCTAGGAGTATGATGCATTTATTTTGTAAGGAATGACGAAGTAAGAAGCGAAAATGATTACCTTCCATAAAGAGTCGGTTATAAGATAATATTGAACCTGTCTTGCATATATTATTTTATATCATAAGCTATAGCATCTCTTCAGATTTTTAATCTCTCATCGTCCTGGAATATTGTCGGGAATTGCAGATAGAATGTACACGGCGCAGCTCCGGGAGGCAGAGCTGATATTGGATAAGAATGGAACCATGGTGGCTGACATAGCCTTATGGCGGCAGTTCGTGACAACCATTTGCTCCAGTCAAAGAAGAGCAAAGTGAATCGGTCAATCAGTACTCAAGATATTATCTAAAAAATCGTTTCGTACAAAATGTATGATTTGAACTACTAACTTTTACACCCACGTTTGGAGTTGCTGATCAAAGCCCGTTACTTGTATAACGAGAAAGTACTCTGAAAACAATGCCTTGGTAAGTGTTCCCAAGGAGCGCAAGTACAAGGCGACCGGCCCGGGGGCCTTAGGCCCCAAAAAAAGTATTTTTTGAAATTGCGTATTTTGAAAGAGCAATATATATTTATTGGATTCCTTTTTGTTACGTCTATGATTTCGACGACGTCTGGCGTATTGTGTAGAAGCAGCGGTCGTTGCAAAACTCGGTGCATCAATCAACATTTAAAAGGAAAAAAGTGTACGTTTATATTAAAAACGTCCTGCCGTCGCAGTCGCATTACTGAAGTCACAGTACTAGGCGCAACTGTTGGCCGCAGATGCTGAAGAGCGCAGAAGACAGAAAAAGCGACCTCTTTGGAATGCTCAATTACTGAGACTTGATGAGAATATCAATCATCTTACAGATTGACAGGGGAAAATCAATCCAAAGTTGACAATAATAAAGTCGTATTGTTTTTGTATACAATTGCAATCCGTCATTAATATACAATTAAGTATATTGTTACGTGTTATATGTATGAAAATGAGTATTATTCTTTAGATATGACAAAGTATAATATATGAATTGGGAAAAATCCATTTCTTTTTAGTAATACACTCCAAATTTTCACATACAAGAATTTTGGATTGTAGAATGAAATAGATTTGTTAAGGAAGATTCATCGGGCCTGAAATATGTGTACGGTGTTATATTTATGTGGTCCGATAACTATATTCCGATAGTTTGAGTTTATATAGATTGTTGTTTCTTCTTTAATATCATTTTATTGTAATTTATTAGTATTTATGAAGTATTGAAGTACAGCAAGCATTGCAATATAAAAATAATATTTGTAACAAAGTAAGGTAAGAAGGTCGCCAGGTTAGCTACTTTATTTTAAATATATGAAATACTACACTCCTCTACGCAGACACGTGCTGTTACTACTACAGTAGTAAAATGCTTGACGAGTAGTAGTACTACTCGTCAAGCAACTGACGTCTACCATTTTACTTAGTTGTAAACCTCCAATGGATTACTTTTTCTTTCTGTGATATGGAAAGAAGAGGTGGTTGTAAGTTCGCCAGGTCAGCTAGTTTATTTAAAAAATATGAATTGTTACACGCAGCAGAAACTTGCTATTACTGCTACTACCCCCCAAGCAACCTGTCAGTCTACCATTTTACTTGGTTTTTAACCTCCAATGGAGTACGGCTCCACTCATCTATTATACTGCGCTGTCCACGTGTCGAGGCCATGAGACACTTGCAGTTTCCCAGAGGACGTCCCATCGCCGACCCCCGCCTCCTTGCCTCCTGACAGCGGACGAAGATGGATGGAAGCCAGGCCAGGGCAGAGTCATAAATTCTCAGAGTGAGACATATCAGCTTTGCTATTTCACCAGCGAGACAATTAAGTACATGGTACAAGACCCCAACAAATTGAATATAATACGTGTAAGTAAAAATACATTTGTACTACTATATATGAACGGATTTTGAAAAGAAAACACCAAAATTATTCAGGAATTGATATTATGTCATATTTGTTAACTCGTAAGATTATTAAATAGATAATAATAACATGTTATTTTATTTAAGCACATACAGAAGAATATCGACAGATGTGCTTAAATCTCATCTCTGAATTCTATGTCGCTTACCATGTTACGTATGGATAAAGCAGTGCATGTGGAGTGTTTATCTGACTACAGACAAACATTCTCACATCATCCATCTATTACAGAAATTTTATATGAATGGGTGGTGTTTACGGGATGACTTTCGTTTACAACGAATTTTAATTAATTTGATATGAGTGGTATTTTACTGGGTGTATTTGTAAAGCTTAGAATTCGATTATAAACCTATTTTTAATCTCAGTAGGAGGACAATATCACGACCTTTGGTTTGGTTAGCAAACGTTTTAACCACTAAACCATATCCGTACACAGCGTAGTTTGATTTCAAAATTTTGAAGCGTATATATTCATATTTTCAATGCAGAAATTTATTTGACAGATTTTTAAGAGTGAGAATTTACAGGATTCAATTTATCAATTTTATATTCTTCAAATATTATATTATATTGTAGTACATTCCTTGATTCTGTATTAAGATACATGAATATTTCGTATCACCCCATAACTAGATAAGTATGTTTTTTAAGCATCATTCCCAGTATTTGCTTTTAGATTTTACACTCTTTCTGTCACATAAACTAAAAAGTAATTTTGGTAAATAATTTCAAAGTACAAATATTTTGAACTGCTAGCTCTCGTCATTCAGACAAGCAGAGATAAGAGTGATTTATACCTTGGTTTTAAAATGACTCTGTGTTTGTTGAAATTATTAAGTGAAGTCGTAATCATTTAAAATAATTTATAACGATATAAATCACAAGGGTGTTTGCTCAGTTACAGTAAACGTCGCGTTAAGATGCTGATAAAAAACTAAATGTGTAATTGTAAATGTGTAAGTTTTATTAAGATATTGACCTCATAGTTTAATGTATTTTTTTTATTAATATTGATATTCTTTCGTTTCAAGAAATTATTTATATATATGTAATATTTTATTATATTACAATGTTTTTGCACATAAGCTAGTCTTCTTCGTAGTTTCAATCCGGTAGATTGGTTTGCAGCAATAAAATCTTGCATCTCGGTCTACACTCCAATCCTCAATACTTGCTGCAATTTTTGGAGTTTCTACCCTCAACCAACCCTTCCACCACTAATAAGCCTTACAAGACTACAGTCTCAAATAAAAACAGTTTTAAATTATTTTTTGTATAAAGTGTGTGGATATATCGTGATTAAATAGACTTATTTGCTATGTTTTAGAAAGGGTATGAAATAACTGTTATTTAATTTATTAAGTCTGGTTCATCATATTGTGAACATAACAATTTGACAATATGTAGTCCATAATGAGTCTTGTAATTTTTTGTACTATACAAATAATTGCGCAACCTATAGATCAAAGATTGTACTTGAATAGGGTAGTATTCCAATTTAAGAACAATATTTCGTTTTATTGAAGTAAATGCTTGAAATGTTTTTGGGTAATCTTATTTTTCAACGATTATTGAGAACTATTTTAGTATGTAGGGTTTTTTTTGCATTATTGTTTTTAATATCAATCCTGGAAATTGCTTTGTAGAAAAAAAAATGTTTGTACTGCGCTCTATGCTCTACATCCTTCTTCAGCTCATCATTTGAGGCGCAGCTCGTGCCTTTGAACGCTTATTGTAATGTAATAAATAATTGATTGACATATTTTATTGTTGATCTAAGTAGCCAAATTTTGATCTTTGTACTAGTTTTGGGGGTGTGATATAAAGAACATTATCATATATTCTACTAAATAATACAAATTATCAAATTCATCTTAAATCGTGTTGATATTAACGCTTAAAGGTAACGTCACATTATACGGTGCTGTGGAAAAAATCTTACAAACGGATTACACAGATATTTAATTTACCTAAAGTTTTGTCACTTGCGTGTTTACTTGTAGATTGTAAAGCCTCTCAAGCTTTTATTTGAGTAGTATATATTGTTTTTCTTCTGACAATATACTTTTAACACTATCCGTTCGTATTTATTAATCTCACACCATAAAAAATGCATTAAGGCCCCCACATTCCGGTTCCCGGTTTTACGATGGCATAAACACTAAAAATAGTATGGACATAATCCAGCACGTTCGTAAGTCTTAAAATCCTTTGTGTTGTCTATCTAAAGCCCCGTTGACGTAACACGACGTTGCTCCCGTCTACAGCTGTCCGCCATTGACAGATAATACATCAGCGCTTTCAGAGATGGCGGCAGACGTCAGCTTTTCGCAGAGTGTTAGAGAAGCGATTTTTATCGAAAAATTACAATAAAATTATATTTTTATTTTTGCATTCACTTTACTATCCTTTTTGTATTGTTTTCACTCGTATTACGTTGAACCACTGTAAATTAGACTTGTGTATACGAGTATATAATTGAATATATCGCACTCATAGATGCTTCGTCGGTCTTTGCATGCAATAACATACTGATATATACTCTTGCATATAAACATATCAATCATAATCATCATAATACTAAGTTCACTCCCTTACTGGAGCATATGGGCTTCACCAACTGTTCCTCCTCCAAAAGTCCTTTTTTGCGCAATATTATTATTTATGTTATTTCTCTTTTATGCTATTTTTATATGGCACTTTTATTTTTTATGCGATTTTCTTAGTATGTTATTACAGCGATATTTTGATTATTGAAACTGATTGTGAAAATTGTGTTTATTACGTGCCACTTTCTTGGACCAATGATTACGTAAAAAAAGTAAAGGGTGTATAAAGTATTTATGAGAAAGAAAAAAAGGGGAGTAGGTGCAGAATTTGGGAGATAAGAAGGAATTTTAGAAATGTTAAAATGTATTTTTGTTAATTAATATCATTACTAAATTTATTTATAAATTTATCATTAAGGTAATCTTTTTGCAATTGTGTAGCTCACGACTTAGGATTATGCCACCAAATATCATGCCATTTATTAAATGAAATTTGATTTAGTAATTAAATTTTTTCTAATGAATTATTTAATTACGTTTCGATAATTGTATGTACAAATACTTAATTTCTTTTTTAAAAGACGTGAGAAAAAGTAACATAAAAATTTTAGTGAACGCATATTATATTGATTCATATAATAATTGTGTTTGTTTAAGCGAACATAAGATAAGGTAAAAATAATAAAATATTCAATATAATTGGTCTATTGTTTATTTTATACACTTATTGGCTAAGCGTTTTTAATTTCTTCATAAAAATGGCAAATAATATTGATTGTATTTAGTTTTCGCGTGACCTTCCAACTTTACTCCCGTTTTTTGTTGTTAATTTAGCAATGGATAACCTTTTACTTGTTGAAAAAGCTGCCGACAATTGAAGAAGATAAAGCGATGCCTTGAAAGCTCTGAAGGGAGTTTGTTCCTCGGATGATCCGGGCGGCACCTGGAGCTTTGGGAGATAAGGAGCACCAGCGCGGCCGCTCATCGGAAATTAAGACGATCAATCTTTCAAGTGTCATCCATGGGAGGCCCATCAGATCAGGACTTAGACTTAAATAATTCGAAGAAATATATATACATTTGGGCACATTATTATTCATCGTCATTCTATATAATTTCCCTTAACTGGAGCGTATGATTATCACGAACAACCAACAGGAACCTGGAAAAAAGTTTCTGTCAGCGACCATTGTTCTCGCTTCTTTTCTAATCTCTGATGTTCTTTATTTCATTCCCAATGTCATTTTAGGAATACATGGCAGTTGTAGTTTATGTCCCCCTTGGACTTTCAAAGTATGTTTCAGTCTGGACTACCTCCGTTTCTTAACCTGCTTCGTTTGCTCCAAAACCTCTTCATTATCAAACGATCAAATTCTCCGCATTCTCCGAAAAAACCTGCTAATATACGAGTATATTGTGTAGGTAAATAATAAATACAAAACTGATTGACCTTCTCTACGGCTGTGAATTTTCGTCACCGATATAAATGCGCGATAGACAGTCTTGTACGGGGTTTTTGAGATGACGTGAAAATTTCAAGTCTTTTGCTTTTACACCTACGTTTGGTTTTGCTTAACAAAGTAGGTTACTGGTAAAACGAAAAAGTGCGCCAAAACAAGGCGACTGATCATCTTATTTCCTAAAGTCAGTCAAGAGGCTAAAGAGAAATTGACTGGGACATGTTCTTTGGATGCTGCCAACTATAGCTACTGTTGTTATACAGATATTTAAGATCATAGGAAACATAGGGATTCTGAAAAGCAGACTGTATATAGGGTGAAGCGAAGATCATGGCTGCTGGCATAAAATTATAAGCAGTTTGTAAAAGCTACATGCTTGAGATATAAAACGGATTTGATATGATAATGATGAAAAAATTAATTAATCGAAATATGTTGTACATTTAAGAATTTATAGTTTATGGTATTTAAAATAACCTTTCCGCCCCTGGCCAGGAAGTCATGGTGGGCGGGCGGGTGGCGATAAGCCGGACATGAGTTATGGGCGGCGATGTCAAAAACTGAGCTTTTTAAATATCCGGCCAGGGGAGATCCTGACTGGAAGACTGAAGACTTCGACATGTTGTCTTCACAAGATGGATCTCTGCATGAAGAAGCCCTCGCCTCATTACTTATCTAACGGAGTAAAGAATGCTCGTACATCCAAGAAAGAAAATCTTCGACAGTAATTATTATTGAGTACTAGAATTATCCTTCCACATAGTAAAGGGTAAAACATATATATATTTTAATTAAATGTATTTAACATAGGTTTCACTTTTTATATATTTAAATTTTATAGTATTTAAATGATAAATGGATTTTGCAACGTTCGTTTATATTTGCTTAAAATCAATGTAACCCAAAGGTATGTCAACTTGGTAGTGGTAAATATTTTTCTACTTGTGGTTTAATTAAACTACAATTTATTGTATTAAAGTACAATAAAAGTAAAAGATAAATTGCCTATATTGCTAACAGTGCGATATATATTGACTTAGTGATATACCTGTAATGCTATGTTTGAAACATTCTATTGTTCAATAAATGTGTTTTGTATGACTTCTAATATGCATATAATTAAAATATTATTTTATTCACTACATGTTTCTTTATATTTGCATGCATTACAATTAAAAACAAATATTTAAACGCAATTACAGAAGCAGAGACAAACATGTGACACATTATGATAATACCAAGAAGAACAACATGATACTGTCTGGTAACATCAAGGTTACAATTTCAAACATATTCATTTGTCTTAAATATAATTTTTTCGGCGAAGCTTCTGGCTGAAAAACTGTCCTGGAATGAAGCGGAGACCCTGGTGAGTGATATAGCGTTTTATTGCGACAGTTTCAAACGACCGTATTCTCTACCTAAGAAGCGGTTATGGTCATTTTGATAATTTATTATATGTACGGATGAAGCCTTATGTGTAACCTAAATATCCTGTTACCGCCATAGTCTTCCATCTTATGGTTAGTTATGAAAGGTCTTTCAGGAATCTGAGGGCTCGAATTTTCATCTCGTAATTTTTTTATGAAATCATTTTGAAATCATGAAATCCCCAATACTCTCCTCAAAGTCCATTATATGGCTATAGTATTTTTTTGTATTATTACTATCGTCTTAGAATGTGGGTACTACTGGCGCTGTTTAAGCGTCATTTTGTTTTAATCGAGTATAGATGTACGTCCCACGTATTGCGCGTGGAATTGAAAAAAAGCCAGCGTTATTCAATCGCGAAACCATGTTTTCTTCAGTGACATATAAGCTAATACATTTGAAACATTCGACCCATTCAATAATATGTTTCTACTGGTGAGTTCTTCAAGTGCATCTAGACTTCTGCATAGTAACTAAGCATAATGCCAAGCTGCAGGAAGTTTGTTTTCAACCTGTCGATGATGTAGTATTGCAGTTGAAAAGCTAAAAAACAATATAACTCAAGAGTCCAAAACAATATATCATGAATCATATTTTCTGTCAAATAAAAATATCAATAAAAAACGTATGTCTTAATACGAATATTTCAAAATTTTGAGTTTTTTAGTAAACAACTTCTTACTTTGGGATCGTTAAGTGTATTTCAGTGAAGAATAATTCTGATATTCGTACATGTATAGATAGTTGACATCGTGATAATCACGAATATAAAAATATGAATTGTATTCTTGTATATTCACAAGCTCTTGATGGACTTGCATACAGTAAGTGTATCAAAAAAATCCATCGACGCTGACGGTACGTTATTATCAGAAGCTTTTTTTTCATCGTCGGAGAGTAGCTCATTACATCAGAGTTGGCTGTGATAATTCATCTTGATTTCTTTAGGCAGTGGCGTCTGCAAATGGATTAACAATGACGCGGCGTTTTCAAGATCTTGCGTATCTCGTCGATCGTGTTTATTATCACTAGGCGGAGGCGTCATCCCCGGGCTGAGTGCTCTCTCGTCGTTACGGTTTTAATTGGGATTTCGTCGATGAGAGAACCCGTCGATGTTTTATCATGCGAGACGATAGATATATTGCAAGCCTCAGTATTGAACACGCCGGTAGCAATCAGTAGTTATTGAGAAGATTATTGTAAATAGCTTACTTTATCACCATTATTCCGATTTTGCTCTCCTTACTGAAACACATGATAGTCACAAAAAAAAACTGCCGCTATTGTCCTTGCTTCAATCCATGTCAGTTTTGTCTCCCGGAGCTGATCCAAGTACATTCTTCGTATGACGGCCTTCTAAGACGGCAATAACCTGGTGCCTTAATTAAAGGTAGCTTCTGTTTTTAATTTTCTTCGGCATCTAAAGTACATTTAGACCTTCGTATATTAAACATTTGTGGAATGGAAAGCTGCCTTTTTCGCTCTCTAACCTCGTTCAATCATCAATTGTTACATATACAAATCTATAGAAAATACCACATTTATTGTATTTTATGGAATAAATTAATTAAATAAAGTTAAATAGTTAGCATCTTTCAGATTCACAATAATATGTCTATAAATCTGATTGGTAAATTAAACAATAAATATTGTAAGAAAATTTAAAGTAATATTATTTAGATTATGGAATCGTTGCTTAAAATATTTAGTGAGATGTACTATAAAAAGCATTTATTCAAGAGAAGAACAATGAATTATATAGAGCCAGAATCAATATGAAATCGGTGACACGGATAAACAAAAAAATATAAATTTTATCATTCGATTAATGCAATCGTTATTGCGATAATTAATTTACTGGTTTGTAATGTACTACTGTTTCTGTACATTTTACCATCAAATTAACTTATAATCAGAGTATAAATACTGTTACATATCGAGTATAAAAAAAACTGATATCTTAATCATAAAATATAGTTTGTTATATATTACATAGATGGCAGTTACCACATCATAAAGCCGTAGACATCACTTGGACCATTTCCAGACATGGCCGAGCAACTTATCTTTGCATTATTATACGACAAAGCTGATTTATTTCTTAATCAAGCCGTCAATCACATTTGACACCGCTCATACATGGGATGACTTAAAATGACTTGTCAATGATTTACGGCACTCTTACAGACTCGCAGTGGTTCGCATGATCTTAAACAAACTGCGATTACACTGACAAAGTCTTAGGTCAGTGGTCTTCTGCTATCACCCACTGGGCATGAAAATTAATATGTTATAATCTTGGCAAGTTTTCGAGATACATAACTAATTCAGATGAGGTGAGAATCGTAGTGGCTGACTTTTTTTACAAATACGACAGATAGTAATTTTGAAATCTTATCTGTGGAATTCTATAACACCATAGTACATATTTTATATATTATTACAGACTATCGGAAAGTAATAATATATAAGAGCTTGTGTAACAATGGTATAAATACAACTTCTTTCGCGCATCCGTTCAGGCGGAGAATAGTCGAGTGGACTGGGCGGTGCAAAGAACAAGAGCAAAGGTTGGTTCCAAGTTTCGTAGTTCGAATCCCGCCTCTGGTGGTCTTTACGGGACGACTTTCGTCTACCTCCAATTTAAATTATATGGGCTATGACTGGCATTTTCCGCGTGAGGGATCAAATTCGCACCAACCGGGGTATTTTAGAGTTCAGAAATCGATTAAATTGTTTTTTTAATCTGCGTCGGGGATTGAACCCACGACCTTGATCGAAACCATGCTCAATGGTCAAAGCAAACGCTTTGACCATTATAATAAGTACATTTGATATAATGTGAACAAAAATAAGAGTGAAAAACGAACTACAAAAACAAAGTATAGAATTACTCGAAGTTCACAGTATACCTGGTAGTATTGTAGAAAAAAACCATTAGTTAGTAGCTGCTTAGTATTTAAAACCCTTTCGCATCGGTAGCCGATATATGCCGTCTATGATTCCCCTACCGTTGACATCGGTAGCCGTGATATATCGTTTTGCTACTCTCTTAGAATAGTTTTTTATGCATCATCTGATAGCTAAAGGAGACAAAAATCAATGTGATATATGAAAATAGACCAAATAAGTACGTTTATTTTTCAAACACTGAATTTATAATTGACAGTATATGTTTCTAAGATCGATCCAAATTTGAATAATATTGCCATGTACAGGAAAGATATGGAAGAAGAAAAACAGCTAAATACAATGATCGCTTATGTTAGGCTAATGATTTGCAATCCTGATGCAATAAAAGCAGACTGCATAGCGCTCCGTGTCAAGTGAAGACTTGACACCAAGCGTGATCTGAATTTTGGAAGAAAACAGCCAGGACCCAAGCTTGAACAGACTGGATTGACACCAAGCATTTTGGAAGAAGCCAGCTATATGCAAAATAGTTTCTCAATAAAAAATACAAGAAACACTGACGTTTAATGTATACAGTCTTGTAGCATTATCATAGTAAGCTCAGCTCCAAGCTTCGTTTAATAATAAACGTCAATTTTGCACAGAGGATACTAAATAATGTATTGTGCAGCTGACTTTCGCGACCTTACACAACATTCTGCGCCATAAATAAAGCAGCGTATGTATGGAGCATGTCGAGGTGGATTATCATGTACTTTTATCATTGTATGAAAGTCTACAAAGGAGATAAAATCGCATAGATACGATATTTATGAGATGTTTCGTAGGCTCTTGCCAACCAGCGGGCACAGGTCAATAAACATATTTATATATATTTTTTAGTAAAAATGAAAATGCCAACAGATGACTACGATAACATCAGTTTTTTTTAAATGACTGACATTTATAAATGTAAGTTTGATAAAAACATAGAAAAGAATACTCATAGAAAATGATGGAAAAATATCGTTTGTGAAAACTATGACATTAAGCATTGTGAGGATGAATTAACGCTGTAAGTGGAATGTTCTTTTGCATATACATATCTATGGGATCTACGATAAACAATGTATTAAATTATGTACTTATTTTTAACACAAAAGCATGCGTAAGTCTCCACTATCTTGTAATATTTATATTTAAACTATTTGCGTACATTTATAGATGTATACATGCCCCGAAGGAGGACCTAGCCCCTGGACACGACCGGAGGTGGAATATATGGAGGTTCCTTAACAGACTTCGGACCGTAGTATGCAAGACGAGGACGCAAATGAAAGCTTAGCAGTTTTACAGCGGACCGACTGAATGTGACTGCGGCGTGGAGTAGACCCCGTCACACCTTCTGGAGTGTGCTTTGTTTCCGAGTAGATGCACCCAGGACGACCTGATGTAACGCCATCGACGTCGCCCACTTCTGGGCAGACAGTATGTGACCCTGTTATTTCTGACTCGATTATATAAAGTGAATAAATATTTTTTCAGCTTAGACAGGGATGGCACCAGGACTGGATGGTAGCGTGATAGTCGAGTGCTTTGATGTCTTGACCTATTCCGTGTTACTAAGTAATAAATACCACGCATAAGTCAAACCTTTCTTTCATGAAATAAAAAGTTGGTATAAGACAAGAAATGAGTTACATAAATTCTCTCGCTAAGGTTTATTAATTTCCGAAAAAAAAATTTTTTTTCAAATTTGCATAAATAAACAGTTTTTGACGGCTAGCTGCATAAATATCGAAAATATATTTTTATTTAATTTAATACTTACTAATTTTATTTATTATTTTAGAATGTGATTATGACATGATGTATCTAAATTCAAAGTCGCATCGTTTTACTGTAAAATCAAATAACAACTACAAAAAAGTTATTATTTGTATTTACACTCCGTTGTCTTGGTATTTTTTTGTGTGGCATTTTTGACGTCAACGGCGACGTTATAAGTAATCATCATCATTAGTCGCCTTGCTCATGACTGAGCGTCGTTGCACATATGGGCTCGTGATGTGAGTCAAGGGATGCATAAATCACATTCGACTGTGGGGGATTGACTCAGCGTCTGTCGGCTACCAGCGGTGGAGACGGTCTGCCAATTACTCCGAGCAATAATCACGCATTATTAATCTAAAATTGATGATGGAAAATTCGCGTGTAATTACGTAGTGAGGCACATAAAAACGAGAGGCAGAACCGATGGGTGAAGTATGTGATGGAGGAGACACTGCAGTGTTAAGTGTGGTGTGTAAAATGATCACGTGAGATGAAAATTATAGGTCATATTAAGAGTATATTTATAGATTTAACACGTTACTGTATTGACTGTACATTACATTTATAAGCTTTGGTCTTCGCATATTTAGTAATTTTGTGTATGTAATGAAACATGGTGATGATGCTGTGATCCAGCCGGGGCCTGAAAGCATACGCTCCACCTCGGACCGAAAGTTTGTCAATTTTTAACTTAAATATACGAGTATGTCAATGTGCTTCTGTTTTTTTGTCTTGCTCATCTGCTCCTCAGTCTCTCACCACGCGTCCTGATAATGATCCCGGCGACGTGAATTCGTTTTTTTTTCTTGAGTGACAGGGGTGTTAAGACAAAAAGAGTGAAGAAATCAATGACCTATTTATTTACCACTACACCACAGACTGTCAAATTTATCTTCTACATTTCTTTTTGAGTTTTACCCAATTTTGTAAGACAATAACCAGTCAGTGGGCTTGAGGGGAGTAGTAAGTGGAATGAAAACATTTTAAAAGATAGTGAATTTTATGACGCGTAGAAACTCGCCATGTGTAACTTCAGTCACAGATAAGACAACAGTGTTTCAGAGCAATTCACGATTGAGTCAATTCTTCTCAATTTCGTTGCCAGTGGGGTAGCACAAAAAAGCCACTTTGTGAGCTCTCCGCTGGTGAGTCGTCCGCCTCGGGTATGATTATCCGGTAATTCTCCGTAATTTCCCTGCGCCAACCTATGATTTGGGAAGCTAAAAAGCTTGTTCTTTCTACGACGGTTATTTTCTGCTCGGGTCGTTCAGTGTAAAATAACATCGGGCGGTCTTTTTGCGGCTAATCACTGGCATTATGGAGCTCGTCCGGGCGGGGCGGAGAGCAGGGACTTCTAAACCCATACTGGCTAACCAGACGTTAACTGACAGTTCGTCAGATCACATTTGTTTCAAGTAATATCAATCTTGATGTTAAATATTACGAGTCAATTAAGTATAAAGCCGGTCTCGCTTCGAAAAAACTAGGTGTTTTATATAGATCACGTCGGTATTTCAACGATAAACAACTTCTTCTTCTATATAAAGGACAGATCCGACTTATCCTTGAATACGGCAGTCATATTTTGATTGGAGCCCTAAAATACCTCATAAACTTAATTGTCCCATTTCAAAGAAGAGCAATTCGTTTGATAAACAATGACACTCTTTCGTCTAACGTGCAATCAACGGAACACAGGCGTAAGATTGGTTCATTTAGTCTTTTCTACCGTTATCGACCAAGAACTGGAAGTTTCCAAAGCTCCTTCATTAATGCCATCGGCAAGCTATGGAATCCTCTTCCAGCGTCTGTGTTTCCTCCTTCCTACAATCTGGATCTCTTCAAGAAAAAGATAAATATTCACTTGCAATCTCCCTAACCTACACACAAACATGAACACAACACACGTTTCCTACATGCAGCGTCCAGCCTCCCTAGCTGAGCGTCATAGAGTGCACTGGTCTTGACCGAGTGTGCTCTCCTGCATACATTTACATAAAAAAAACGCGCACAGGAGAATGCTAAAAATGGATCGTATCATATAGTGATTACGAATCAATATTCTTGGAGGTTGCTGAAACATACAATGTCATTCGAGTAGAATGAACTAATAAAGGAAACAATAAAAAACTAAAAAATAAAAGTTAAAAAACTACTGCATTGAGGAAGTATTCTGAAAACTCAAATATTTATAACTATAAAAAAAAACCCTCGTGAGACTTTTTTATTTTAACAATATTATTGGTATTATTATACACGTAGAGGATCGGATAGCACTCAAACAATCAAACAATAAAATTGATATATTCACTCATGTGGAAAACTAACGAAACTCTCAAAAGGCGTTTTCCAGCAAGTGGCTAAACAGTGTTTGACGTGATCCGTGTTAAAACATGTCAAGAAGTATTTATTTATTTGATTTCGAATTAAAATTTTCAGTCATGAGCAACATATGTAGACAAGAAGGGTAAAATTAGTGAATAAAGATGACCAATATGCTCGTAGCACTTGAAACTATAAATCACACTGAAAATATAGGTTTTCTTTAATCATCGATGTTAAGCAACATTGGACGCTCGCCAAAACATGCATGAGAAAGTGGTATTCGGCATGAAATATCTGTCGAAGATATGGCAGTTGATGGCGAAGAAAAGTTTAAGTGTCGTCCAATAATTGTCAAATAGAGCGTTGCCCTACCCCCTGCAAGATAAAATAACAACATTATAAGAATAGAATAGCAGTTTTTTATTCTAAGCTGCTATCCTGGACAAAATGTGGAATAAATATTAACGGAGAGTACATTTCTCACCTCCGATTTGCAGATGACATAGTGCTAATAGCCGAATCACCTAACAAGCTCCAAGACATACTCTACGACCTCAATGAAACGTCGAACAAAATTGGTCTGAAAATGAACATGGATAAAACAAAAGCCATGATTAACAGGCATATTTCACAGACCTTTGATCCTATTTCCATTGGAGGAACAGAAATAGAGGTTGTAAACAACTATACCTATCTGGGACAAGTAACACAACTAGGGCGAAATAACTTCTCAAAAGAAATCGACAGGCGCATACAACTGGGATGGGCAGCATTTGGAAAACTAAAGAACATTTTTAAAGCGAAAATTCCGCAATGCCTTAAAACTAAGGCGTTTAACCAATACATCCTCCCTGTATTAACTTATGGCGCAGAGACGTGGAATCTGACAGCAAGTCTTACCCATAAAATAAAAGTCACCCAGCGTGCTATGGAGAGATCCATGCTCGGAGTGTCGCTAAAAGATAGAATCCGAAACGAGGAAATACGCAGAAGAACTCAAGTAGTGGATGCTACCCAACGAATAGGCACACTCAAGTGGCAATGGGCAGGTCATATCTGTCGAAGAGACGACGGTCGATGGGGAAGAAAAGTATTGGAATGGCGCCCAAGAACTGGCAAACGAAGCATTGACCGACCCCCTACAAGATGGACTGACGATATAAGAAGAATAGCGGGAGTGACCTGGATGCGGAAGGCGGAGGATCGAAGAGGATGGAGACTCATGCGGGAGGCCTACGTTCAACAGTGGACGGACACAGGCTGATGATGAAGAATAGAATAGGTGGAGGAACGAGAAGGATGGAAACTTGTGTGGGAGGCCTTTCTATGTTGGATGGACACAGGCTGATGATGTATAATATAATATATACTTGGTCAATTTAGGCCTTGAGAGTCCCTGTCCGCAGTATCGCCCGGGAACGACAGTCGATATGCAATAAATAGAGTGCGGCGCAACCGACAATGCATTGATAAATTACTTCACGAAATCAGATGTGTTTATCGGTTGGGCTGGACCTCTTGCGGGGCCCCAGACAACTCCCTCATAACTACTATAATGACTGGCCGCTATAAGAGTACGACTATAACGAGAAGGGCGGATCACGGAATTCAACAAATAAAATTAAAATAATAAGAATTGATAAATTACTTCAAGAATTTTTTAGGCTTATCATCAATATATTTCGGAATACATGCTAACAAATCAATTATTTTAAGTAACAATAATCGCAAGTGATAATTTTGTTAATTCATTGTCGAAGTGATTTACTAGTTCTACGATTATTTTAAGATTATTTTATACAACTGCAAAGTCTGGCATTTTAGAGAATGCTACAGTTTCTTTACACTAGTATCAGTTTATAAAATTAAAGATAGGATAATTTGAAATCGTAAGGAATAAAAAAGTATGGGAGTGAGCACTGCAGACTTTCATTTTATATTTGACTAAGAGATGAAGATATCCCTGGTTGGACATGTTAATTTTTATGGTTATTAAATATGATGATATCACTCTAATTGCAATGAATAAAAAACTTTTATTTAGAAAAATTAAATTTACTTACAATCGTAATTTACTTACAACATGGCGATGAAGAGTAAATCTAAACAGTTTTATAAGTTATTCTTAAGTCATCATCAGCTTAATTGTTGAAATAAAATAAAGCATATAAATTTAATTTAACCTCTAATTCAATTTTGTGAGATATTAATCCTTAAAAAAGACAGTAAAGATAATAACAATCATAATAGTACTAATCACTTAAAATAATTGATGATCACACATTCAAAATTAACAGGATTGAAATCTACACTTAACATTAAGCGTTCTATATTTTAATGCAAAGATACATACATACTACATACTATAACACTATGTTAATTTGTTAAAGGGGTAGTGTACAGTGCCTGTTTATATTATACATATGAATAAAAAATGGTTAATCATAACCATAATAATGACAGGTTGTTTAAAGTACTGCCTTAGCCAAATTCGATAAATAAACATAAACAATGCAACAATTTAAGCATACGATATGAATTTTGATTGATTGCGAGAAGCGTATACTTAAAGAATATGACCGTGAGGTAAGGGTCACCTTATAGAGGGTTTTTTGTCGTTATTTTTTGCAAAGTTTAATTTGTGGCCATCTGTGGATTTTATAGTGCTTGCCATTTTTAATTATGGTTAGGTTTGAGCGCTGCGTGATGGTTGTTGATCCTTCAACGTCATATATATAACATAACAGCCCGGCATGAACGTATCATTTATTTTTACAGGATCTTAATATGAATGGGTGCTGTTCGTGAGAAGATTTTCGTTTACTTCTAATTATAACTAATAAACTATGACGATTACAAAACACAATTTAGTGATTAAATTTAAACAAACCGAGGGTATTTATAGAGCAAAGATATCGACTAAAAACATTAATTCATTTTAGTGATGATCGAACTCACAATTCTTTACCTCTAAGCCATAACCGTCGCAAAATTATAAGTGCTATAAGGACGTTGTTTGCATTTTATGCGTTCTTAAAAAAGTGATATGTCAACCAATGTGTTTTTTGCAAATTGTAACATTTTCCTTTATTGAAACTTAAACAGCAATTTATAGGCTTCTTTAAACAAGTCGCGTCCTTCACCATCGATCACACTAAATAAATAAAAAATATAAATAATCACGCCTTTATGCCGTCCATTAAACAAATAACTTAAGCAATAATAATTTACGATTATTATTTTATTTCGTGATGTTGCGTCACGCTCACCAGCGACGCCTCGGTCCCAAATGGGCCAATCGCGCTTATACGAGTATTATTCTATAGAAGGCTTCGCCGCAATAAATTGTATCGTAAAAACGAGGAAGGTTATCAAAGGCGCCATGTTGGAGAGCTAAATTACAGATCCTTGTCATTACACATAATAGTCTTTCAAGCGCGAGGCCTGTAATTCACATAGCCGATGACATTATTTTGTTTTCCCTCACCAGAGACGTATCTGAAATTTAAAATTGAATAGATAAATATTTCATACCTTGTTTTAACATGAATCACACTGAGAACTGTTTAATCACTTGATACAAGACTGCAGTTTTGACATCAATGATGGTTTCAACACTTCCGACGTGTATAACCATACTGACGTGTTATAATTTGTGAATAAGGTAGGACCGTAGAGTAGGAAGGGGGATTATTATACAAGTAGCAAAGAGATGTTAAGGGAGGACCTTAGAGTAAGCAAATCAATGATGCTATATTTAAATAATATATAGTAATAAAAAGTTATAAAATTGATTTAAAATTATTCAATGCTATATCTACTACATACTCTACGTACACATTATATTTATTAGTAAAAGGTTATTTATTCAAGATGAAGTTTTAAAGACTCGGCGAATTAAACATTAAATATATTTGGTTACATATTACAATTTGATTTATTGGTCTAAAAATTAATGGATCTCAAAGTAAATGTTCTAAATAATATATTAGTAACATCAAAATCGCGATGGAAGAAAAACACATTTAATGAGAGAATTATACTCTTATAATCGTACGAGTATGCGGTTTTAAGGTGCACGAAAAATCCGTCGCGTAGTTGGCGTAGATACGTCAATGGTAGAACCTGAATTATGATCACACAATGCGCCTCACAAAGAGCTGTAAATTGTCGGAGACCAATGCAGTTCCTACTGAGAACAGAGGATTAACGAAAAAAAAAGGATAACGTCATTGTACTTGAGAGAGTTATTGGCGCTGTCGAAATTGGGACCTGTTTTTGGAGTTAGGAATCCAAGCTTACTGTGAAATATTTTCATCATATTCGAAGATTCATTTTAATAATATATGTATATTGACAAAGGAGGCTTAACTGTTCTCCGGTGTGATGCGAATGTGAGGCGGTTCCAAGTCCAGTCCATTATACAATATATTGATTAATTTGTCGATACCATAAAGTAAGAATATATTAGAAAAGTGGCTTATTTGAATTTATCCTCGCCATAGATGTTAAGAGTAAAAGCGTCATGCTACGATTTTTTGAAAAATTACTTAAAATAAAAACATATAAAAGCAGTGATTAATTTCAAAGTCTTAAAGTGAACATTAAGCCGTAGTAAAATGTCTATGATTAACAGTTAATCAATTGAATTTACGCTTAAAGAAGGTAAAATAAAATTCTATTTGATACATGAAATGACATTAAATCTATCAATCACAGAGAAGGCAAGATATTTTACATACACGAAGGGATATTTATATATATCTAATAGATCTAGCACACATACATTATAGTAACAAATGACTTCAAGTTTATTTTCGCTCATATTTTTACTTTGTTCTATTTTATTATGAGCATATTTTGATTAAATGCTAACTATTTTATACGATCTGCACCTTTTTAAGCCATTAAAATATATTTTTCTAAGATATTATTAATTTATTTTCTTTTCCATTTTGTAACCTCAGTTAAATTTTCTTGTATTTGAGGTAATAATGCTTCAAAGATTGGTAATAAAATAAATACTGCTTAAACATGAATTTTTCTTTGAGTATTACAGAAATATACTACATTAATATAATAATATAATACAAGAGAACTCTAGATGGTATTGTAATTGGCTCGTTTTAGGACCACCTTTGGTAGACGGTAGGATAGTTTGATATTGGTATTATACCTTTAAGTCATGAAGGGTATGTTCCATTAACCTCAACCGATTCACAGCCCACAACCATCACAGCCTTCACGGGCAATAATGCAAATTGAAGACGCAATCGTCTGACGGGGATGTTTATCGCATCGATTTACACTGCCAGGAGTGCATCAGGTATTACGTGAGGAAGCCTCGGGACATGCATTAGTAATGGGGCAGAGCATATACAATGTGGAGGGCGGTCGATAACATGCGGAAAAGTAAGTTGCGAAAATGCACCCCTGGTATGTATAAATAAATCATCGCTAGTGTTGTTGGAAGTATCTTACGGGAGTTTAAAAAATATTTTTGAAATATTCAGTTAATATTTTTTTTGCATAAAACTATTAAGAATGTTTTTTATGAATTTGTATTATTCATTATGAAAAATGTACTTAATTATTGTGGCGCAAAAATTAAAATCTCCTGATAAGTCTTTTCTCAGTGAAATGCAGGTGTGCTTTTCCAATATATGTACTTTATCTGGTTCCTACTGCCACCACTTAGTTCTCTTAGTTAATATTGTGTTTGCATTGTTTATTTGAATCATATGAATCTGGAAGATTACCCTGGGAACGTCTGTTTTACCCGACTGACTCCAGAGTAACATCTTAGGGACTTGACAGAGACTGCCAGCTGTAGTATTTGAGACATATTTTGGGTGTTTTGTTAATAAGAAAGTTTAAGATTGGATGATGAAGCCCAAAGCTCCCGAAGCCTGAACGATTTAGTCTTAAGAAGTGGCTCTATACCCAGATATTTATGTTATCTTTTATTTCTAATACGCTAAATTGAATGGGTTTAAATACTAAATGCAAAAATTATTATGTGCGTACAATTTGAGTATAAATTTTAGTTCAATATTCTAATATAAAATTATTCGACAATGAAATCAAATAATAGTTTTATGGACAGAGGGTCATAATAAAAATAACTTTCTGCTTCAAAAGTATTTAAACATTTGTTTTCTTCTCACCTGTGTTTAAAACCGAGTTTCTTTATACTCGTAGAGTAACAGAGTAGATTGTATTTTGCCTATCAACTTATTATAAATATTGACATCAGCTTGATGTAGCCGAAAACCTCGACAAACAATCTTTCGTCTTATATTTTTGTAGCTCGCCACACATTTATGTAATGGCAACATTAGCACTAGTACATAATTTTGCCACGGATAGCGCTGTTGACCGACGCGGTTTGTCCCAGCGTCAGTCAGCCCCGAGCGATAACCGAGACAACGTCATTGTTGCGGCCGGCGGTATGTTTCCGCTCGGCCCAAACCTTGTAATGTTTATAAGTAAATAAAATCAGTGCGCTTCTACAAAAAAGTCTTTGTCTGCTGCCCTGCTCCCCATCCTGCCCCTCGCGACGTAATAACGCCTCTCTTTCCTTGTTG
Organism: Glossosoma conforme; assembly: GCA_022606575.1. Taxonomy (NCBI): domain Eukaryota; kingdom Metazoa; phylum Arthropoda; class Insecta; order Trichoptera; family Glossosomatidae; genus Glossosoma; species Glossosoma conforme. Next base: position 3,830,277 of record JAGTXR010000128.1, on the reverse strand, counting down.
TTTTGAGAGAGGAGGATGTTTAATGTCGCCCACACGTGGGGTACGGAACTAAAGCATAGTTCCACGAACACACGGCCTGGCGAAGCAACGCAGGCCTCGGAAGACATTTCCGAGTGGCGCCCAACAATCGACGAGGAATGCAGCCACAGCAGACAGAGAAGAGAAGCCAAGCCATAACAAGTAAGTTAAGCAGGACGCTTGTTTAACAAAATGGCGGCCAGCGGTTATGTTACGGAAAGATGTCAGGCACTCCTGCCGCAACTTCGCGCGGTTTTTGACGGATCGCCGCGGTATGATATCACCAAATTTCTACTGAAATGCGAGGAGTATTTAAGTGCTGCCGCCCTATATCCAGAGGAACGGGCACCCACAGCAGCCTCACAACTACGAGGCGAGGCATGGCAATGGTGGGCGGGCCTAGTAGATCCGCCCTCTTCGTGGCGAGTGTTTCGTCATCGCCTTTTCGAGAATTCAACTCTCTATCAAGGCGCATGAAGCTCTCGGAGGAGCTGCATCTTCGCAAGCAGCGACGCGGTGAGGATGCGCTGCAGTTCTTAGAAGACAAGAGGGTGATAGCAGCAAAGATTTTCCCAGATGCTTGCCCATACGATCTGGCCCGACGATGTCACGCTCTGCTGCGCGAGCCTACACGCATGCGTGTGGAACGGTTTCCGTGGAGCAATTTGGAACAGCTCATGGACGCTGTAGAGCAGCTCGAGCCCTGGGAAGAAGATGAAGAAGAATACAATGCTTTTACGCGCCAGGCTCAGGTGCAGCCTCGGCGTACCCAACTCACGCCTCCGCCAGGGATACAGAGAAGACGAGGATCTGATCTGTGCCCGCCTTACTGGGACCAGAAGCCGCCTTACACAGTCAACAGCCCACTCCCGTTCATCCAACGACTTCCCGAATGCCAGCTCTCAAATGATGAAGCTTCTTTTGTCTATTATTTTTGTCCGCTTGCCTGACATCTACATCGAATGTTGATTTTAATTATATAATGTTGCACGGCGCTTGCATGCGCCATTTTGTTTGTTATGACAGTTGGCCTATTGTTGGTTGGTAGGACTGTCATATTGGCAGTTGGTACCGTGGAGATGTGAGATCGCGCCGTGGGCTGGCAGTTGAAGTTTGACTCGCGCCCGTTACAGTGCGCGCATCCTGTGCGTTCCTGTAGCGGGTGACGTTGTGAACAATAAACGTAGTATGTAAACAGAAACAAGTGTTTATATTGTGAACCTGATCCTGCATCCTTCATCCAGTTAATCGATGTCCTAAATGGAAGAGGAGGATATCAATTGGCATACATTGAGTAACAGAGTAGATTGTATTTTGCCTATCAACTTATTATAAATATTGACATCAGCTTGATGTAGCCGAAAACCTCGACAAACAATCTTTCGTTTTATATTTTTGTAGCTCGCCACACATTTATGTAATGGCAACATTAGCACTAGTACATGATTTTGCCACGGATAGCGCTGGTGACCGACGAGGTTTGTCCCAGAGTCAGTCAGCCTCGAGCGATAACCGAGACAACGTCATTGTTGCGGCCGGCGGTATGTTTCCGCTCGGCCCAAACCTTGTAATGTTTATAAGTAAATAAAATCAGTGCGCTTCTACAAGAAAGTCTTTGTCTGCTGCCCTGCTCCCCATCCGCCCCTCGCGACGTAATAACGCCTCTCTCTCCTTGTTGTTTTGAGAGAGGAGGATGTTAATATATATGCGAATATACTCGTATTCTCGTATATTGTACCTTTTTCAATTGAAATTTTTGAATGCATTAATTGGGAAATATGTGTAATTTTGGGCGACAAATATTTATCCAATGTATTAAAAAAAACGTTCTACAGAGCAAGCTCTTGAATAAAATATTAGTCACAGTTTATTTAAAGAATAAATACAAATTACGTTACTAGACTTATATGTCCGCGGCACTCTCTCTTTTACGAGCACTTTTTTATTCAAACGTATAAAGTGGCAGATTCCAAAGGGCAAACTTTCGTACGGACACGTCTAACTGAGTCCAGGTTTTTCAGGCAGCTTTTACAGCTGGGGCGGGAAGTAGGCGGGATGTGAGTGGGAGTTAGGTGGGCGGTGTGTGAGACCTCTCCCGCCCCCCCAGGTCCATAAAAACATCTGGCCGCATCGCACAGTTATCGCCTTTGTTCGCAGGACTGGCGACATAGAGCCGCGTCCACATGCGGAGACTTGTCAAAGACTTTTTATTCGAAAATGCAGAATAATAACATCAAAAAAAAGAAACATTGTTCATGTGAAGCATGCTTGGAAAACTTACTGCGAAAACTATTGAAAAATGCTTTATATTTTATTTCAGAGTAGCATGTATAAGACGAGGCCTTTTTTTCCAAAGAATTAAATCAATTCAGATAATTTTAGATCCAAATTAGCAGATATATTAACTTTAATTGAAAATGTTGCATAAATTTTTCACAGCCTATTTAAGATGTAAGCATTTTACATTGCAAAAAATATCACATAAAGTAAGTTATTATTATTATTTTTAACATTTAATAACACTCAATATGATCTATGTTAAAACAAATAAATATTGTTTTTTTTAATATTCTTACTGCAGTGCCTCAGGCATGTTGACGGAGGGGCGAGTGGATGGCTTCTATGCCATAATAAGGAAACGTTGCATTTCTCTATGGGCGCGCGTTCATGGCAGTCCCAACGCAATAGTTACTGTGTGGGCGGATAGGTGGGACTCCCGGTTGGAGGGGCACTGAATTCGCCTTCACGTGGCCATCCAGCGGGGATCCGGTGCTCCATTCACTGAATAGTAGTTGTTTAAATTGTTAAATGCTATTTATTACCTTTTATTTTCTTTTTATATGTATGAAATTGTATTTTTATGGCTCTTGTGGCTGAATAAATAAAATTATTATTATTATATTACCTTTCTCAATGTGGTTCTCAATATGAATCCATTTTTTATAGTACGGGAGCATCGTTCCGATAATCCTTTATTTAATAACGTGAATAATTATTTGGTATAATTTAGTACGAGTATATCAAACAAGTAATATCTTCATGTTCAAACTAGATCTCTTTATATATTTTTTCAAGTAAACGCAAGTACGATAGTTCAACCGTTTGAAACCAGTAGGCTTTATGAAACTCACACAGGACGACTGGACGGCCTTGCACGCGGAAAACATTTATGGTGTTCGTGTTTCATATATTTTTTAAGAGATTAAGATCATTAAAAAAGGAATAACAGATACTAAGAGAGTATTAGGGAGCTTAGAAGTGAAAAAGTAAGTAAGTAGTTAGCGCAATAAACTATCATCATAATCAGCCTGTGTCCGTCCACTGTTGAACGTAGGCCTCCCGCATGAGTCTCCATCCTCTTCGATCCTCCGCCTTCCGCATCCAGGTCACTCCCGCTATTCTTCTTATATCGTCAGTCCATCTTGTAGGGGGTCGGCCAATGCTTCGTTTGCCAGTTCTTGGGCGCCATTCCAATACTTTTCTTCCCCATCGACCGTCGTCTCTTCGACAGATATGACCTGCCCATTGCCACTTGAGTGTGCCTATTCGTTGGGTAGCATCCACTACTTGAGTTCTTCTGCGTATTTCCTCGTTTCGGATTCTATCTTTTAGCGACACTCCGAGCATGGATCTCTCCATAGCACGCTGGGTGACTTTTATTTTATGGGTAAGACTTACTGTCAGATTCCACGTCTCTGCGCCATAATCCGGCAATAAACTATAATTAACCGCAAATATAATGCTTATTTATTCAGTATATAGTAAAGTAATTCATTTAATTATTTGATAATGAAATGTTTTTAAACTTGTAGACGAATAAATCAACATGTTATCGCCTGGCAAGTTGATAGACATATCGTTTCATATGTGCCCGACTTAGTGAAAATCTCCGACGTAACGTACCAGAATAACGTACAGATCGCAAGAGCCGATATTGTGGAAATCTCACTTGGTGCTATATCGATAATTGAACATTGATTTTGTGGGCGGTCCACTTTTATACTATGGTGTGTGGAAATAGTCAATAAAATATGACGTTAATTAGATTGACAGAAAATGTGAAATAAAATTTATTTTATTGTCAACATCATCACATTTTTAAACACAGGTTTAATGTTTATTTTACAAGTTTGACATAGCACGAGTATAGACATTTAGCTATCAATGAGTAAATTTTAAACAGTATCTTAAACATATCATAATTTACTGTTAAAATATTGTATTTTATTAAATTGTACAGGTAAGGGCAAGGTGTCAAGCCCTTAGGTGATTTATTTAAATTTTAAGTGAGTGATAAATAAATACAAAGATGAATTTTAAATGAGAAAAAGACCTGGATGACCACAGGGAACCTATATTACAACTGTAGACTATGCTCTGAAAACTATGGGCTTGAACGAGAATGCAACAAATGCAAGTGCACAAGGAGAGCCGACGCTAAAGAAGAAGAAGAAGAAGATAAATAAATAAATAAGTTTAATATGATCTTGATTATATTCCATTACATCCAAAGAACATAAAACTGACCTCAAAAGAAATGCGAGCCATTTCTTTGCGTTTTCTTTATCACGATACCATGTGATAACATAAACTGTCCCTATTTTTTTTTACCTTCATATAAATCTTTTCTCGATGATTCAGCGCAGTATCATTGTTTACCAGGTCCATCATAAAGTTTTGTACTTTTTCACGATTTTTTATTTTTTATTTTATGACACTTGCTTTATTTGAAGATGAGTACTTTATATATTATGTTAATTGGTCAGCGTGTTTTTATTTTACGATGCGCATATTGATGTTTCAAATTCTATCTAAGTCTAATAAAGCGCAAATACGAGTATTCAAAAATGTAGATCTAGTAAATTCATAACAATATTTTAATGCTTTGTCGATGTAATGTCGTTTGAAAGCAAGTCGTTTTATTTCAAGGAACCTCTAAAAATAAAATAATAGAGTAATTAAAGAATCGATATTATATCAAATTATGTAAATAACCAATTGCCTCAGAAGAACAAAGCAAATTTTTAAGATTAAGGTTCTAGTCATCCTGTGGAATTGTGAATAACATAGAAATAATGTTTAAAACCATGTTTGAAATGCAAATGGATATAGGTCGTCGAAAAGAACTAGGTAATCGATGGTATTTCTGGGCTCATAGATAATATGCTTCCTAAAAAATAAAGAAGTGAAAAGAAATTGAAAAATACATTTTATTTTGTATTTATTAGTTTGATTTTGGGGCTCCCGTATTACTCGTACCAACGCTTTTCATGCGATACATTGTACGTTTTCCTCGATTCCGCCTCGCGCTCCTCCTCACCGGTCAGATTTCCTCTCACGACAATAAAACGGAGGCCGATCTTTGGGTGTCGAAGTAAAAAGCCCCGCGGCGACCGGCCGGTCGGTAGTTACAAAAAAAGGAAATAACCGGCATTTCCCCCGGGAGCCATTTTGGAAAATCACAGCTTTGCAGCCCACAAAATTACAGACAAGAGGTCGTTTGCTCGGGTCCCGGCGATCGCGGGCTTAGCCGGGGCTTAAGTGGGAATCGGACCACAGCCCCACGACATTCCGAGGATAGCTTTTGAACTGCGAAATTACCCAAGGAGCTTTTCTGACCACGCACACAACCGAATAAGGACTGTAATTTCTATTGCGCCGATAAATAGTTTATTCTTGACGTGGATTTGTAATGGATATTAAGGGGCTCAAGATATTGAGTTCTCATTTTAGTCGAAATGTTTTTCTCTTATAATCGCCCATTTTTTTATAAATTACGATTTAATATTAATGAATGAATATGTTTAAAAATAAAAAAGGAGATATGACTATATTTGGTACTGTTCGTTTTGATTGTGAGACAGAAGGTTACTTTTCGATGTAATACGAGGAAACCAATAGGGCTTATATAATTTGTGACTACTAAAAAAAAAAACTACATTTTTACTATCCATCTAGTTTTACTCCGTTATTGCAATATTAATCACTTTCATGTGTTAATTATTTATACGAGATATATATATAGAAGCATTTCAATGCAGAGCACAATTGTTTAGAAAGTTATCACTTTCTAACTGGACGTTTTTAATGAACATAATCTGAATGGTCGCATCATCAAAGAGATTATTTTTGTCTCCTGTGTGATGTGTCAATCAGGCAGCAAAATCTTCCAGAAAGGTCCCTTTCAGTAATGAATTTTTCAATAACTCGATTTTTTAACATTTTTTTTTTTAATTTTGACAAAATACCTTCTTGGCGTATCGCTTCCTAAGAACATGCTCACATGCTTCTCCAAGTGGTACGTAGCTGATAGATAAACGATCTGACGCCAACTCATCACAAATCATCAACCCTGAGGATGACATCTGCAACGGCGTTCAAAATATCGGAAAGAAGAAGAAATTCAACGCACACGGTTCAACCCAAAAGTACACTATCTAGCAACTCCAAAAATAATGTTATGTTAATATTTATATTCATCCATCTAAGCATTACTTTTTAGATCCAATTAAAAGAGTGAAAAAGAACCTACGTTTTATGTATAAATATATAGTACAAATATAAAACCTCATTTATACGATTTTAATTTTAATAAATATTAAATTAATATTGAATAAATTAGAAGAATGGAAATGTATAAGCTAATAAAATAATAAATTTAAGTAAATTTTGATTTATTTAAGTGCACGGTGGTTCGAAGGGTATTTCATTCGATGGAATCTTTTCAAATCTCTTCAGGATAAGGAGATCATGCGCCCACATCACTTTGCCAAGTGGCGGCCGTTAAACGGAAACCGATTTTCTTTTACAAGGTGTCCTAAGGATTACCAGATCACTAGAGTGTGAGAACGAAGTAGTCGAAGCCTCCACCATCGAGAAAGGTCGGTGAAAATTTCTGGTCGAATCGCTTTGCGGTCAACTATTTGGGTGTAACATAATTACAGGGCGAGCCACCTTATACGGCGTTACTTCTACAGAAGACTTTCGACAGAATCGGGAACCAGTTAGGTTAAAATAAAATTTGGTATTATTGCTGATTTCCGAACTCGTTTTGAAAATAAAATATAGTCCTCGGTATAATACGAAAAGAAAAACAAACTCGTTGAAATCTAGTTGTTTTTGTTTGTCGTTGTTTTGGTAGTGGATGTTATGTTTGGTGAACATCTTAGTATGAATTGAATATTGTTAACAACAAAAACATTATTATAAGACTTGAGTATTTTTGACACAAATTTTGATTTTGATTATAAGTATTTATATTTGCCTTTAATATGGAATTAATTTATTTATTTTATAATAAATTAAAATTGTAAAAAACAAATAGTTTGCAATTGGTTAGAAACGTATATGCAAAGTGTTCTTCATTGATTCGCACACCGAAATGTATTACTATAATTAATTTATTTTTGATAGGCATTTTAAATTTATATATTAAAAAATATATCACAGGAACACGTGGTGAAAAAAGCCCTCAGCATACCCACACTGAAGAGAAGATCTGGAAGACCACAGGCAACCTGGACTGCAACTGTAGACAATCATGTTTTTTTATATTTGTAAACTAAATCAAAGAGTTGTACATAACACTAAAAAATCTCGTAAGCATGTAAAACACTAGATAATGGCTAATTTACATTATATATGTTTTATAACGATCATTCTTTATACTATTAAAACGGACAATGACACTAAAATATTTCACTATACAAAACGATCGTAGTTAAGCTGATGTTTTTAATACATTTTAACGTTTTCGATATTATAGAGCAATAAAAAAACCATAAGTGTTTTTTATAGATTCGCTTTGACGTTTTATATATGTTATTGGATTCATATAATCAAAAATAAGAAATTCACTATAAGATAGATACATACTCGAATATCCTTGTAGGAAGCTATCCATCACATTTTTTTTTGTTCCTTATTATTTCCGAAATACTATTAAGCTATCATCTCTTACAATCTAAGTTATGTATGGCATTTGACTGAACGATTTTTTAGTTCTGCTTAGAAAATCATTTAAAGTAAATATTTATAAAGTTTTCTTTTTTTACATGATCACTTCTATCAAAACATCGTCATCGAGAACAGTGTAGTTACTTTTTCCATCGTAAGACAATTTTCCAATATTTTTATAAATTTATGATTCTAACCCATTTTAAAACATTTCAAACGAAATAAATTATATTTTCACATTATATCTTCTGATTTGAAAAGTTAGCAAGTATTACATTGCTTGGTTCGAAAATAAACAATGGTATGATATATACTATGTATTTTTATGTTTATATAAAAATTAGCAAATCTCTTGAAGTCACCTTGCGATTAGCGCCATTAAAAATCGTATTTGCGGTTTATTATGGCAATCAACGATGAACATGTTCCAGCAGAGCATTCTACTACTTTACGACGCAATAAAATCAGAATCTATTTCATGTTGTGAAAAAATACTATTTATACAGATTAAAAATGCTTTAATTGACTAATTAGATGCATAATGATGCACACTGATGTAGATTAGTAGAATTCAAGTAACAATAAAATAGATTATTTGATTAATTTATTAATATTATCTTTGTTATTAATTTTAATTTAAGTAGAAGAAGGAAATATTTTTATTATGTTGTATATAATATTTTTTTTCATATTTTTCTGATTTATTAAAATCAGAATTTCAGGTAATAATTAACAAGAGAGAAAAATAACAATATTAAATTTTAATCAAATAAAAATAATGGGATACTTCTATACTATTTTATAAACTATGGCACCCTCAAGTTTGATTTCCAAACTATAAAACACATACTATTTTCACTTCTACGAGTATTTTTATTTTTATTTAAGCACATACAGGAGAATACCAACAAATGGTGATAGTAATTCTACAGTCTCATCTGTGGAATTCTATGACGCTTACCATAGTGCATATGGCTAAGCGCTGCACGTGGAGTGTTGATCTATGAATGAGTGGTCTTCACTGGACAACTTTTGTCTACCACCAATTTTAATTAAAAGGCTTTGACTGGCATTTTACGGGTGAGGGATCAAATTCACACCAACCGGGGATATTTTAGAGCTCAGAAATCGATTAAGAATCCTTTTTTTTTATCTCCGTCGGGGATCTAACCCACGACCTTTGGCTTACAAAGCAAACGCTTTGACCATTGAGCTATACCCGCCGGCAATGTAAAAATATCATGGAAAGTGCACTTCTAAATTTTTCAAATTGATTCCACCAGTATCATTATCATCGTGAGAAGTATGTTCTCTCCCCTAACTGAAGCATATGAACGTCACGAACTGCCATAGTTCTCGCCTCATCACCATGTCAGCGCTGCCTCCCGGTGCTACGCTAATTAATAAAATAAAAAAAGCTTTTAATATTTATAGGACACATCATTTTAAAGCTTATACGAATATATAATAAATAATAAAATTATATTTTGGTTAATATATTCACAAATAAAAACGACTAAATTGACTACTACCAATAAATTATGAAATAAGTAGGCATATAATTAAATACAAATCAAAGCATGTTCCAAAACACGGATTAAAATATAAAATGACATACTTTACGAGTGTTTTCTTTTTATGTTTTTGCGTCGTGTCCAACTTAAGATGTTTAAAAATATAAATGGCAGAGCTATGATTCATATATTTTGAAAAAATATTTGCATTGTGCCGAGAAACTACTACTGTTCATACGTTTTTGTTACTAAACATTTTTTTGACCATATCCGCGAGCATATGGACACAATTTCCGTTAAACAGTTCTGTAAGCTCAGATTGTCCATGCTCTGTCCCAGAACACCTGTATCCCCGGAGGTCCACATGGGAACATATTTATTGTTCGTAAATTAATTAAAGTTATAAAATTATATATCTTACTTTTTGTTAAAGTAAATGTGCAATACAAATTATTGAAAAGAAATAAATATTATAATTATTTATTTATATAGTTATTTTTTTTTTAATTCAGCCTTTAAATACATTGATTAATATTATATTAGGTACATTGTAAACATTTCATTATTATTGTACTGATTAAATATTACAAAGAACCTAAAAATTAAATTGAGTTGATTTTCACGGTTTTTTTTTTAATTCCTAGCTTTTGGGTTGTACCTGTGATGATTTTTTTTTGCCTTCATTAAATTTATTATAGATTCGATTACGGAGTGTTTAATTGACAATGTTATTAGCCTGCAGGCACCTTCAGCTGTGATTACGGAATTTATTTTGTCTACCATCCATTTTAGTTAATATCCTATGATTAGCATTTTACGGGTGAGATATCTATTTCGCACAAACGCAGTTTAAATTTTAATCATTTCGGAACGTAAGAAAATGATGAACAATACGAATTTTTCACTAATCTAAACATTTTTTTTAATCTTTGTGTAATTTGATATTTGGCTTATTTTTCGTAATTCAATATGAAATCTGTGTCGTTCCTTTTACGTATTTTCCGCATTGATCTGATGAAGTCTATTACGTGAAATAAAAAAGACAAAGTAGATAAATAATGTTTCCTTCTTCAATCAATCGGCTTCTAGTTTCATATTAATTCCCAGCTCCGAAGGTGAGCACCTTGCTATTTATTATGAGTGTAAAATCGATAAATAACCAAGAACGCCGCATTAAACGACCGCTAATAGTCTGGAAATAGTTTCATTTGCATAATCAATTCCATCGCAGTCAGTGACAAAATAAGATAAATCAACGGGTTATGGGTTTATCTTGAAAAGTATTTTAATTTTATCTAAGGCTTATTTAAAGCGATTTATCGATCATATAAATTAGAAGCACAAAATGAGATGCGAATGTTTTCGGTCATGTGTTCAATAACTGACTTTACCGCGTGACGAAATAATCAGAATATAATATAATTTGTTTATTTTTTGACACAAAAGGTAAAATAAACAAATAAATTACATTTAACTTTGCTAGAAATGACGTTTTTCCACGAATACTACAATGATAAATGTATAAGGTGTTGCGTTATAAATATTGTAAATGTGTTAGAAATTTATGGCATACATTTTATAAATTTATTATTTTTAAGCCTAAACATTATATATTTTTTAAAACCAAATCACTCAAATTGCAAAGTCATTAACTTTTTTAAGAATAAAATGATGTTTTCAATTAAGCTTTCAGATATAATATATTTTTTCAATGTTTTCAGCATTCACTTTGAGATCTATAATAAATAATGAATATTTATTTATTTACCTTGTTTTTACATGGATCATGTAATATATGGCTTCTGTTTAGGAGACAGTTTCGACTAACTCGTAGCCCTCCTCAATCCATCCGTTAGTCGAAACTGCAGTCTCTTAAACAGAGCCCATATCTTACGTGATCCATGAAAAAATAAGGTTAAAAATATATGCATTTATTATTAGATATAATACGAGTATATTATATCAGCTGTCAGATCGATTGCTTCGTTCCAATTCAACTGTGAATTCTGCAGAGACGTTTCTTAAGATTTGAGGTGAGTATTAGTAAAGTTTTAAAAGAATTAAGGCTTTCTCACTTTAATCATTTTAAAACAAAGTAGCTGTTATTGGTTGGTTACTTCATAAATGTCTCTTAAATTAAAAAAAAAAACACCTTTGTTTCTTTGTCTGAATATGAAATTTTGACCATTTGCGTTCGTTTTCTAATCTTTCTCATAAAATCAAGTAATTGCGCTTCTACAGCGGTTACACAAAACGCATGTAATGTTGTACAGTAGTGTTTGACTTTTAACGTTTTCACCGCCACGTCCCGGCAGCGGTGGCTATCTGCGCAATAAAATCAAGCGGGACTGAAGGTGTCAGTCTGCGGCGATAAATTCTGGTTTATATTGGCACACGGATCGAACGGTATTACGGTCGTAAAGCAGCCGTCCGCCTGGGAAAGTCGCCGGCCGGTCCCGGGGACATTTACGGCCTAAATTATGTCACAAGCCACGTCTTGCGAGGCTCTTAATGACCGCGCGAGGCTGCTTTTAAGTGTAAACGTCGCACCGGAGTACGTGAATCCAATAACTTGTGTTTAGGGGAACCGTAAATGCGCTCGCAGTACAGTTACGACGTCACATATGCCAGTTGACTTTTTCACATACAGAAGATTCACAATTTTACGTTGTTGAAAGTATCAACAAAACATCATAAACGTGAAAAAAAAGATGATATAATTATATATACACACTTACATAATTGATTTGAACGGTCCTTTATGACCAAATAGTCCAGGATTAGAAAGCGTAATCAACCGATTTTTTTAAAATTTAATCAACTAAAGTACGAATACGAGAATGCTTCAGATACTGCAACTGTCATATCTTCAAGTTCACGAACTCCTGCAGAAATATTATAGGAGAAGGCACGGACAATAGCAGCTAACAGAACTAAATTGCAGCCATTTTTTAGCGATTTTATGAAATGGGAAGGAAATAATTGGAAAAAAAGTTTCGTCAAGCACTTGTTTATTGAGTATTTTTGTTCGTTCTGTTATATTACAGGTGGAATTAGATATTTTGATAATGTACTATAAAAGTGAGTAAAGTTCTATGATGCCTTCAATATGCCTCATGGCTAGATATCAAAACAATTCCACTCTATCAATGAAATACTCTGATATCGGATAGAAAAACGTAAATATATATAATATATTGGAATGTTTTCTGTAGTATGTAAATAATTTTCAAGTATCGTTTAGATTTGTTACTAATATGCATGAAACTCCATTTAAGATATCTTAAAATAATACTTTGAATGGTAGATTTAAATTGATAAGAAAAGTGTCAAATTTTTTAACATATGTAATCAATATCATAACCTTAAATATGAATAAACTCATTTATGTGTCCATGCTCATTAATATTGAACAATACAACGTATTAAGAATGAGAAAAAACTGCGCATGTTTTTAGCATGCCAGTTTAATGCGCAGAACATAATATTTGAGTAAAAATCTGACCACCAAGAGTCTGTCACACAACTTTATTACGTTCATTAAAAAATAATATCCAATATTTTCGATGTTGTCAAGAGCTACTGAAGTGGGTACAAAAATAATTTTAACAATATTAGCAACGAAATCATTTTTTATCATCATTTCCGTAAAATAAATGTAAGATTACTTTTCACCGACATTGGAAAATTAGCAAATTAATTTATCTTAAATAATTCAATCCATGGCAGTAGCGGTTTCAGTTCTATTTGGTTTACGTTTGTGACCTCATGAAAGCGTCTTAAATTCGTCTCTTGGCAGCTTTTACAGCCTAATTTACAATGGACGTATATCAGAAGAAGTCTTACACGGGTCTTAATGATCGCCTAAAGTCCACGACGCTCTCTTAAGTGATCGTTGGTCGTGTTATACCGCCTCGGTGGTCATTCGCGGGGAGCTTATTCCTGAATTTATTACGTGCCTTTGAAGATGCGGATTTTATGGACTTTTCAGCAAATTAGATTACCCGACTCGTGTAGCACCCACACCTCAGACGGGTTCTGAGATCATCTCGAAAGTAATGAACACATTTCAGAAACGCGAAATAAAATATTTAAGAAAATGTTTCGGACATTTTTTTAAAAATAATTTATTGTTATTTATAATCATTTATAAAATTTGCTTCGAACTATCGCATTTAATTATGTGTTAGTTCGGAATTAAGATTAAAGCGCTAAACAGTCATCCATGCGTACGTGGTTCATTGCCGGTAAATTTTAAAGTAATGATGTTTTGAGCCAACAATTATTCAGAAATATATATGCCTGAGTACCTCTACTATATCTGATACTGATTACACTTGTGAAAATAATATAGTTATACAAAATTAATCAAAATTGGTTATAGACCGATTAGTAAACGAAAAATGGTTTTACATTAACAAAAAGTATCAGTGTTTAGTGGAATTAACAAATCTATGAATCTTCAAAAAAACTTCATTCCTTCATTGAAAAGACTACTCAAAACGCCACACACATTAAGTCCTTCAACAATCTGTCACTTGTAGACATGAATATAATACACGAATGAAGGTATGATGTTTTTGATGTCGAAAATGCATAAGAGTCGATCAATAGATTTTTCCACCACCACTTATGGTATTATTCTGTATGTACTTATGTAAAACAAACTTTTTCAGCATAGCTCTAACCTTAGTTTTATTATTAGATTCATAGATTTGTTAATTCCACTGAACACTGATACTTTTTGTAAATATAAATACATTTTTCGTTTACTTCTCGACCATTTTTTATAAGACGCATAATATTTTTATTTATTTTTTACGATTAATTATTAAACACACTTTATACTGATTAATAATCTCGTAAAATTGCTATGTGGGTTGCATAGCAAAACCGTTGAGCAGTCTTATAATTGAAACCATCATGGATTCCACAAAAATATTTCCTAAATATTTTGTTTGTAGTTTATTTTTTTTTGTAATTATTTTAATTCATTATCAAAATCATTATTCATTTAATTTTTTCCAAATCTATAACTTTTGTTTTGAACTGAAAAATTGTATAATAAAACAAACATTTATAAGTAATTTCAATATAATAGTACATATTTCAATTGAAAAGTTTAATTATGTTATATCTTTTAGCAAGTAGTTTCTATGTTGAAAGTAACTGATAGTTAATAAGTATGGGCGTTCACTAGAATATCGATAATCCTTTCATGGCATCTTGGTCAAACTGAACCATTTTCATGAATATTTACTATACATGTATATCTGGTCAAATCAGAGCTTTTATACAGGATTTATCTCTCGAGCGCAAGTTTACTACACAATGCTTAAATAAATTACGTTCGTTACTGCGTGATCAATTTAGATGCAAACTGTCCTTACGATGATCGCCTGAGAAAAGCTCATTGCAAATATCTACTCTTAATATTTAAACATAACGGTATATTATTCTTGTAATTATTGATTGCAACTAAATATATATTTTTTATTGGTACATCAGTACTTCAGTATATAAAGAAACATTAGTAGACCTTGACAAAACATTAAATTCTATATAAGATAAAAAGCAATTTTAATGTTTAGATTACACCACAAAAATCATACAAGAAATCACAAACAGTTGAAAAACTCAAAATATGCGATGATCACTATAGATAACTTGTCTCTCTTAGTCTCTAGGGTATTGCGCTGAAGGTAGTCTGGTACCATATACAGGTATATTGCCAAATAAATCTTCAGGTAGAAAGCTGTCTTAGGAAAATGCATGAACGTTGTGACAGACCGAGGAGCGTAAGTTTTATCAATTAAATTTAAAAAATAGTAGCACTCGTCTGCTATGTGCTTCTTAGATCGGTAGGTTAGGTTAGGTCAGGTTTTTATTTTTTTGCTGTTGCACTTTTGTATACCTCTTCTATGACAAGAATAGATTTTTCTTTTCTGTTCTTTTCTTTGTATTTTATTTCGAATTTTTTTATAGTGCAGTGGTTCCATTTCGCTTTAGGTCATTTTCTAGTATGACGTCCATATATTCCAGCTGGAACGATCAGTGATCAACAAATATTATGTTAGGTTACTATATGCACCATGTATGGAACAGGTATAGAAAGATAAAAATACTGAATGAACTGTTCTGTGTAGTCAGTTTCGTGGGTAGATAAGTTAGGTTAAGTTAGGTTAAGGTTACGTTAAGTTAGGTTATGCCGTGTAAGCTAAGGTTAGTATTGGCTCCAAAGAAAAATTGCTTGTGAACTCACCTGTTATAGGTGAGCTTAGGAGAGTATATATTTTTTGGATCGGTTGGTTGCGTGACCTTTAACTCCTGCGTGTGGTTCCCCGGGTAACGAACGCATGGACTACAACTTTTACTGCCGCTTCCTTAAACCTGCCGATAAATTCATCATGTATATCGACAAGCTAGCGTTATTTATGTTAGTAGCTTATGCCATACAGAGAAGTCCAATATATAAAATAATTTAAAACAAATGTCTTACATTAATTTTCTTATGTTTGGTTCATGTTTTATATGCATTAAGTATTCAATAATTTAGTCATCTAATTTAAAAAATTAAAACACTTACAATTTTAGAATTAATTTTAATTAAACAATTAATAAATTAAAAATATTTAGTTTTGATTCACAATTAACTGTCCATGCCTATATAAGCCAATGCCTGTTTTTATTTTTTCATTATTGAAGATGGTCTTCAGGAAGGCCGCAACATGTAATCGTTAAAATAATTTGTGAATCCAAACTAAATATTTTTAATTTATTAATTTTTTAATTCAAAATTAATTGTAAAATTATAATTATGCAATTTCACCAAGTATTGTCAGTTAATAACCTTAATGTTATTAAAACATTTACTTTAAAATGTATATATGTATTACTCTTACCATCATAAGCCAATGAAGATTTATCATAAAGCACAGTCAATAATGGATATACTTACCAATCTTTAATATATTAAATTATATTTTACATAAGATGACATTTATTTAGTCAATGAATCAGAGAAAAAGAAGCGAATGCGTGACATCAAAACCGTGTACAAACATTTTCTGTTTAATACACTACACGCTTATTACTGATCCACTTAATGTCCGTTTAGTTAACCAATCAATACGTGTTATATGATTAAAATATATATTTTTATAGATACTATCTGTTGGAAAATTCATGGTAATTTAGAGAGAACTTGAATACGTTGAATTGTATTTACTTGACCAAAAATAGTTCGTTAACGAAAAGTGACCTGACTTTTACTTAAAGGTATGGATTACATATGGTTTCCATACGAAGATGGAAAATTGGACCATCCGTACGCAGTCCGCGTGTTGAACGTCTCTGACATAAAGCGCTCAAGCGACTTCAGGGGTGCTCATTGATGGCCTGATGGAGTCAGGACCGAACTTAACTTATTACCTTTTATTTCTTTAAAAAAAAAGAATTTTAACGAAATATATATTTATTCTTAACAAAAACTACTGCTAATACATATAAAAGAAATGTTGGTAATTTAATTAATTTTAAAGTTTTTGTGTAATGGATCAATTTTTATATGTCATTTATTATTTTAAACTTACTCGTGTTTTCCTGTGTTCTTTTTTGTATACACTTTTTATGAAAGATTTTTTAAATAAATTGTAAATAAAAATAGAAAAAATATTTTCTCTAGTGCCTAAGCTGTTCCATGAAAACATTGACGGAAAAGTTTTTTAAATGCAAAATATTAACCTGTTGTAAGACTTCTAATATATGATATTACCAAAATGATGATATTTTCAACATTTTTTCAACCTGGATTGTCATTTAACCTGATGATACAAAATGATTAGAAGCCTTTCCTGGAGAGACCACGTCACGAACAATGAGGTTCTCAGCATAATCAAGAAAGATAGGCACCTAGTAAGAACTATCTCAGAGAGGCGAGCTCGATGGATCGGTCACATCATGCTCCACGATGGTCGTCTTCACGACATTGTGAAAGGGATGGTTGAGGGTAGAAACTGCAGAGGGCACCCTAGACGGGAGTATTTGCAGCAAGTTTTCGAGGACATGAGTTGTAGCTCTTATGTAGAACTAAGCAGGGTTGTAGAGGATCGAAAAGAGTGGAGATCAAGATGCAAGACTTTGTTGCTAGAAACCAATCCACCGGATTGATACTACTACGAAGAAGAGAACCATCACCTCTACGGAGGGCTCCGGAATTGTAGTTGGATCTTCCTACTATTCTCTCTTCGGTATTTACCCGACTATTTATTTCTTATAAACGTTTGCCAAATGGTCCTTGGCACCAGTTCGGCCTCTCGCCTAATGTCGCCCCTGTATATAAATCCTCATTAGATTTTACGGCCACCCTCCGCATGTGAGGAAATAAAATTTGTGTAAGGGTTTGGACTCCCTCTCCCCCCCACTTTCCTTCCACCCCGCTCACGCTGCCCGTCACACTCTTTATGTGCTTGTCCCTGCGTCTTACATGGTAACCCTCACTAGACAAAATATAAAAAATATAACGATAAAAAATAATAATGAAAAAATAGATGATCAATACAAATATAATTTAATCTATAGACAGTCCTTGACCGCAAGTCTTGTTACTCTGAAGTCATCAATTCAAATGTACTGATATCTGCTTGATATAGCTCTTTTTGGCTGATGATTTTATTTTTGTTCGCTCGGCTGACATGCACACCAATAATGTTAGTTTTAATTATATAATATTATACGGCGTTTGCAAACGCCATTTTATTTATCACGACAGTTGCTCCATTTCATGTTGGTGTAATTGTCATCTTTAATTTGATTTTTGCCATGATCGTCTTGGCGGCGCTGCGTGTTCCGGCAGTTGTCAGTTAATCTCTCTCCCATGAATGCGAATTGTGCTTCATAAAACAAGTTCTTTGTGTTGTTAAGCTGCTCCGGCATTCTTTCTACACGCGGCCATTTGACGAACCCGCGAATTGTCGTCTTTTTAAAGATGGGGGATGTCAACACATATTACATGTATAAGCTCATGAAGCACATTACTGAATGTTTTTCATGGCTGACTCACATCGGCTGGTCCATTTTCATATAATTATAATATATCTATCCAAGCACATACATATCACATATTAAATAAATCGCTTTTTTTCAATTCACACTTCACATATATGATACGAGAATGACGCTTACATTAATTAAACTAACATTAAATGATCCCAGGTAATCTCAAATTAGCAGCTGTCATATATTCGTATTTTCGACTTACAGTTTTTGTAATATTCACACATCACGGTTCTCACTTTAATGTTGTATGTTTATCTTTCTTTGAAAAGCATTTTTTCTTTATCCGTAACAAATAAAAAAATAAAGAAATATGCGACATTACAATATCATCGTATGAAAGAGTGTAATTAGTCATTATTACTACTACTGACTCGTTAAATATTTTACTAAATCGTTCATCATTATTAGTAAAAAAATAACGTATGTATTCTTACTGATTGCACATTAAAAAAACGTTTAATTACCACTGATATCAGCATGATATAGCCCTTGCTGACTGGTATCGAAAACCTCAAAATACAACCTTTCGTCTCTTATTTCTGTTCGCTTGTCGTACAAGTATGTGACGCTATATTGGCATTTTGGACAAGTCCAGTCACGGGTGTGACGTTAGTGATATAGATCGTCACTTGGGGGGCTGAAGACAGCCCGTCACGAGCGCGCTCAGTTGTGAACCGACCGTCTGAAGTTCGCATTATGGACGGCCCGACATGTTATTCCGCCTGGGCCGGAAGTTTGTAAAGTTTATCGTGAATATATATGTGCTTCTGAAAAAGTCTGTGTGTTGTTTATCTGTTTCTCAATTTCTTATCCTGCCACCACGCGACTGAATAACCATATTTTTAAGAGAGGAGGATGTTACCACGCATGTTCATTTAATTGAACACAAATAATTTAATGCTTAATTTTTCAATACAACAGTACTAAATTATACGTTTAAAGGTCACCTTTAATAAAAATACAACACTATACGAGTTTTTCTTTTTCTTTTTCAAGTTTTTCAATAGAAGTTTGAAATTGTTTTCACAAACCCTATTGTAGATGTTCCCGAAAATCTCATAAAGTAGAGTTTTTGGAAAACTTAAAAAAAAGTTTTTCAGTTCTTTCAGGGTTACACGGGTAGATTTCCACTGCGATTTGGCCGCCCTGGATAGGATCTGGGGCCGCCAGTACCCGGGCCGAGCTCGCGATACAATCTGGGCCCGTTATTTACTGTTAAACGTTTTGTCACACATAAACATGTCTCCCGGGCTGCTCGGACCCCAGCGCAACGTAACTAATTGATTATATTGTTACGAACGGGCGCTGGGGGGTTAAAGAAGAACTGGAGAAACTAAGGACCCGAAGAAGAATGGGAGGGCATTACAAATTGATGCGACTTTTTGTCTTAATGATTTTTCGAATGAAGAGAATCGGAAGAAGATTGCTCTAAGCTCTAGCTGCTTGAAAGGTTCTGTGAACGAGTTTCAATTTAGTATATAAAGAACAACGAAAATTGTTCAAGTTGATTTGCTTTTTTTAGTGTCTATTTTGATTATTTTTTAAGACTTATTTAGATTTTTGTGATTCATGAACGAACAACTAAATCATTAAAACAAAATGAAGCTCTATACGTATGCTATAATAATACTTGGTTCAAAAAAATATTATTTTGTGTAAAAAAGTATGCTATCGTTAGCCTATGTTCTTGAACTATTGAATGTAAGTCTTCCACCTCAATGAAGTATTTTTTTTGAGAAATTTCGTCGTCTAAGTTATGTTCTTGTCTTAGATAAATATTATTTTACCCACTCTTATTATATACTCTCAATACTCTTATTTATAGTTTTTAATTTATAGTTAGAACAAAAAACAATTTTCTCTAACCTTCTCATTCATTTAAATTCTCTACGATACAGATAAATGATTTTTCTTTAAGTACCCTGCTTTGTGTAAAGATTTTATTTTCAGTATAAAAGATCTTATGTGCCGCTTACGAAATACTCTCTTAAGCAGTTAACAACTCATCAACCTTAAAGAAAATATCAGAGTAGAGATATAAACACGGTAAAAACATCCCATAACTAGTATCCAATTTCAAAACTCTTCTTTTTGGTTGCAGATCTCTTCCAGCAGCCTAGTCCAGGATGGCCACCCCCTTTAGGCTGGACCTTTTACTGTTATGGCGACATCAAATATCTGAGCGGCATCGTTCGTCGTTTTATTATGATTTTTATCGCGGGTCAGGGTCGTAAAATCGCCTCACGTTCGAACCTGCGTCCCCGGGGTTGGTGCTAGGCTCCCCACACCTCTTGGCTACAAAGTATTCGCATGCAATGACCTTTGATTTTGCGCGAAAAATATTCACCCATAAAAGCATGAACGTGAGAGCTGCCAGATTAGTGCCTTCCATTTGGCATAAACCATAAAATGTGATATTTATACAAAAGCAGTGAAACATAACATTCACGTAATATCATCATATTTTATTCAGGATGATGCATTTATGTTTTAAAATATTTCTATGATTTCATTAGATTTGTTGGACTTACCTGTTTTGTGATGCGTGGGACTTTCATATACTTACTTCTTCTTATTGCTTGTTTGCAAATATAAATTTATTTTTAAATAATCTTATCCCTATGATTACATATCATGTAATATGTATTTAAAATGCATGTAATACTCATACAGTATTATATTTTTTTTATAACGAAGCATTGTCGAGTGCTGCAAGTTGAATTACAAGTACATTTATATGTGCTATTACAGAACAATATGTTTTAATAATGAAAATAATGTTGAAAATATATATATTTATGTATTTTCAAGATTAAAATATTATTTGTTCAATCCATGTCTTACAGAAATTTCTTATGTATTTAATTTTAATTACTAAAGTATTATTTTTTAGAATTGACCAAAAATGCAACGCAGGACAGGCAGACATGGTGAATGTGCACAAAAAGAGTCGACCGCAGATGATGGGAAATGGCGAGGCTAAAGAAAAAGGCTAAATTCTTATCTAAGCTACTTATGAAAGAATTGTTTATATAATAAAGAACTGTTATTATTTTGTAACATTTATATATTCTTAATCAATGTTTATTGAAGGCTACGAATTTGTTTATAGACTACTAATAAAATGGAAAGATGTGTTGAACGATAATAATTCAATTACTTCGATACGTATCAATCAATTGTATACTTTGGTAGAACAATAACGAACAGTCACGTTTGTCATAAACGATAACAATATATTAACATTTCCCCTATTGAATCATTTTAAAGTGTCTTTTTTGATGGCCAGTGAGCACAATAAAACTTGTGAAGAAATAATAACTGCCAATTACTGTCTCCGATTATGGTGCTTTATAATGGCTGGCATTTCGCGCAAACGATCAGCAGCAGGAAGTGTTTTATTGAACCAAATTGTCCATTGTTACACTTCCATAGAGGTGCAAGATGGACGCTGGTTTGCAGGAAGCGCACCGGGACAATCTACAATAATATCGCCATCAATCACTTTTGTTCATATACACTTGGTGGATTCGCGAGAAAACGAACAATGAAGACGCGAGACGAAAATAAATAAGCTCAGGCGTTGGAGGCGTCGATCACCTGGGTGAGTCGGTCACCCGCTGCGGTACCTTATAAAATAAAGCTATAAAGAATGGTGCGGAATGCAAACGTCTGTCAATGAGATGAGCTTCCGAATTCTGGTATAGTAGACGCAGAGTATTATACAAATACACTAAGATCTTTAGTTTTTCCAATTGAAATACTATTTTATTATAGAACTCCGAGTTTTAACCTTTAGCACAGAGAGGTAGAATGTAACAGCAAGACTTACTAATAAAATAAAAATAACACAACGTGTCATGGAGAGACCCAAGCTTGGATTTTCTGTAAAATCCGAAACAAGAGTATTCGAAGAAGAAGTCAAATAGTGTTGGCAACCCAACGAATAGGCACACTTAAATGTAAATGGGCATATCTGTCGCAGAGACGACAGTCAGTGCGGAAGAAAAGTGTTAGAGTGGCGCACTGACTCTCAGATCGAAGAGTGACGGTTCGTAAGCTCTCCGAAATCATCCCTGATGTCAGCAAAACCTCTATTGACAAGATTTTGAGGGAGCATCTAGGGCAGTGTTTCTCAGCATTATTTATGCCCTGCCCCACCGTAGTCTTTTGAAAAGTCATATGCCCCACCGGCCTCTTTTTTAATTAAGCAGTAGGTTATTTTTTTAAAATATATATTATAACCGAAATTATTACAAAACACAAATGACAATTGAAATGTTAATAAGTAAAGTAGAATGAAACGTAAAACAATTAAAAACACACAAATTCAGTAACGCTTGCTACAAATAAATTTTATGTCTGGATGTAACTTAGTTAATTTCCGTCTTAGGTCCCCTTTATTAGTTATATCCAATCGATTTCTGGTTTTAATGAATAAATCGCTTATGGCGCTAAAACCACATTCCGCCAAATAAGATGATGGAAAGGGTAATAAAACTTTTCTGGCATGCAAAGTAATATTAGGATATTTTGTGTTACTTTCTTCGCACATCCATGACATTATTCATTTTATATTAAATAAATTTGTAATAGAATCATCATTTTGCATTTTGCAAGTTATTCTTGATACAGGTGGTCGTTTGAAATATCTACCAGCATTGGTTGTGTCAACCAATAGTGAATGCAAATATCTGTGTTTTTGCTTTGTTCCTTGAAGTTGGCTATTTAAAATATGTAACTTTTCAAATATATCAGTTAAATAACTCACAAATGCTTTACCGTCGACCGTTATCAATAACTTCATATCAGTTCGGTTGCTGAAAAAATCACTAAGAATAATTCCATAAATCTTTTTAAGGAATTCCCTTTCGAAAGCCCAGCAGCTATTTTTCTTGCCCATCATATTGGGGTAGGTAGTCTATGCAGTTTGAGATTTTTTGTTGAAAAACTGATATCTTAAAGAGTTAATTAACTGGCCACCCCGCCATTGGATTGAGCGTAAACAGTTGAAATATTTTCTTTATCTCAAATATTGTAATTTAAGTGTCTCATGGTAACAGCTAATGCATGAAGGTATTTTCTTCTGTATAAATGTTGTTGAAAAAAGGAGCTATTTGTTTTATTGTTAATAAATTCTTATTTCATATAAGATGTTTCATCGATGCAACAAATTCACAAAATGAAAGATCTCTGCCCCGAGGGGGGGATTATAGTACCCCCTCCCTACCTTCCAACACAATTCTGACCAATCAAAATATCGCACTATAAAATGCATATAAAAATTCAAATCATTCCATTATCCGACGTTCATTTTTTTCGTTTTTTTTTCTTTGTATGAAAAAGCATTTGCGAGGAAAGAGCGCCAACTTCACGCCGATCCCCAAGCAAGAACATTATGTGGAAACAGCAGTTTTAAGTGCACGCAAAGATATTGTTAATAATAACTTAATTTAATAAAAGAGAATATCATTTCATGTACTAAGTAAAATCATTACCATATTTAAATTACTGACATTAGTAAATAGTCATATTTCCCAGACTTTTGACCATATTTCCATTGGAGGAACACAAGTAGAGATCGTAAACGACTATACCTATCTGGGACAAGCAATACAACTAGAACGAAGTAACTTCTCACCCAGCGTGCTATGGATACATCCATGCTCGAAGTGAAGCTAAAATATAGAATCCAAAAAGATACAATACGCACAAGAACTCAAGTAGTGGATGCTACCCAACGAATAGGCACACTCAAATGGCAATGGGCAGGATATTTTCGTTGAAGATACGACAATCGACGGGGAAGAAAAGTATTGGAATGGCGCCCAAGAACTGGCAAAAGAAGCATTGGCCGACCCCCTGCAAGATGGACTGACGACATAAGGAGAATAGCGGGAGTGACGTGGCTGCGGAAAGCGGAATACCGAAGAGGATGGAGACTCATGCGGGATGCTTACGTTCAACAGTGGATGATGATATAAGTAATTCGCTTGGGATTTTTATGTACACATGTCAGGCGTGTTTTTAGAAGAATTTAAATACACACGTAAGACTTTCTCTAAGAACGGATAATATATTAGTATGGACACTTTACTAGTACATACTTAAACAGACTTTGTACTCTTGTAATTGAAATCGAAAAAAATTGAGTCAGTGTGCATGCAAAAAGCGATATATATTTGTTTATGTAAAAACATACAGGAGAATACCGACAGAGGGTGAAAGTGATTCTGAAGTCTCATCTGTGACATTCTTTGACGCTTACCATGCTGCATATGGCTAAGCGCTACATATGAAGTGTTGATTCGCTAACGTCATAGACTACAGCCCGACATTCACACATCATTTTAATTATTACAGGAATGCACTATGATTGGGTGGTTTTCTTATGTATGGGTGACTTACATACCGTAAGGCACACGATGATTGCCCACATAAACATCTTAAAATACCTCGTGAATTCTTAATTTAATACGTTTATCTGTCATAAGGCCACAACGCAGTGTAGAGCGATGTCCAAAGTCACTATTAAAAAAAATGTTTGGTGAAGCTGAAAAATTAACATTTAAAGTAAACTCTCGTCTTGCTGGTGATTTGCTTACTATTTATACTCGGCGGAGCTTTGGACGCAAAGATGTCTTAGGACGAAAGACGGAGCAAATGTCATGGCAATTGACAATATAACTTTAAGGTGACGATATGTGACGATCTTACGCTCTCAGCGGATGAGTGGGACAACTCTAAATGCTTTCTAAGAGGATACTTCCCATCGATTCTAGGTGAAAAAAATCTTGTTTTCAGCATTTCAGCAAGTTGTATTTCAACCTTTTCACTTAATTTGTCTATTCTTCTGCAAATAGTAGTGTTGCTGAGTGAAATATCCTTCACGAGTTTTTCATCTTGTTGTAGAACTGTTTTAAAAAATGCTGATATTGATGGCTCGATTAGATCCTCTCCTATAATATGGCTTTTTCCACATTTAGCGATGAGCAATGAAATTTGGTAACTAACCTCAAGAGTACGATCGACACTTGCATAGGTGCAGAAAATATATTTGTTAATGTTGTTTGTTTTCCAATTTTTTCCTTAAGATTTTGAAAGAAAATAATATTTAAATTAATATGAGTACTATGTTTCGCCTTCAAAAGTGCTTCAAGACGACCTCGTTTCATAAGTTAAGGATTTCTCACACAGAAGACAAAAGGATAGGCATTCGTCGTGCACAGCAGGTATAAATCCAAATTTAATAAATTACTCCCAGTACTGACGTTTTTTGATTTTTGATTTTGGTTGATCACTCATTTTGCAATGGGCTATAAGAGATAAATAATAAGATAGTACTGATTTATTATTGGTCAAGGATTGAAATATGTAAAAATAAATCAATAATATTATTAGTGATTTTGAGACGTTAAGGGTATGTATTTGCCATAGAGAGCAGGTCTTGGTCACACGTGTAGCCAAATGAAGTAGCTGTCAAACGTCGATAATCAGTATTGCCAGTATGCAAAAATAACGGTTGATGAAATTGCTGAATGCACGTGGGTATATTTAGTCGTGAATGAATTTATTGTATTATAAATTTATATGTGGTATAGTTGATAATTGCCGATTTGTCCCATATCTGAAGCGTGGTACCCCACCTCTGAGGCGCAATGCCCCACCGGTGGGGCATACGCCCCACCGTGGGAAACACTGATCTAGGGTATGCTAAGGTTTGCGCGTGGTGTATGCCAAGAATGTTGACTGAAGACCACAAACGTCAACGCGTTGAAGCGGCCCAAGAACTTCTCAAGACCTCGGAACTCATAGCGAAAATGCATTGACCTCAGTGGCGACTATGTAGGAAAAGAGGTAAACGTCATAAATTTCCAAAAATGTACGCATTCATGGAATTAAACATGTTTTATACTCTGAAAAATCACTGAGAAACTTATTTTACGGATAACCCTCGTATCATCTAACTCTCAAGAAGTTCACATAAAAAATGGTGTGCTATGAAGAAATCCATGTCGCAGGAAAATACTTCTAGTAGTAAGAACGATGTACTTGCTGAGAAAGCAATATAAGTTTTTTATTTGTGTTACGCCCTTGGCTAGGCAACCGTAGCTGTCTGATGATGATGACCCAACGATGACTAACGATGTCTCCTGCAAGACACAGAGTTGTCAGTTCTCTTGAATAAGAGAGCTCGGCATGTTTTATTGACTCTGCATGACGCAAGGAGCGGGGCTGAAATGAACAATAACTTATGTGGAATGTGTTGCGACTGACGTGTGACAAATTTAATAAAATAGTCACCGAGAGTGACTGAGGAAATAACAAAATATTATTATTCCATTGAGCACAATCGGCAATGCAAATAATACATTCTGCAAAAAAGTATTTTTAAGTATTACAATTTATCATAAGTATATTCGTAATTAGATTATTTATATTTTAAAAATATAATAAACATACATCTATCATTGTTAAATATGCAGCTGTATAAACAAATACTAATAAAGTATACCTGTATATATTATATGTATTTATTATAAATTAAGTAAATTAATAAATACACTGTTAAATTACAGATGTAAATAATACAAAAACTAAGATAAAACTGACACTCAAGCATGTAAAGTCTTCTTCGTAGTATCAATCCGGTGGATTGGTTTGCAGCAACAAAATCCTGCATCTCGATCTTCACTCTTCTCGACACTCTGCAATCCTCTTTAACTCAGCATAAGAGCTACAACTCATGTCCTCGAACACTTGCTGCAAATACTCCCGTCTAGGGTGCCGTCTGCAGTTTCTACCTTCAACTATCCCTCCCACAATGTCGTGAAGAAGACCATCGTGGCGCATTATACATGTAAAATAAAGCATTTTAAATCATATATTGATGTGAAAAAATGTATTAAATTTCGATATGAATAATTTTTTATTATTTTAATTAATAAGATTGATACATTATTTACAAAATGATCATTTTAATATGAAAAAACTATCAACCACAAAATTGTATTTTTTAAATACATACGAGTATATACTTGCAGGATAAAACTGTTTAGTAGTATAACAGTGTATTTTGAAATGTTTTGAGTAATTTTATTATAAACATAACATTATATATTAAGATGTCTCGTCCATAAACACATAAAACGTGTGGTTTTCAGCAGATGGCCTTTATATTCCACCCAAGAACATTAAATTGGCTTTTTGATGAGTCGTGGTTTTCATGAGGTATTCACAGTTTTTCAATAGATAAACAAAAAAACGTTAAATAGGTTGATTTGTGTAAATACGATAGAAATTTACTGCGTAATGCAAATATTTTCACGTTAATCACAAATGTATTTTTAAAATCATGTTGTGGAATTAATCATTTATTCAAAATAAAATCTTTTATGCGATGTTAATGTTTTTCTGTATACAATATCCATATATTTTATGAAAACCGATGAAAATTTATTGATTTTATTTATAGAAAAAGTATTCTAAACATTTTTGTAAGTTCTATTAAAGCTATACAACTATCTGAAACCGTGGTAATTAATACGAGAGTAAACTTCCTATAATAAACATGATTAAATTTTATTACATTTATTCATCGCTATAAGTATCATTAAGGGTTGAAGAAACGCACTTTTTCTTACGTCTGGGCAATTTTTCTAAGCTGTAAGATCATTAATTGATTATATTTAAACCAACTCCAGGTAACTCAACTTATCAAAAACATAATCTTTAATACATTAATAAAACCTACAATCACATACTCAGCTCCATCCTGGTCCAATAACTGTCGCTCTAATTTAAAAAAAAACTGTAGGTCATTCAGAACAAAGCCATAAAAACATTTTTTTTAATACTCTTTATCGCACTAACCTCAAACGTCTCCATACCCGATGTAATATTCCCACTATTCAACAATACTTTCAAAAACTTAAACATAATTTTTACATTAACACTAAGACTCACTTTAATCCCTTATCAGCAGATTAAGGGCAACAGATTTTTCTGCCCACTCTTCACCATCAATGGAGTCTCTTGACTTTATTAAAAAAAAAAACTTACGTCTTCTTTAAAATTAGTTTGTTTATTTTTTCCTTTCTTTTCTTCTTATAGTAAATTTTTTATTGAAGTGTATTTTTTGTTTTTTTTGACGTAGCATAAATAGTGTCAAACTTAAAGACACTATGCACTACAATATTTGGTTTTATTTGTTTATTCATGTTATTTAAATTTACTTATTAGTTTAAATGAAAAGATACAGGAAAAGAATATCAACTTAATATAAATAAAATATATATGTCTCTTGTAAACTACTTATGTTGAATAACAATAAAAATAAATGTCATGGTTAAAGCAAAGCGCATGAAATAATACTATGTAAATATATATAATAAAATATTTTAAATTTTTAATTACCATTTTATATATCACGTAAATAATGACATCATTTTTGTAGGTCTCAATAACAACTGTCTTCATATTTTTACACTTTTTAAACAATAATACATGTGCTGACATCATATTTTTCTATCTTACCGACTCGTATTTTAATTCGATGAACTGACTGAATGTTTACAAATATACAATTTTACGACTTTAATAAAAGTTATACCTGAGGACGTTTCCTTTGATTTTAAAATAAACTACACGATTTAATGTTGCTCGTGAGCGTTGTGTGTGGTACTAAAACAGTTTTGTAGATAGTCAGTCAGTCGGCTTGGTTTAGAAGGAGCTCAGCGGTGGTCCAAAGGACATGGAAATCGCTAGTGCTGACACTTACTATTGGATGTGTTTAGTTGCTTGATGATGGGTTTATGACCTCGCGGGCGGTCCAGACCATCCTCCTCCAAAGATCTGTAGACTGGACAATTCCACACATATGAGTTATCGATGTTGAAGACTTCCAGGAAATTGAAATGTATAATATATCATTTTATTTATTAGGTACTACTATTTGCTTTCGGCAGATCGCTGTGTAGTGTAGTTACATCAACAAGAGGATAAGCATTAAAAAAACGCAAATAAACTGCTGAGCATAATTATATAAAATTGTACAGGATTCGTGGTTTTGGTACGATTGACGATAGAAATGTCATATATTTGCTGTAAATTTATATACGTACTTGTACGAGTTGTAAAATAAAATACTAAAAAATGTGTATATTTTACAGTCTTTCTAAATATAAACATTAATACATTTATATTTAAATTCAAGAATAAATAAATAGTACTTGAAAATGCGTCAGCACTCATTTTAGTTTAATATTGAAGAAATGAAAAGCAAATGTTACATATTTTTTTATGTAAATAATGCCCAATAATGTTTTAAAGAACGAATTTCTCTCGATGATAAATTGAACGATGTAATTGTTAAATTAAAATATTCCTTGTAACACTTATACAATTGCATGTATTACGAAGATGTCTTTATAAATAATTTTGGATAAATGATATTTACTGTTATATGTACTTTATTTCTATAGAGGGAAATATTATACAAAACGTTAATTTTTATCACTCTCCCCTTTAGAATGGCTTATGTATAAACATCACTAATCGTTTTCAAGAATTCATTTCAGCTGCCAAAAACAATATTGATTTGTGTACATCCAAAATTAGCACAACCTATTCAAATCTTAGATAAAGCGTAACGTGCTAATGACTTTTTATTATTTTCAGCGTCAAGATTTGAATTGAATAAAAATCAGCGTGTTTAGAAATTAAAAGTGTTATTTTTTTTTAGTTTTTTAAGTTCTTTGAATCTTAATTTAAACTCTACCCATGTAAAACTGATGTGGTTTCTAGAAATTTGCATCCGGAGATTCATGCAACAAGTATTGTTGGCACCTGTTTTGAGTTTACAGTGCTTCATCAACAGTAAAACAAATAAATATAACTCATTGTGCAATTTACGCCTCTGAAATAAAATACAGTAGCTAAAACACATTTTTTACGCGAATAACAGATTCTTTATATATTTTCTGTTTAAGTATTTTAAAACACAAATACATACACGAAAGCATTAATAACTATTTTTGATTATCTACAGGCTCCTATGACGGCTAACTGGATTGGCTGGACAATATGTGTGGGAAAAATATAAATTATGATGATTGCAAGTGTCTTTTAAAACTGCATTTGGAAGACATTTAGCTTTTATATAGAATGATATATAATGTATGACGCGGCATTGTTAATGGCAATGTTTTTCTGTACAATGTTATTCAAAATTTAATTAATTCATCACACATTCACAGTGAATCCCAGTAAATTTGAAAAAATAAAACGTAAGTGCTCAGCTAATAAATTTCACGAATCAACGTTGTTTAGCCACATTTAAAACGGCAAACACAATTAAATCGAGTTATTAGATTTCGCAATTACCATAAGTTGGTATTCATTTATATGTGTTGCATCGTCATTCCAAATATACTCCCTAACTTAAGCGTATGCTTGCCACAAATTGATAGCGCTCATTGCTTTTGGATCAACCCATGTATGAGTCCTGAAAACCTTCAAGACACCGAGAATGGGGATCTGAAAAAAGGCAGTTGTATTGTAAACTCTTTAGCTGTATTTTAATTTCATGTCCCAGCTAAATTTCTTGACCGATCGTAAGAAAAAAAATTGTGTCACAATGTCAAATCATCGTACTTAAAATATTTTACAAAGACACCTTTTTTCAAAACCAATTTATACGATTGACTTTGGTGAAATATCAAGTTCGCATCTGTATAGAAGGATGAAAGTTTTACAGAATCTGTATATACATTACATTTTATATAAAAACATTGCGTAACAATGTCCCAAATGATTATCTTACATTATTTATAGTATACTTTTAGCTATTTACTTTTTGCTTACACGACTGATGTACTTTCAAAATATTTTGGTACGGTTTCTTACTGCAAAGTCACTGTTCGTTTTTGTGATATGTGACGCGAAGCATGTGCAAGCAATTTATGTCTTCGCCAAAACGATTACAGTCAACCCTCCCATAGCAAACACTTCTTTACAAATTTTCCTACAAAATTTGTGTAAATTTTTATACAATAGTTCCTTGCTGTCCAAGAGTTCCTAACAACTGAATGGGCCAGGCAACGATAAAAAAATTGGGAATAACAAGTCACCCAAAGTATGACTAAGATAGTATAGCTGCCTGAGCCTCGTGAAGTTCTTCGAGAAGCATATATGTTCCTAGTTGGACCTTCATGTACAGAGATGTTTTGAAACAAGGCGTAGACAATTACAACTAATAGATTTGATTGACGGCATTTTTATGTGATGTTTTATGAGTGAAAATAATTGTGGGAAAGATCAAATTTCTATAGCGTATTTTTATATATTTTGGTCCTTATCTTGACGCTATAGGAGGGTTGACTGTACTTTCGCATTGTTTTAGTTCCTGAATAATAACGCATTTGTTGTTTGTGGATTGCTCGTCGTGGGTGTCCCCAATAAGACCACCTGTACCGGTGACGATTTCGCATCGAATAATGTATCGTTTGAAATCGCGAGACGGCCAAAGAATTTAAAGTGCCCATTAATTGCGATTAATTGATGTATTGATGGCCCCCAAATGATGCAAGGAAAAATAATAGTTTTTTCGAATATAAAAACATTGCAACTGAAAATGCCAACACAGGAAGAAGATAACCATGATATAAATCAATATAATAATGCATGAGAGAACAGCTGATCGAAAATAGTGGGTTTTAAAATGTTAAAAGCTTATATTGTTTTATATTATCAATGAAAAATAAACAATTTAGACTGACTTCGACAGATTTTCGTAGATACAATACAGTACAATAATCAAAGAAATAAGATCGCGTCGACGTGTTTTTCTGCAGTATGATGTGAGTTCTATGTGTGATACTAGACTATGAATTTCAAAAGCATTCCCAACTGCACAATAATTTACTACATGTGGATCACAAAATATATAAATCGTTATATAAGAAATAGCTGTGATAAATATGAGTCGCTGAAGTCTGAGAGAGCACTGGATCTGACGCCTAATTACGAGTGTAATTCATAATTCTTCATATTCCAGGTTTTATGTTCATAAGAAACTGTTTCATGGGTACTCTGCAAATTAAAAACAAAGTTAGACCATAACTAAGAAAACAAAAATATTTTTTGAAAAAAAATGCTTTCATTAATTTGCCTTGTAAAAATGTTTTAGTTTGATGAGATTTTTTTATTTTATTTTTTGAATATAAATATTGGAGCATTGAACCGAATTTATTGCATTCATAAATAAGTGGACGGTAAATTTGTTGCAATAAATTCAGTCGGCACTTGTATTTTTTCTTTGAAAGCAATCTTAAATTCCATGAATTACATCCGCTGAATATAATTTCAGTATCTGGATATAATTCATGTACATATTCAACACGAAAAAGGTAATTGAGCTTTATATTTCATTTTATTTCAAGCAATAATAAATTATTCAAAATAATGTCTCAGACTGAAGTATATTTTTCATAATAATTTCAGTTTTAGTCTACGCCTCAATATTTCATATTTTCAAAACCATAACATTAAGGTTCTCAACTGAAAATACTTGGTGAAACTGCATAATTAATAATTTTAGAATTAGTTTTAATTCAAAAATTAATAAATTAAAAATATTTAGTTTTGATTCACAATTTAATTATTGAAGATGGTCTTCAGGAAGGCCAAAACATGTTATCGTTTAAAATTAAAATTAATTCTAAAATTATTTTAAAAACCATTAAAAATACTTTCAAATTAAAAAACTCTTTAACAAGTGATTTTATACAAGTACAATATACGTGACAATAAATGTTAGGTTAAAATTATTTTTTTAAGAAATTGCCGTGTGTATTGACATGTTCATGATGAAACTATCGAATGTATTCGAAGAATATAGAAAAGCAAAGCTAACTCACTACAATGTAATGATCATAGTAGCTGCAAATATTAAAGCAGATAAAAATATTTATGGCAGTTATTTATGGTTGCCATATTATTCAGCTGGGGAACGGAAATCAATTATCAAATAAGACGAATGTTGGTTAACTGTTTAATCAGTCAAATAAGTTAAACTTATGAAGATTTGACTCTTGGCCGATAATCTATATCCAGCAGTAATACTTGCAAGATATCTAATGTTCCTATTAAATGTACGATGTCCAAAGAATGCAAGATCTTTGCCTTACATGAACAAATCTAATCGAGCATTCTGCTTTCTTATTCCTACTAAGCAGTTACACGAAATGTTTTCCCGAAAGCAACATCAAAACAGACAGCTCACATCGTTGAGTAAATCACGAATCAATTCTAGATTCAAGCCGACGGACATTGGGAATAAATAGAATGACGGAGACGCCCATGGGCCGGGCTGTATGAGTGTTGTTCTCAGTAAACCTCAAAGTTTACGGACGCCGAGGAGCGTGAGATATAGCCCCGGCTAATTTATCCAACAAGCATTTGTTAGCTTCAGAACGGTTGACATGTCATCAGCGGCGTATCTTAATTAGTATTAAAATAAATGTTGCATTTATTTTATTTTAAAAAAATATACATATTGAACCCTGAAATGTGATTTTTATACATCAAAGGAGGACTATTTATAAATCTTGAATGTAATGTGATTTCTCATTTAATTTTATTTAAAATGTACTTAGATATTGTTAGTAGTAGTAGTATTAAATTACTACGCTTTCAGATCAATAAAGTTTAATATTTTACAGCAGTGATCAAGGTTTCACGTACAATGTACAATTTTCTTTGATCTTCTTATTCGTACCAGTACTGTGAAATACTCGTACATTACGTTTACTATCTGAAAATATCAATGGCATTGTTTTGTATAAAATAAAAAATAAAATCCTGAAAATAGCTGTATAGCAAATATATCTTCATATTATGCGAATGATTTACGTAATCACACAAGAGTGACTTTTGGTATTGCATAATTCTTAAATTAATCAAATGATTTTCAGTTTTTCAATTTCCGTATGTTTACAATATTATCAAATATGCCAACAATTACTGGTCAATTTATTTAGCATTAGGAAGACTATTTTTATGTAAAATAAAATCTTCCTTGACGGTTTGTTGTTTTAGTATTTTGGATATGAATGATTAATTTTAATATGATGTATAATAATATGATAATAATTCATGCTACAATATATGTATTTTTAAATTTAATTGTCTAGTTGGATTGAATAATTTAATGGAGTCAAAACTAAAAATTTCCTTTTTTCTCGAGAGTTGTGGAGGAGGTAACCAGTCCATATAGTGAGAAATTGGAGAATGAGAAAACCTCTGGTCAAAGCTTGTCGTAAATCACTTAACTTGTCTTTGTTCTTGAGTAAGACGTTTTAACATTTATTTTAATGTTTTGTATTCACTGTAGGTAGTGTGAGAATTATTTTTAATGGGTTGTATCGCTTGTTTCTACGTGGGAGATAGACCTGGTATTATGTTTTTCAAGTACTAAAAAATGCTTTATTGCCATTATTATATTAGTGTGTTGTAAAGAAAAATCTTAACGCCAATTTATATATTTATATTACATTTTTTTTTTAAATTTATTTTCCAATGAATACAACTCTGTACTTATTCAGAGAATAGTTTTTGTCTGCAATTAATAAAAAATATTGCCTCGAATTTCCTATATAAATTTCCAACAGCTGCCATCTATCATGTTCATCCCAAAACATCTTTGCATTGAAGGATTCACCTAAGAACATATCTAGTTCCGAACATCCTCCAAAAGACTTAAAGATATAGCAGCTGTAGTATTCGAAGTGTATTTTGATTAATTTAAATGAAATATTTTAAGAAGATCGGATGACTAGAACGACGCTCCAGATGTAAATCAAATATCAGAAAAGACTCCCATAAAAATAAAAGTTATAATATGTTTATCAATTACTTTCGATTCAATGAAAACATTGAAAAATGGGGCACATATCTGTTTACTTTTATTATTACATGTGGTAAAGGATTCGGTGCTAAAACTTTGTATATAGAAGCGAAGAAGTGTATATAAAATCAAAGTAAATGTGACAAAAAACAACGTCATTCCAATAACTCACAACGCATTACTTTTATAAGTGTGCAAATGAAGAGGAAAGTTGAGACTTTTATATGTGTAAGACGTGTACTACAATGTTCAGTCATGCGCAACACGATTAGAAAAGAATAGGAAAAATATAATATTGTGTTCGTCATCATGTACGCCCCTGCGTGTTGCATTCCTCGTCCATGCAAAGCAGGACAGTTACCGCTCTTGTCAACAAAGCGGCTCCTTGTAAATGTTGCCAGTGACGGCGGCGTGTTTTATTTTCATACTTTATTGTGACGCGCGAACTTTATTACGACACTTATGAAACTTTATTATTTCGAGCCTTGTAATTTAGACGAGGCATTCCGAGAACCACCCCATAGATCAGGGCCGGAGCAGAAAACTTGGCCAAGAAGCACCTCAAGAAACACTAAATTTAAAAACCATAATTTTTTCAGAATCCTTACTCCAATGTGTATATACAATAAAGCTTTATACAAAGAAAAACAATGTTATTTTTATATTTACAAGCGATATAAGGAGGACTGTCTTACCTTAAGAAAACATGTAGAGAGGAGTTACTCTTTATTTTGCATACATATAAAACAATCTAAGATCCAGATTATCAATGAAAAAATGTTTGGGATTTCAAGAAAAAAAATGGCATTAAACAAGTCATGTGACTAAAATTGCTTAATCTAAGTTTATAAATACAAAAAAGCAAAAATTATCATATTAAAAATTTATTATCGTCTCCGCATATAGAAGTCATCTGAGTAATCTTCATGGTTACTAACGGCATACAAAACTAGAACTAGTGGATTCAAGAAGAAAACAACTATTAAAATTATTATTTGGGTATTTATTAATCAGCATTATTAACGAAATTGGATTGTAAGCCTGATGTTCTCAAGTCTTATTATTAGGTATTAAATGACGGCGTGTACCAATTTTCCTATTCATATTTTAGGTAAACATGTTTCTTTTCGTTTGGTAAGCCTACGTAAGCATACGCTAACAAACTCTATATTTTATTGTCATGGCAGTTGACCACACTCTTAAAGCAATGCCACTAGAAACACTCTTTTCTTTTTCCTTCACTCGGCTTTAAAAGCTGTTAAAACGATGAAATCACAAGACATAACAGAGAATACATAGTTGTTTAGGGTATGTTAAAAAAAGTGAAATAAAAAGTTATATTGTGGTGCTCTTTCTTTTTTTTGTTTTGAAATTTTCACTTTATCTATCACTCAACATAATACTATTTATGTAAATAAGCGTCTTTCCTTTATAAAATAAATTAAAAAAACTTTATGACGATATATTTTAGTAATTGCTATATCAATTATCTTGATCTTAAGCATTCATGTGCATTTTGTGCATCTGTTTTCACTTCAATTAATTATACCTCAATTCAGCTCTGCATGTGAACAGACCCACTCGGCAGCTGTTTTTAATAAAGTCAACGTAATGCGTTCTCAAATTTTTACGACGTGTTTTCATCGGGTAAATATTTTGGCTTAATTCGAACACTAATGCCTAATAATAGTTGTTAAATATGTAACCATCAACATTCCCTTCCTGCTCCCGCCAAGACTACCAACAAGACGCCGATTTATTGCACCGTAAACTAACGTAAATGTGACCCAAACAAAATGCACACAATACTAAAATCTTGACGATCGAAACGATACGAACTTACATAAATCATGAAATGTTAAGTGGACTTTATTTGGACAAGTTGAAATAAAACTTACAAGTACATACTCCTATTTTGGACTTTTTTATTGCAACGTCAATGTCATGCTCGTATTTTATATATGAAGTATTTTTTGAAAGAAAATTTACCTAACTTTTAACTAAATTAACTATTTAGGATAATATTCACAGATCATGCCATATTTCTTGGAAAAAGTTAGCAAAATTTGATGGTCATCTCTCCACAATCATTATTTAAACAAAAAATATTTTTATTTGACAGGTAATTTGTATTTTAGTTACATACAAATAAATTTATATCAAAGTATTTTTAATTGCTACTCGTATAAAAATCGTAATAAAATAATAATTCATAATAATATAATATCCATTTTTTAGTTGCTATAAGTAGAGAAACACTAAATAAAAATAAAATTTAATGTATTTATTGCGAAATGTAATGAGGAGAAATAATTAATTTCATAGATAATTAAAACAACAACTTATGTATCATACGTTTTTAAAACATTTAATATCCATATTTATAATGATTAGCAATATGATGTAATCATAAGCTGTGTTACAGAAATGAAAAGATAAAAACATTCATTAATTATGTACAAAAATTATAATATTCTCTTTTTATTTTAAATAAAACGTCGGCCTTTTAATGGTTTTTGGTGACTTGACAAAATGACAAGATTTAAATCATTCACCTGGCGGTATAACATTCAATAACATTTGTCTTCAAATAATTTCATGCTCGAAATTTAGTTCTAAAGGTACTTTCCAGTTAAATAAACTGATGACGATATCGAAGTTATCATCAAGCATTGTATTTAATAAAAAAAAAACTTGAACTACGTGATTTGATATACATGTTGGAATATTGGCCTTACAAGTGCTTACTGTAAAGTGTGTGAAAGCGTCATAGATGCATACTCATATATATTCCAACAATTAGAATTTTACACATATAACAAATATAATGAGTATTAATAGTAAGTACATTGTAATTGAAATGGTCCTCTGATATATGTTGATTTAACCATCTTTACTTAAATTCTGAAACCGTGGTAAGTCTTGAAATTTATAAAATTGACATATTAGTGGCATCTACATACATTTTTTCAATACATTTGCTAGTACCACAAAGTAATTTTTTGAATGTTATTTTACTCAAAAATAGTCGCTGATTTTATCCATTTTTTTTTTTAATTTTACGTGTACAATTATTCTCCTTTCTCTTCAGGATAGTTTATAATGTTTCTTTATCGAAAAAAAAAGGTTCATACTCTCATTAATACATCATGTAGTAATTTTGACGGCAAAATTATTTGACATCATAATTTATAGTTTTGAGACTTTTAATACTTGTAGGACTATAACAAAAAACAAAATTTATCGAAATATGAGCTAGGTACAAATATATTATAATTTTATTTGAGTAGTAGTCCTTCTTCTTCGTACTATCAATCTGGTGGATTGGTTTGCAGCAACAGAATATTGCATCTCGATCTCCATTCCTCTCGGTCCTCTGCAACCCTTTTCAGCTCAACATAAGCGCTACAATTCATGTCCTCGAATACTTGCTGCAAATACTCCCTAGGGCGCCCTCTACAGTTTCTACCCTCAACCATCCCCTCCACAATATCGTGAAGGAGACCATCGTGGCGCATGATGTGACAAATCCATCGGGCTCGCCTCTCTGAGATGGTTCTTATTAGTTGCCTATCTTCCTTGATTATTCTGAGAACCTCATTGTTCGTGACGTGGTCTCTCCAGGAAATTCCGAGAATTCTTCTGTACGACCACATCTCAAAGGCCTCTAGTCTTTTTTTTTTATCACTTTCAGATAAGCACCATGTCTCACAGCCGTACATTAAGATGCTCCAAACAAGTGTTTTGGCAAGTTGCTTGCGGAGCCCTAAAGTAATATTCTTTGACTCAAGAATTTTGGCTTTTTTATTGAAAGCTAGCCTTGCTTGATGTATTCGACTGTTGACTTCTCTTTTTGTTCTGCCATCCCAGGTGATCGTACTTCCAAGGTATACAAATTCTTTTGCATCTTTTAGGGGTTCTCCTAGCATTGATATGTTAATTTTCTGCTGCTCATTGCGGCTTACTCTCATGACTTTGGTTTTTGTGCTGTTTATCTTCATATTGTAGTTGGAATTAAATATGTTTTCCATGGATGTCAGCGCTTCAGTGAGTTCATCTTCAGTTTCAGCAATCAGAGCAATGTCGTCAGCAAACCTTATCATATCAATCTTTTGGCCATGTATTTTAACCCCCTCTCTATGGCCCATTTTTCTTAAAGTGGTTATAGTAAAATAATACGGTTTCAATTATTAATATTATAAGGTTATGATGCATATGAAATTTCTGTTTATATAAAAATTTCATTGTACGTATTTTATATACATGCTCTAAGTACTTGTGTTTCATTACCAAAGTTCTGAACAATGTGTTTATTGTAGTGGATATAGTAAATATATGGAAAAAACCTATGTCTTGTTTTTTAACAGTTTTTAATATCAAAGAGACAATTTTTTGAAAAATTAATATATATTTTATTGCATTTAAGCGATTTTCAAATTCTAGTCTCAGGTTCGCATTTATGCGCACGGCTTTGTTTGTGTTGTGCTTTGTAATTCTTGTGGGATCTATTCCTAGCAGCCTGGCAAACAAGTAATATAAATCATGCTTCGGCCTCTAGCAGAAGCGGACCTCTGAACTCTTCTCTCACCTCTGAAGACCCTCCTCGTGATTTATTAAACGCCTGACTAATGAATCTGAAACTCACTGAGAAGATGTCACTAAAAGTCGATGACCTCCAGACTACATAATAAATATAGCTAGTGTCGGTATTACAACAGCATCAATACATTACCATTCAAAACGAAGATCTTTTCTACGATACGTGGTTCTATTATATTATATTATTTAAAGAGCGAAAGTAATGGCGAGAGAAATAGCAAAAATATAATCTTCCGCTTTCAATACAATGACAAAAGTTACATTTCAATCCTATTTTAGATGCGTCAATGAATACAAAATATCATATGTTATTTTTGGCTGACTTAAACTCAAAATATTAAAAAAAAAATAGTAACCAATATTTAAACAACTTATATTACTCCATAACTTTAAATTTATAACATAAAATTAATCAATAGCAGTGTAGGAAATGAACTTAAGAAATCGCATTTATATAGAATACTGCACCAAGTAATTACCTAAATACTCGTAAGTTGACAATGATAAAGGGCTTTAGTGAGTTAAGTCCCATGGGCGTATTTAAGACATCCTGGATTTGAAACACTTTTGCCGTTCCCCTTAAAATGCAAAAGACAAGCTGACAAAATATTGTTAATGAGGGTTATAAGCCTTAGGTCTTATTTTTATTTTTATTTTGAAAGCAGCATTTGGGATTGTTTTGTGATGCTGAAATCTTATAGGAAATGTAATCTTATATCGTATTCGTAAATTCGGATCAATATTGCGATCCTTCTTGAAGCCTGGACCACCAAGGACGGTTTAACCCAAATTATGAACTACGATATAATATGAATATTAAGGTCCCGTTATATAAAAAAACCGCTGCTTAGGCTTAAGAAAAAATCTCTGTTTCAAATATAAAAAGGGTGCGCTAAAAGGCTGTATGTATATGATTTAAACCTACGACTAATGCTTTCTTTGTAATGTTTAAATTGTTAAAAAAAATGGATTGACTTTTTTCTTAATATAAAACATTAATCTTATTTACTGTAGCATTGTAATTTCAACGGTCAGATAAAATGTGCACAAAAGTGTACAAAAAAAAACTAAACCGCACTACCAAAGTTGTAAATAGTAAATCCGTCTGAATTCAAAGACGGAACATCGATTTATTACAGCAAACTAATGACTTCAATAGATATTCTTTACGGTTTCAAAGATCTGTTTTTGTGTCGCGGACAAAGAAATAGAGCAATTCTTCACTTATGGGTCACTCGGCCAGGCTTTGTCCCGGTGCTAGGATGCTAGAGAGAGCTTTTTAACGATCCGTCTGCTTGTTTGCGGAGCTTTTCTGCTATCGGGCGAGCTTCACTCCACGGGCTGTCTGCTTTTGTTCGGCTGTCGTGCGATACGATCGCTCTCAGCGTACTCGCAATATTGTATGTAGCATGTAACGTACTGAGGCCATGAGATGACAACCTTTCGCGATATCAAACTTTGAACAAGTGCGGATGAACCGTAACATAAATTTATACCATGACTAAATTTATACAGTTTTTCACCTACATTTTTTCAAACTATGTCTAAAACTCATGGGTCTATATTAGAGCGTTTACGTGTGTGTAGATGATTATCCTCTAAATAGATAAAATGAAATTTTGTATGATAATGCTTGAAACTAGTTTGTATTTGTAAGAGTTAACAATAATTTATATGATCTATTTTTTACACACATTTTCTATTTAATGAATGATTATTAACATATATTTACTTATATGTCAGTTATTGTTTCCAAGTTTTAGTTTAACATTGCAATTGTTCGCTTAATGAATGCTTGAAGAAGACAAATTGTCTTAAGCCTCACACAAAATACTGCCGTATGTTCTATAGTAATATTTCAAATCGACTCCAAAATAATCCATCAGAAGAGTTCTATGGAAACTTTCACGAATAGTCTATATAAAAGAACAAAAATGTAACAATATTATAGTCATCAAATGATAGAATAATATATTAAAAAAACTTCTATTATATGTTCCAGATAAGTACACCTGTGCTCGTAGCCATCCATTGTTTTTGATCCCAGTTGATGCTTGTGGAGCTTCGAGCACTCAATTTAGTACAACGGTAATGGCGCTCCTAAACGGCCTACCAGCACATCTCGATCCTTTTCATACATCCTTTTCTCCTAGATCTCTGTGATCTTTGACACGTGTCACCTTCTCCTTTTTTTATGTTATTTTTTATTATATTTTGCATGTATTGTATATTTATTTATACTCTGTTTCTTATTATTTTGTACCTTGGAACTTTGGTTCTGTAAAATAAATAAAAGTTGAAATTCAGTGGTTTTAAAAAGTGTATCCTTTTTTCTTTTTTTCAAATAATTTGTGACCACTGCATCTTGGGAACGTTGAAAAATGTTGTCTGTACCGGCGTGACAAATTTATTGCCTTGCCATTCGCTTTGACAAAACTTCATTTAAGGGGACATTATGCTGTCACAAAGGAGGAGATAACAAATGCGGTGCGGTGCGGAAGCGAATGATTAATTTGGTCGGAGAAGACATTTTAAATTTAACCCTGGCCCCTAATGACTGGGTGCGGGAGTCGAAGCTTAAGTTCTGCCGCGACACGACAACAACAGATCCACAACTTTTACGTGGAAATGCACCTGGCATAATACAAACTTTCATGAACGAGTATACCTGCTTTTTTATCCAGGTAATTAAAATAAGTAAACGTAAAACGCGTTTGTTTGTTGTTAAAATTAAGATATTGATTGTGAAAATTCAATTATGATGTAGCGTGAGTCATGTCACGTACGCCGGTTGCTATGTTTGTAACGTTTGTTGTATTCATCAATTGTGGGTAGAGTTTTTGTTAATGTAATTAAATCTAGAATTATTTAGTCAGACTGAAATATGCGACTGAAACTGTAGTGCACACTAAGTAGATTATTCTATAAATACGATTATTCGAGAAATCGACGTGTCTTAAGGTGTATGAATACCAAACGAACGTAGAATTAAATTACTAATAGTGATGGTATTTGAGTGTTGGTTTTGTTTGAATATATAAAATCTGTAAAATTTATAGAAAATTCGTTAAAATACAGATTTACAGTTTATACCAAGCAAATTTGAAGGGACGATTCTTAAGTCAGCTGTGTCTCTCTAAACTCCACCGAATAGATTATATGTACAGTTCTTGATATATTTCTACGACGGCTAAAGTCCGGGGCCTGAAGAAAATTCTACTGTTGTTTATGTTCTGTTATACCATCTGGAGAGCATGTTCCATTACAAGATATAGCTAGTGAAATTATTTTCACAAACTTTGCTATGTCTTAAGTCGAGCTAATAATAAGAAATCTAGTACATTTGAATGCTTTTCTTCTCCTTAATATCAATCCGGTGGATTGGTTTGCAGCAACAGAATCTTGCATCTCGATCTCCATTCCTCTAAGTCGTCCGCAACCCTCTTCAGTTCAGCATAAGAGCTACAACGCATGTCCTCGAACACTTGCTGCAAAAACTCCATAATGTCTTTATGATGTTTTTAAAAAAATCGCAATCAAAATGAATTAATTATTTTTCCTTAATTCGGTCCTGTAAAAAGAGAGCCTCCAAACTGACACGGCAGGTAACATGTAAGGACTAATCGTGGGACTGAAGTGAACCAAACAAGCTCTGCCTTCCACTTACAAGAGTCATTACTCGGGGGACAAAGTTCCAAAAAGAACTTACATTTTTTGTACGACGATTAGCGTTAATACAAACGGCTTATAAAACACATTACTTACGAAATGACACGACATTTTTTTGACTTTGGTGTGTGAGTTTGGCTAATTGATGTCGTTACTGAGGCGGTTGCAGATGGCAGGAAATAATAGCTGGTTATTGCTGTCATAATAAATAATATGATTTCTCCATATAGTGTAAAATTGTAATACACACAAAATACATTTATTATGATACGGATATTTGTGCGTAAATATCCTGAAATACTACATATAAGAACAACACAATTCAATGTTCATTCTCCAGTAATGTTCAGTGCGTTAAACTATAACTTATATCCACCCAAAGCATTAACAGTAGTGACAGAACATTAGTATTATCTTAATACATTTAGCGACGGTCGTATTATGTATTCTTGATATGAACGTAAAATGTCCAACTCGCTTATTGGTGATTATGAAATTTCAGCACGTACTTAATCTTGATCGGGTCTGTAATTCAGCCTTCATTTCCTCTCGATAACGACGCTAATATATAACATTAATTGATAAGCCAATTCTAAATGTCAGATTTACTGGGCTGCGATTACACAGTCATTGTTGTATGACTTTAAATATTCAGCTTATAAAATTATTCATGTCTTCCAGTTAGCAACAACACTAGTATTTTAAAAGTACTAGCTATTTGTTACCAAAAAATGCAGTGTACTTGAAAAATCAATCCGTGAGGATTTCAGCAATGATTGAATGACAAATAAATTATAATTTTATGGATAATGTTTTTATATTCT
Organism: Glossosoma conforme; assembly: GCA_022606575.1. Classification (NCBI taxonomy): domain Eukaryota; kingdom Metazoa; phylum Arthropoda; class Insecta; order Trichoptera; family Glossosomatidae; genus Glossosoma; species Glossosoma conforme. Next base: position 3,785,734 of record JAGTXR010000128.1, on the reverse strand, counting down.
TATTATGCAAAAAAAATAGTGCGAGTAGTATTCGAATGAATGTAAGCTAAAATTACTTATAAATGGTTATTTTTTTGTGCGTGAATGCTGTCCCCCAAGCCAACCTTCTTCTCCATTCACTATCGTTTCTACGGCAGATTTGTCCTGCTTATTGACTTTTTCCATGGCTTTTACACTTGGAATTCGTGCATAAAACCATATTATTCTACTCCATCATCAAGAGGCGAAGGTGGACCTGACTGGGACATGTCCTGATAATGCCGCAGAAAAGCATTAGTTACGGCTGCCTATTCTTCAAGCCCCCGAGCACTCGCCGTCCTTGTAGGCCGTCGGAAACTATATATATAATATACACGGTGGAGCTGCGGGAGACGGAGCTGACATGGGACGAGGTGAGGATCAAGGCGGCTGAAAGAGCTTGGTGGCAGCGGCTCGTGAATTTTATTTGCTCCAGTTGACGGAGCTGACATGGACAATTGAATGAAATGTCTATCCACACGTACCCGTTGAACGTGGGCCTCCATCTCGACCCTTCTAATGTCACCAGTCTTGCCAGTCTACTCTCTGTTTGCCAGTTCTTGGATGCCACTTCAGCACTGTCCGAGTGCACATTGCTGCAAAGTGTGCAATAAATTATCTTCCTGGGCCGGCATGCTGATTGCGGCAGCAGCATTATACTCGTATACCGATACTCGCACCGCGGCCATTGTCTGCCCGAGACAATAGAAACAAAGAAATAACAATAACCGGGACTGTTTAATAACGCGAGGTGATTTATTGCCTCGCCGCGTTCCTTGTTGTGTGAATCATACACGGCACATCGAGCACTCGCTTCTTGCAGTCTTTCTTTGGCTTTGCAGCGACTTGCGTACAAGCAAGAATGAGGAAATAAGGACAACGTTTTCTTTTATGTTATTTTAGACTTGATGATTGAAAGACTTTAATGATGATGTGATTAATATGTACAAACGTGTGTGTGTTTGACCAACGACAATAGCACAATGTGAGCGCGAATCTCATTAGATCACTGAAGTTAATTAAGCAACATTAGACGTGAAACAAAACGTTAGTGAGTAATCGCGTGTTGCTTTCAGCATGCTTGTTTTGAGCCACCGCTTAGGAACAAATGTTTCAGGCTTCTGAGAGATTGTCGAGAACTATTTGTGTATGTTATTGTTTTCCCATTACAATACAGTAAAACAAATTTTGAACTTCATAACTTTACAAACAGACGTACACTGTTAAACCCAGAGGCTTAGTGCTGAATAAATAGATAGCAGGATAGTAATTGATTTCTTGGCTATTTTTGTTGTATATCTGCCGAATTTTCATACAAACAAGTATGTTTATATTATATATAAACAATAAACATACAAAAATATAAATCCTAATTTAATTACAATTTTCGCTTATAGAAAAATAAATTTATTTAAAAAAATCATACTTATTGAACCTGGCTTATTTTCAGGTGCTAGTGTGCCGACCTAGCCCAACCTGGCTCCAGTACACCACTGCTTACACCCTTACTATATAACTTCATAGATGTCATATAAATTCACACCTAAAAAAATGCTTCTCATGGAAGATCAAACATGACCTCGTAAATAAAATCATGTAAATAAATAAAAATAAAACAAATTATTCTGTTTTTTCTAGAACTACGTTCAATTATTACTCGGCGCCAAATCTTAACTTAATGCATAATATTTTTTTATTGTGCAATTCTCAGCAATAATTCTCGCAAGTAACACTGGGTTTAACTGACACCGGATTCTTTGAAATAGAGTCATCACTGAAAGAATATTTGTCTCCGAGAGCAATTTATTAATCTGCAGACGGGATGCTTGACCCGGTGTTAACCCAGATTGTGCGAGCAAAGTCACCGACAACTCTGTGTGATTTAGCGATAAGCATTCCGACCGCATAGGTGATTTATTTACATACCCCGACACGTACCCAGACACATAGCTATGGAAATAATAATTCAAAGAAAGCAGACTGTACGACCCGACCTGAGGAATGTCTTGTGTAAATCATGCAATTTGTAAGCCTGGATGATGAAACCACGCAGAGGAATTATTCATGAAAATAAATGCAAAATAAGAACATAATATATTTTAAGTGAAGTTATGAAAAGTGATATTTTACTTCCCGTTTCATTCCCTTTCAATCCAAGCCTAACCTAGCCTAACCTAAATTTGCCTAAGCTAACCGGTGGATCGCGCCGAAGTACTGTATTAAATGCAAGTTGGACCACAGCGCCACTGGAGTAGATTGTCATTATATATTGAAATGTTCTTATTGATGTGTTTATTGATATAAAAATATACTCGTATGCAGATAATAATTTAATAAAATAGAACAGAAAGAAAAAAAAGAGAGAAAATAGAACTTTTTGTGGCATGGAAGAGGTTAAGTTGCAACCGACAAAAAACTTAACATAAGCAAATCTAACCAACGAAACAGCTTCTGTGGAATAATTCATTCAAAATTTTATGTTCACTGTGAATAGTAGCTTTTTGACAAAGTTTCGGGTGTACAGATAGATGTCTTGGGACGAGACTATGGAATGGAAATTTTTGATAATAATTTGCTGCAGCCTTAGAGTATACAGGTATATAAACGTGTATGTACTTGCATTGCCTCAGGCTTGGTATTTCAAATCTTTCGTCACTATTAGGGTATTATAGTGACGTAGTATGTAATGAATTCTTCTAAATAGATAAACATGTAATATTATGAAAAACTCGTGTATTTTAATTTGAGTTATTAATTTAATCGTAACTTATGTCTTATTTAAGCGATGAATTAATAGAGTCATTTAAAAATATTTATGTTTATATAATACGTATGATTCAAATGAGATGCGATACGTATAATTGGCATGACGTTTAAGTTATTTACAAGTTAATTTATTTTGATAGTTGTCATGTAAATATTTAGCAAGAATATATTTCGTTAAAAAGAGCAGAATACTGTTAAAAATTAATTGAATTTATGTCGAAAAAATAAATTAGTATTTTTGAACGTTTTAACAGTCTTGAAATGTTAATACGCACCTAAAAACATTTTGAAAGTTATTTTTAAATTCGTGTACGGACCGTAAGTAGGTGTCCGGAATAAATTGGAGTGCATTAAATGTGCTTTATTATCTGGCCCAGCTTCGCTTGACGGCCCGGTAATAAAACGCCTGTCGTACAAGCTGGGACTGTGAAGAAATTTAGAAATTTGTCAATTAGCTTGTTTCGAGATGCGGCGGTACGGTTTCACAAAGCCGTTGTTCGGGTAATTAATTTGAGACTAAGGTGACACACAAAGTTAGAGATCAAGTCATTCGTTATCCTAGAATAAATATAGTATAATAATTTATAAACCTAAATGGGTTTCAACCTCCTGTAAGTTTTTCACCTACTGCCTCTTAAATCGGCTTTCCATAGTTCATTTAAATTTGTTTTTATGCGATCACGTTAAGTCTTATCTTTCTATAAATTTCAAATTTGATTTATAATAAAAAAACTCATTTATCTTGGGATTGTAGTAATTATTTTAAATGGCAAAGATTTACATTAAGGCATAATGAAGATGCTAGTTTAATTTCACTTATGTTTAGAAAAGAGATGCAAAAATATGTATCTGAATTTAGTAAAAAAATAATCTTTTTATGAGTTTTTCACAATTTGAAATTTATAGAAGTTTTTTACTTTATAATTCCATATTTTATTGCGAAATTGTGGAATTTTAAGCGAAGAAACTACTAATAGAATTTTACCAAGAATTATCAAAAAATCTATCGAAGTCTTTGATTCGTATTTTTTTCTAGATTATATCTTAAGCATCAATCATTAATAACAGAAGATCTAAATATTTAAATACATATTTTTTTTTCATAAGTCCTTTCTCTGATTTTCAGTATTTGATTATGCTGTAATTAATGTATAATTTTTAGGTTCTCGGCTATTACATGTCAACTGTTGGTATTGGCCAAAGTTAACGTCTCACCACTGGTACGTAATGATATATCAATGGACTGGATATACATTGTAGTTTCGACCCTGCTTGGATGCTTTACTTCTCTGCGGTGAATTGAGAAAACAGTTGTGAATTTAAGAGTTTTAGAATTCCACCATCGATTGCCCAACACCCGTCAGCTGCGAGTTTAAAATAGTTTGTTTGTCGAACTGTAATCAGAGCGACGGTGATTTAATGTCGACTCGACAATTATTTATTATTCGGTGACTCCCAAATTGAAAGTTTCGACAAAACGAAAGAGTGACGAACGGCACTGAATAGAGATTTATGCACGCGGAGACGATTAATTATTCTCAAATCGGCTTCCGTAAGTGTTCACTAATTAGTATTTTTATCAACCTGTTTGAATCTTAATTTATATACGAGTATACTAAAAATATTACACAATAACGGTTTGTCACAGCATTTAAGTCTACACAAAAATCGATCAATTAAATGTAATATTTGTTCTGCAGCTTTTTAATTATTTTCGTTATTTTATTACCTATATGAAACTCATGCCAATTAAATATTGTATGTGTAAATAATTGGTATCGTTTAAATGAGCTTAAGATTATGACTTCCTATTCTGCAACACTAATCTTGATGTTTTCCTTTTTTTCCTGTCTTAACGAATGAAGATACTGTGGCTTTTACTGTGGACCACTAATGTGATAAATTTATGGCGGGTTGCTACAATTTTAAGGCTAACTTTTCTAAGGTTAACTTTTTTTATTGGTTGAGTTGAAAAACTGTTATGAACATGGTGTGTTGCATTTCTTCAAATTTACTTAAAGCAAAAAAGAGTTTTTTAGTCTGATCTTTTATGTCTAACTAGAGAAATCTAGCCAAGCTGGATACGTTGATCTCATCAATATAAAAACAAACTTTTGTGTCGTTTCAAGTATGGTAATTATCATCAGCCTGTGTCCGTCCACTGTTGAACGTAGGCCTCCCGCATGAGTCTCCATCCTCTTCGATCCTCCGCCTGCCGCATCCAGGTCACTCCCGCTAATCTTCTTATATCTTTAGTCAATCTTGTAGGGGGTCGGCCTAAGCTGCGTTTGCCAGTTCTTGGGCGCCATTCCAATATTTTTCTTCCCTATCGACCGTCGTCTCTTCGATAGATATGTCCTGCCCATTGCCACTTAAGTGTGCCTATTCGTTGGGTAGCATCCGCTACTTTAGTTCTTCGGAGTATTAAATAGTATAGTAATATCAAAGAAAAATTCAAATAGTATTTTTATTTTTTAGATAATTGACAACATAAAACCTATTACTAACTAAATTAAAATATGTTGTGATAAATAAGTTAAAAATGCTTCGTAACTGATCCAACAGACTGGACTGGACTTTACTCGCCTCACACCCGCATTAAGCCGGAGGACATTTAAGTCTCCTTGATGATGCGCTCATTCAGATTGATGGAGATAGATGGTCCAACAGACTGTTATACAACATATACTAGGCAATCAACCAGTCTAACATCATCATCATTACTACTCGTATATCCGCTCCCTTTACTGACGCATACGGTCGTCATGAACTGGCGCCATAAACCTTTGTCAGCCACCCTAGTCATCGCATCATCCTATATCAGCTTTGCCTCCCGAAGCTCTACCGATAATATTCCATGCATAGTTTTTAACGTCTTTGAGCTGTATAACTAAAAGAGTATACTTATGTAGTTTATGCTCTACTGCAACATCAGTATATATCACAGCTAATATACTTTCGTCTCTTGATTGTTTGTAGGATGCTCTTCCAGCGTCTGTGTTTCCTCCTTCCTACAATCTGGATCTCTTTAAGAAACAGATAAATGCAAGCACATGCAATCTCCCCAACCCACACACAAATGCAAGCACATGCAATCTCCCCAACCCACACACAAACACAAACACAACGCATGATTTTCGCATGCAGCGTCCAGCCTCCCTGGCTGAGTGCCATAGAGTGTACTGGTCTTGACCGGCTTTGCTCTCCTGCATGCGATTACATAAAAAAAAGTATGGATGGCACAGAAGGCTGCCTCGTCCGTTTTCTCACCTTGTTTTTCTCACAAAATCAAATACGAAGGCATCTTCTTTCAGAACCCATTATATGCTTGAATTAGCCGATGGTGATGCCAAAATTCTTAGACGTTGAAAAGAAAGATCCCTTAAAATGTCGTAAGCATTCAGTTACGCCCTTGGTGTATGTGATGTATTTTGTAGTATAGTTTAGTCCGCTTCAGTTGAAGCCTGGCGGTGTGACTAGAAGCGCCGCGATACAAAAGCGAGCTACGGGCGCCCATTAAACAAGACTAATTGAGCGATAAATTCGAGCGACGCGCGGCTAAAAAAGTTGGACTTGCCGGGGTAAGGAGACGGGGAAGAAAGGAGAGGATAAAGCTCTAAAGAACGGATTCCTAGGCGTTCCTGCCATTACATACAACTCACACTAGGGCTAGGAAATATTTATAATTGAAAATAGAAAGTGTAACTGCCTTGTATATATGTCATATTTATAAAAATATTTAATTTAACTTGACATTGATTTAAATTTGCTTCAAAAAACGGTAATTGTTGAATGGTTACTGTAGTTTCTCACTTATTTCTATCTTTAACCTTTTTCTTTACGGCTCGGTGGAATACAAATTATACTGTAAATTATGAAACAAGTATTTGAATCATAAATGTACTTATCTGGTCTATTTTCATATATCACATTGGTTCTTGTAACCTTTAGATATCAGATGATGCATAAAAACTATTCTAAGAAAGTAGCAAAACAATATATCACGGCTACCGATGTCAACGGTATGGGAATCTTACACGGCATATATCGGGTACCGATGCGAACAGGTTAAGGTTGCATTAAGACCAAATGAGCATTCACATTATATACATTTAAGTTCTTCATATATATTTGTAAACGATAAATATGCATTTAGTATTACTTTATTTATCTGCAAATTTGGTGTGAATATGCATGTTAAAACCGAATGAAAATTTTTGCTCTGGTTCTGGTTCTATATTTTCTTTAAATAAATTCTTAGATTATGACTATACATGCCGCAATACGTTCAAAAATGGTGCTGAAATTGTACCAGTTTTGAATAATTCGCATTGGTACTCAATGAGTAATAGTTTGAGTAAGAGTAGGTTTCAAATGCTCTGCATTTTTTCAAACTTATGTGCTAATCATTTGCATTCTTTCTATTACTTAATTGGCTCAGAAAACTGACCTAATAAATCACGTAAGTTCTTTAAAGCTTCAAAAAGGGTAAAGCTTTTATTGTTTTGTGAACTTTAGGACTATCATCCAATCTCTTTAAAAAGTATGATTTAAAAATCACCTAAAATATGTCTCCGAAATTACAGTTGCAGTTTTTTCAAGTACCCGAGCTCCTGCCTTTGTCGACGTCGGAAATATATGTTTCGAGATGGATCTTCGGGAGATGTCTCCGATCAACTACGCACAATGGCAACTGAGAAAATCGTAAAATAAATTAGAAGCGATTGGTGGTGATCACGTTTTAGATATGGGAAGAACATATAAAACATTGTAAAAAGGACGTCTTTTAAAATATACTTGTTGAAAGGTTGTGAAATATTACATAACGTATCGGAGCCCTAGTTGTATGCACCGCTATTAATTATGCTTCCCCTTTAAACGAAACAACAGTAAACCCTGAGATGCATTATAGTGCAGCGTGCTTTTGGGTTCACCTATGCATATCAGGGACTCAAAACGCATTAGGCAGGGGTAGTTAATGAAGCGCATCAAATTTTGATTACGGTCTTAAGGGACTGACGGCTACCGGTAACGGCGAAAATATTGCGTTGCTTTGAACAGTGATTTAAGGGTTATTATCAATCACAAACCAACCCTTAAATTTGTTATTATTATTAAGGATCATCGTGAGAAAAAAAATAAGTAATTTTTTACATAAAATTCATTAATCACGTAATTCTATATTAAGTTTTATTCTGCTGTAGTTTACAATGAATTGTAGAAAGTAGAACATACTTGTAAATTATTTATTTATTTTTGTAGCTAAATGTGTGTTGGTAATCATCATGTTGGTATTTTTAGTGTTACTAAAACGATTATTTTTTAGGAAATTGTTTTGTTAGTCGAATATCCTAAATAAATTTAAAAAATATGTAGCTACACAATCAGAAAATTAATCTATTAAAATACTCATATATTAAAACCATTCGACATCTAGAAAGATCACATAAAAGATGCGTATAATTTGGACTTTTAGAATATGCTTGTGTAATAACAGAACATAGTCAAAGTAAAAAAAAAGAAGATGAAAAAGAAGACATGAAAAATATGAAATTGTTTGTTCACACGCACCACTTTAGACGATATGGTATAATAATATTATTATATCAAAATTATTAACATAAATTCTACTTTTCATTTTTTGATGCGTAGCAGCGCACACCTAGTATTACATTCTTACTATTAAATAAAATATATCTGGACATGTTCTGTGTAATTGATATAAGATGTCCCACCAAAACGATGCGCGCGTAAAAGCAAATAAACATTTGAAGATTTATGGCCGGCGTGTCAAAGAGTCAAGGTATCAGGCAGCCAGCAGGATGAAGGGGCAATAAAGTCCCAAGCAAAACAGAGTGCTCGTGTCTCCACATTTCGGTTAAATGCGGTGTCGTGTTGTTATAAGAGGCACCGAAGACAGCCGCATAGGCCGGATGCCTCGACGCGTCACAAATTTATAGTCGAAGCTTTAGTTCACCTTTTAACGTCTACTTTATTCATCTTCATGATTTTCTTGCTACCCTGATCATTTTTTGTTTCAGAAATTTTCAAGTACGAGTAAACATAGTCCATAATAAAAGTAAAGAGCATTTTTTGTTAAGAATACATTTATTGATCAGACGTTTATAAATGTTCCAAATTTTTAAAAATTCTCTCCACCTGTATGAATAGACATGCCTGAAGGAACCTTGAAAGTTTTCTATGGGAATGTCTCTCTAAAACGTTCTAACATGCTTTTGGGAGTTTTCCACGATCTATCCATGCTTTCCTTTCAGCTCTCTTTTTAGTCAGAGAAATTTATGGGCTCTTAGGTGACTGAAAGACCGAGGTGTTGCTACGGGTAAGGAAGTATGAAGTATAAGAATGGTAACAATGAAGGACGTATTTTTTTTTATAATGGACCTTATAAGTTGAAAGTTCCAAGCACGTATGTAGATAAGAGTGGTTATTTGTAAAAACGTTCATAGAACACTATTTCACCCCTGCATGCATTTATCGTGAATATCAGTAATATTATCAGTATGAGCTGATCCAATCTTTTTGAAAATTTGGATTTACAAATGACCCAAAAGCATGTCTCATCATGTCTCACAAAGCCCTTCATGAAGTTCGTAGGGAACTGTATATCAAACTACAGGTGGATCTTTGAGTGGAGAGTTGTCTTAGGACAAAACATAGATAATGGTAACTGATGATGAACTGAGTGGTAGCATTTAATTGTGACCATGTGTTCCAGATATAAAACGGATTTGTCAAGAAAATTCAAAACATATGACAACTTTCAAAGACTTTGCCTATTGAAGTATTATAAATGTAACAAAAACTATGTCATGAACTATTTTCATAAGTATTCAGATAAGCAAACACCGAAAGAGAATTACAAGTATTAGGACAACAGTCTCTTGTTAATTGGTTATGGCATGATAAGTGCTCTTCTAGTGTATTAAATTTCTCTGGTTGAAGACATGTATCTTGTTGTATTGAGTGCGCCTATGCAAGTCGCATGTTGTCGACGGGAATAGTCCGGGAGCAAGCCCCAGGAGCGCATCACGTTATTGGCGGTCGTAAATTACCCTCGCTGTTGTGACGGGACCAAGTAAAATACGGCCGCCCGGGGGCCGCATCTGTCTGATGCTGAACAGAGCTGATGCAGCTCTAGAATCTCTTTCAAGAAACCAGAGCATATTTCGTGAAACTGTCCACGTGTTACATTACGCGAGACACTTTCGACGACAGGGTCTTTGACGTTACTAGTTTATGTACTCGTATTTAAATGACCACATTTTGACATTAACCATATTTATAACTTTGATTGTATTCGTTCGTAATGATAATAACTTCATCTGTATTACCCTCATCCTTATTTACGGCTGAGAATCTTGGCATCTCATCAAAAGCCTATGTAGCCAAATAATAGATATTAAAAGCGTATGCTTCCGTTGAACACGAGCTTGTCTTTGTGTAGAATAATGAAGTCAGGGAGCGGACAAAGCAGCCTTTTAAAGCTGCAGTTAAAAGGTGTAGGTGGAACTATCTAGGGAGAGTATAAACTTCAGATGCCTTTTTTTCAGGCTCCCGGGATTTTTCCGTCCTGGGCCGCAGCTTTGTTGACCACTTAGAGAAGTAGATTAAGCTTCAGATTATCGTGGTTCTAGAACACCGTCGGCAACGATTAAAAACGATCGGTAGAACTTTGGAATGCAGAGCTGATGACTTAGGATCGGGTGAGATATTTTAAGCTGAGAGAACTTTATGGCCCCCATTCATGGCGATCATTAAAAAATTCATGCTCGAAGTACCTCGGAAAAATGAAATGCGTAACAAAAACTTCCGAAGAAGAACTCGAGTAGTGCACGTTACTGAAAGAATAGGCACACTGAAATGGTGATGGGCAGGATATATCTGCAGAAGAGACGATGGTCGATGGGGAAGAGAAGTGTTGGAGTGGCACCTAATTTATGTTAAGCGGAGTATTGACTGACCTCATACAAGATAGGAATGACGAAACATCAAGAGGAAAGGTGGATCGACAGATGCAGACATTGATGATGATGAAAGAAGAAAAGTAATAATATATTGTTACACATGTATTAGATGTGCACAAGTAATTGAATACGTCTCTCAACGTGCAGCAAATAAGAATGTTAATGGTATTCTGCGTCAATTTATCGTTTAATACAGCCATTGTGACGACGAAAAAAATAGGTTGACTGTGAGTTATCGGCAGATTGACTAATGTGAAACATAAATAAATGCACAGACTGTGAAATTGTAAAATGCCATTAGTGTTTCATGCTTTCCACCGAGATTTATGTACGTTTTGTGCATGCCCCGGGTCTATTTGTTAGCTGTCTCCTGATCACGCCTATTCCCTTATGCGAACGGTGGGTAAATGGTTGGCTTTGCTTCTACTCACATACAAAGCATGCAAAAATCTTCATACCATTTTGTGTTAAGTTTGTAAAATGCAATATATCATTTTAATGTTTATCGTTATTATTGAGATTAACAGCGTTCACTTTCTTTCACCAAAAACATTTATTATAAATTTTAAAAAATAATGACATTTTATTAAACAATACAGGGTGGAGATCAGATGATGAACCCAACACTTCCGAAGCCTGGATTTTTTTTGTCCTTAAGAGGTGGCTCAACCCTACTGGGAGCATGTATAGAGTTTAGGTATAATAATATTAAAGATAATATTAAAATAAATATTTTTTAAAAATCAAGGTTGGTCGGGTTTTGAACCGACAGCATCTGACTGACAAATTAACACTCTTACCACTGACTGCCACCCGCCTTAGGGTTCTTGCCCTGGATGGCGCCCGGGAACCATGTATGTTCCAATGTGTACCTCCGATTATACAGGCGTTCCAAGACAAGGTAAAGACAATCTGAGTTTACAAACTGTAAAACCGGCAAATATGGAGCGAATACATATGTTAAAAAATAAACAAAATAATTACTTAAAATTGAGAAGAAATCTTTCAATCAATATAATTTATTTTTTATAATTAACAAATAATTATATAATTAACTTTATGTAACACAAGTTCATGAGTAGCCTTGCCTATCTAAGACTTTGAAAATCAATAGTGATGTTAATTATTCGCCAAAAAGATATATATATACCACAAAACTAGCTGTTTGTATATTTGTATATGATGCTCATTATAAACTTAGACCTGTTTGTTTCAGCCTGAAAAGTTGCACTAGCTTCTTTTGAAGAGTCGGAGGTCCTCGTCCCAGTTCTTTGGCTGTTGATATTTGCGGGAGTGTGAAGAGACGCCCTGCGCTAATGATGCCTCTAGATGCTGAATACTGAATACATCACTCTGGAGCCTTTGTGAGTCCTCTGAATGCGCATCAGAGCCTGCTTACTCTGCGACGAGTCATCTGACTGAAAGGAAATCCCAGTACATGCTATGTGACACATTTTCAGTAGCGATGAACAAAAATTTCCTGCCAATTTTAATGATGTTCTTTTATATTATTTGTTCCTTTTTCACAGTATATGGTGATCAAAAATTGTCACCACACAGTTCTCTCAGTTGCTATTATCCACAATTTATACTAAGAGATCTTTGCTCCAGAAAATTCACCTAAGAACATATTATATGATCACTTGCGAATGTCCGGTACGTTGACGAGGTGTATATTGGTGTTTGTTTTTAGGAAGCGTTTTTAAGAAGATCGGATGTTAATTCCAACTCTCATGCTGACTGTACTATTTTGTTTTAAACGGCGGTTAACTAATCTATTATTTATAGTTTACCCTAGCACAAAATAATTACCTACTCAATTTTAAGTAAATGTCTGATGTTTTAGAAGCTACAGTGTGCCATTCTATAGAATCCATTTTCCAACCTTACCATTTCCTTATCCATTCCCACGTATTTCGTGGTTAGCAACGTGTTATTAAATAAGGCAATTCGAGACTCGCTTTTGTATACTAATTTCGCAGCCTTAGACTGAGGTCTATTTGACATCTAACTGATGCAACTAGAATCACGGCAAGGCCTTCAACCACTCTAACAAGTAGCTTTTTTCGTGCGTCCAGTAACGGGTCCCCAACAGGGTCTCCAGAAACAGGACGGGACAGGGAGGGTTTTCACCAAGCGAAGCTACAGTGTGTATACAAAGTTTTCATTTAAAAATAATATATATTTAAGTTTATAGCGTTGTTATTTTTTATAAGTACATACAGATAAAATACTGATAAATTATGTTTTTTTATAGACTATATTTTTTTAAATTCCAATCACTAATATAGTTCATAAAAATATTCAGGCAAATCTACAAATATGAACAGTTTTACGACTCTCCAATATACTTTATTATTGGAAATAGATTATTTTATCTATTTTGATTCAATGATTTGGTGTTTTTTTTTGTTAAAATAATATAAAAATGTTTTGAAATAAAGAAAAATATACCTTCTCATATCAACCGGGCTGACGTACTAAAGTTGAGAAAAATGACACTTTCACGGTAGGTACAATATCGAAAATTATAAAATTAAAATAATGCACAAGTGATTAAGTACTTGTCTGTCTAAGATGTACGTAAAAAATACATTAATTTATACGAATACTTTGTAGAAGAAATAAAACTACATATTCGTTTTTTTTCTAAAATGTTTCATAGCTCAATAAAATATGTAGATCAAGGTGTACGTTTATAAGAAGCTATAAAAATGACTTGATTCCAATTGATTTACATTATATTCTTCGCTTAGCCCCGACGATTAAAGAGAGACGTTTTTATTGTTTGTTTTTAACTAGAAAACTGTAAAATTCTAGCGTGTTTAATTTTCGAAATGTTTACGTTCAAAAGACTATGCATTTTTTCGTATTTTTTTATTTGCGTGTTTTTATATGGGTCGTAAATATATCTAAAGGAATTAGCGGATGAATAACAGAGAAGGCTATTAAAATATCAAAGTTGGAAAACGCATAAAAAAGCTTAAGGAATTCGTATATGTTAAGAAGTGTTTCGGAACAACAAGTTAACTAATAGCTATTTGAGTAACGTTTTTAATAGATCACATTAATCAATAAGAATTATCTTTGGGCGGATGTATAAATCTTTTAACCTATTTATGTATAAATATAAGTAAGTTGATGTCGTTAAAATATATACTTGCTTGATATAGCTCTTTCAGGCTGATGCTGAAAAGCCTCGAAAAACAATCTTTCGTCTCTTATTTTTGTTCGGTCACCTGACATGCATATCTTATAATGTTAGTTTTAATAATTTTAAATAACACGGCATTTGCATAAGCCATTTTATTTGTTATGACAGTTGCTCCATTTCATGTTACAGGTTCAACTGTCATCTTTAATTTAGTTTTTCCGGCTTGATTACATCGGCGGTGCTGCATGTCACAGTGTTCCGGCATTCGCCAGTTAACTCTCGTCCAGCGGGTGAAACGCCATACCAGTCGGACCGGGAAATCAAGTTGTTATTAAAAATAAATGCAAATTGTGCTTCAAAAACAAGTTCTTTGTGTTGTTAATCTGCTCCTGCATCCTTCCTCCACGCGTGACGAACCTGCGACTTGTCTTTTTTGGTTAAAACGGGAGATGTCATTTAGCGCCCTGAGCATAGAACAGATCATTTGTCGCGGTCTTTTGGTGTGAGCCTGAAGGAACCATATTGAGTAGATGTCAATATTTAATCAACAGTACAACATTCACAATTCGATTACAAATAAACAAATTCAGATTATTTGAATTTTGCAAATCATAACAAATTACGTAACTTAGAGACATTCTGTTGTGATTTTTTAGACATAGTTTTTGCTAATCAATTTTACTTCAATAATATTTATGTTTCATAATTGCATTTGAATAAATAGTCATTTAAGTTTGAAATAAAAATAGTGTTTACGTAAGACTAAAAAAACAATATAAATACATCCAAAAATGACAAGTTAATAACTTTAATACAATATATAATTGACTGATATTTTTTGGTGATACTGCATTTTCGTAATTATATTTGTCAGCTATCTTTATTAAAAATATATCTCCATATTCAACAATGGTTGAAAATTATTCCATTGGGATTGAAACGCATTCAATCATTTAAAATGAAAAAGCGAAATAGAACTAAATATTTTAAATTAAATTTCACTTTCACTTAAGTTCGTATGCAATCAAGAAAAAACCCTGAAATAGAGATAAATAATAATAATACGAATTAACACTAATAATAAACCAAATTTTATATTAAATATCAAACATAAATTTGTTACAAATATGATAATTAAAAAAAAAATTAAGACTGAATTAAATTTCTTTCGATGCAGTCGATTATTGAATGTTTTCAACGAACTTACATTTTCTGTGGAATTCAAGAAATTAAGCTAACCTAAAAGAAAACATGTTTACTTTAAAAATATGCTTCAATTAGAAAGACAATATAATTTAAAAAAAATGAATCATCCGAGTATCTTAAATATATATTTTTCTTTACTGTCGTCATTACAACACTATATATGTCATATTACCAATTTATCTGTAGCCTTTTCTTCCTGCTAATCGTCGTTATAAATCTCTTGTAAGATGGCAGGATCTTCACCTGTTGCCATTTAATCATTGAAATAAATAATGGTAAATCGTTAGTATCCAGGCGAGCCGTGAAGGAAAACATCTTACTAGATATGTATGGTGATTTGTAATGCTCCTTACATGAGGTCATTAAGAGCCCAGAGCAGGTAAATCGCTCACCTGAACCAAGTGAGGCCTGACACATGCTAAACAGCTGTTGGCCGACATTCATTCACGCCCTCAAGCCGAGCACTGGACAGAAATGTTTAATATATGATCCAAATACCCTGCCTTCGCTATTTGTATTTATATTTATTTGTTTGGAATTATTATCATTTCAAGAACTGGCAAACGAAGCACTGGCCGACTCCCTGCAAGATGGACTGACGACATAAGAAGAATAGCGGGAGTGACCTGGCTGTGGAAGGCGGAGAATTGAAGAGGACAGAGACTCGTGCGGGAGGCTTACGTTCAACAGTGGATGGATACAGGCTGATGATGATTATCATTTCCATGTCCGCTCCTCTTACTGGAGAATATGGTCGAAGAACTGCACATATAAAGCTCTGTCAGCCATCATGACCATTTTCTAATCCCATGTCAGCACTCCAAGTATTACATTCTATGTACAGCTCGCAATGGTTTTCCAGGACGACGAGAGTTATAGGGCTATAATAAAAGACAGTTTTTGTTTACGCTATCTTGTAGAATTTTTGAGTACATGTCTCACACAGGTACACTTTCATCTTTTAACGGATTCGCTCCCTGACCTTGTCATTCCTTAATAAGTCAAGTTAACATACCCTCAGTATTCTACCAAAGCATATGATTTTAAATTTCATTATATTGGTTGATTTAGAATACTTTCAAATTAATTTAATTTCGTCATTAATTAATATATTATATATTTGTGTGATAATAATGCAACTAGTGTGGTTCTCAGTGATTGAAAACCGTCTTCATTTGCGTAATTAACATTTGCTGAATGTTATACGTTATAACATTGTAAAATTTATCATCAAGATTTTTCAAATAATATAAGATTATAAGTTAATATTTTACCATTTTTATATTTGGCGATATTTTTCTGGTTTTAGCATAAAAGCTATTCGAAACGAAAATATTTTTTGTCAAAATTAAAATTTTAGATTTAATACTAAAAAATGTCTTTCATTCACAACACTGAAATTATGGAATGACAATAAAATTTATAGATCGAACAAGTCAATCCCGATTTCATAATTGAAACGAATCTTAAAGTTAATACTCAATAAATAAATAACATTAATCATTGTCAATCGAAATGGAACACGTTATATGGAATATGAAATATGCTCTTTTATTTAAATTCGAAATAATAGATTTAAATTTTGAAATTCACAAATCAAGCCCTCGGCGTGGGTATAGACAGATGGTGGAAGCAAAAGAAGAGGGCAAGGTTTTGTGGAGACGTTTCCATTTATTATTTAAATGTAGACACTTTGTCTCTGAGAAGATGTTTATACATTTAACGAAGATTAATGGATGTTTTTCTTGCGCTCTTCGCACTCGGGATGAGGCGGACTGTTACTCCTTAGATCAGAGGTTTTAAAGATTTTTTGAACGGGTAAATCTCCATATGTATACTCAGTTTGTTGGTTTGTTAACTATTATATTTTTTATATTTACACTTTAACATTAAGATACTATATACAACATAAATAATTAACATTGCGAATTCGATAATTGATTCATTTTAATATTTAACAGAAACCAATATTAATTTCTCTCTCTTTAGCCTCGCCATTTCCCATCATCTGGAGTCGACTCTTCTTGTGCACATTCGGCATGTCTGTCTGTCCTGCGTTGCATTCTCAGTCAAGCACAGAGTTTTCAGATCCTTGTCTACAGTTGCAGTCCAGGTTGCAGGTGGTCTTCCAGGTCTTCTTCTCAGCGAGAGTATGTTAAGGGCTTTCTTCACCATGTAGTCCTCATCTCTCCGTGTCACATACCCATACCATCTTAGGCGGTTTTCCCTTATCTTTTCAGGTATGAGGTTCACCCGAATGAACCCCGAATATGGTAATTTCGTATAAGAAACCCATATTAATTTAACATAATTTAAAAAAAATTACAATATTTTTATAGCGTTCAATATAAGATATACTCGTACAGTGTTTAATGTTATTATCGTCTAAAGATATTTTTTCATTTTCCTCCCATATTAATTTTAAATTTGAGTACATATAGTCGCCACAAGATCCCGTCACATAGTGCTGTGAGCAGGCATTGTGCTGTGCGTTGTCCCAAAATATCTCTGCATCCGTAGGTTGCTATGTTTTCAGAACTAGAGTACGGTAAATTGAAGAGAAATCAGCTTTATTTATCCTAGAATATTACCGTTTTTAAGGAGATCGGAGGATTAGCAGGGGTAACTCACCTCAACTTCGAATTGCGAGAGATGATAAGCAATAAAATGTTAATAATACACAATATCTAATTTAACAACTGATACACATACAAATTCACAAAAAACACCATCTTGTATATAAATAAAATAAAAATTAAAACAATTGCAGATGCTGGGAACATTTAAATATGAATAACTATTTTAAAAATGCAATTTATAAGTGTTCCTTTAACATTAGGTATAATGCATCAACATTTACTAAAACAATTATCTATGCTACTTGGATTGCCCTGAAAGAGGACCTAGCCCCTGGACACAACCAGGGGTGGAATATATGGAGGTCTCTTAACAGACTTCGGACCGGAGTATGCAAGACGAGGACACAAATTAAAGCCTGACAGTTTTACAGCGGACCAACTGAATGTGACTGCGGCGTGGAGCAGACCCTTCTGGAGTGTGCGCTGTGTCCGAGTAGCTGCACCCAGGAGGACCTGATGATGGCCCGGGAGTACCGCAATTGATGTCGCCCACTTCTGGGCAGACAAGATCTATATATATAGTGCAATGAATTAGTCAAATATTTTCAACATTTCAATAATTTTTGCTATAATAATATTAAAAAATGTTGTAATAGTTATAGTATGAAACATATAGAATTAAAAACATTTAAAAAAGTGAATAAGTAAGTGATTCGAATTTCCTGATTTTGTAGATAAATTAATGTAGTAATAGAAGTGCGCAAAATAAAAGCCTAGCATACTCGCAATATGTTGATGATTTTTTGCTTAATGTATTATATTAAAAATTCATTTAAGCAGCTTTAATGTTTCATTCTTGCCTCTTTCTTTTTGTAAACTGCTGCTTTTAAGTAGGCAATAAAAATTAATTATCCATTAACTTTGATTACAAAAAATGTACAACTAGCGAGTGAATGCGAGCACACCTTGTAGAATTATTGAAATGTATGGTAATCAAAGATGGAAGTCGAACAAAAACGATCAAAATGATATTACTTATTACTCTTAACACACTACGAATTAATTTTCTACAGGGTATTCATCCATTAATGTATTCATGTTAAGAATAAAATACATTTTAAAAATAATTATTCAAGTCATTGTAGCGATATTACAAGCATCTTATCACCGAAAAAATGTTATTACAGCGTACAACACGAGATACCTGAATGTGGAGTATGTTATCTAGTTTATGGTGACCATATGCTCCATTGAGAAGTGGTTATTGTACGAGAATTTTCAGTCTTATTCAATTACCATTAATGTAACCTTTTCTTCTACGTTGTCAACACTTTTCATTCTTTAGGACCGTGAAGACCTTTGTGACAATACTGTTCATATTGTGTTTTATTAGGTTCCGCTGCATTTGTTCCCAGAAAATTCGTTCAACGACTCATCGATAATGACGTGGGCGCACTGGACGTTTTGTACACGGGACATGTGGCGCACGGGACAACTGGTGAACTGGATGTTTCGCCAACCTAACCTAAATTATTTCGTTAACAAGACATATGGATCTTTGGACTCTACGATCACTGTAGACATCCTTAGGTTAGGTTTGATTAGGTTAGCGAGACATCTAGAGTAGCAGACGTCCAGTGCGTCCCACGTCGCTACCGATGAGTTGTTGAACGAATTGTGTGGGAACTATAGGTCGTGACACCGTTTTATAACAGTAAGAGTACCTTTAATTATTCACAGGTATAAATATACAACTGTTTATATTGAAACCGCAAGTAAATGAATAAACAGTGCTTAGTGTGATCCATATTAAAAAAAACTTATAATATATTCGATATATCTCAAAGTGACGGGAAAAATAAAAAAAACAACAACAACCATTGTCGTAAAAAACAAAACTGCTAATACTATTTTAATATTTTATAATGTAAGTATTTTGTAAGCAAAACCACAATGCATCTAACCTTTATAAGACATTTTAATAAGTAACAATACTAAAGTGTAGAAAAATTGTAAAATATAAATGTGGTAGGCGTTAAACGTGTGAAACTTGGATTTATATCTAAGTCTAAGACAGACGTTAACACACAATCTTTATTTTTCAAGCTTCATTGACCGATCAATCTCTGTCAATGAAACGACTGAACATTGAGAAATTATGTAGCAGAAGATACTCGTTTCATGGTGAAAAATTACATTTATTTTATGAAGTAATATATGTACTTTCAGCAGATTAATAAACACAATTCCCTAGATACTAACAAACAGAAAATCACTATTTTTACACACGCAATGTCTAGCTGACCCGGATGGGCGTTGTATGTAATTCGTGTAGCATCATAGAAGACCCTATATTTTTACTCTTCCGTATGTGCTAATATAAAAAACTGCTTTCGTGTAATAGATCTGATATAATTTTTCTGATGAATAGAGAGAGAGCTTTTAGGAGCAAAAATATACTCTTTTCTAATGCAAAAATAAGTAACGCAAAATTTCTGGTGCTGTTTCTTTCACATTAAGTGTATACGCTGATTTTTTTTTCATTCCTACAAAAATGATACGTTTTTCTTTTTTATTAATGATGATGATATTCGTTATAAGAAACTGCTGTCAATTAATAGTACTGGAAGTAAGATGTATATTTATTAATATTTCCTATAATAATTATTCCAATGCTACAAAAACACAGTTTCTCCTTGTATTACTTCCCGATGGTTCTAATCTCCTAACTATGACATTAAACGTCAAATCGTAAAACTGTTTGATTTACAACCATTTGATTGCGAAGAATGACTGCCGGCAGTGCTGCCATCCGTTCTAGATAATTTAAAAAGAAAGATAATATAAAAGCATTTACTTATTAAATAATACAAATAAATGAAAAAAAATGTATGAAGAATTTGAAGGGAATAATTTAATTTGAGCACTCATCGTAAACTAAGTTATGTATTCGGCCTCTTTAAAATGTAGAAATAATAATTGTTTTATATATGATAATTACGTTGATTACATGCATATGTTACAGGGTGGTTATTTTGTTTTATTGTATAGAAATACGATACTGACTTTTTCTAATAAACCTTCGAAATCTAGTTATAGAAAAAAAAACAAATACGAACTATTTAGCTATTATTTGGAATGCGTACTTTGAAAAATAAAAAATATTTATTTTTACATGATTGTGGTAGCTAAATAATGTAAAATGCAACAAAAACGAGAGAACAAGAGTTCACTCTCGATAAATTCTTATATATGTGATGTGTATTTGCTAAAATTAAGTCATAAAATCTGAATTTCAGTTCATGAAAATTTGTCGGCTATTACTAAACGTTGAGAGTACAACCAAAATTGAAAATAACAACAAATAAAATGCTTTTGTGGTCATCGTGGAAAAAATGAGCGATATCGATTGCACTGTTTCTGATCATCATAAATTCATCCAGGGTGCAGTTACTAGAACACACTAACTACACTCTATAGCAGGGGTCGTCAACCTTTTTATGCCTAGCGCCCATTTTTGCCTATTTTTCTTGGTAAAATTTCCCCACCGCCCACCAACCTCGCTGTATTTCAATTCAGTATATGGGTGGAAAAATTCTAGAAGGAATGTAGGAGATTGTAGAGAGATAAAAATCGCCCACCGCCCACCACGGAAGCCCTTATCGCCCACTAGTGGGCGTTACGGACCAGGTTGACGACCCGTGCTCTATAGTGTAGGTTGAGGTCTGTGCACAATAGAAGTATTTTGTGGGATCACTATATGCTTCAATCTTCGCCTTTTGAACGATTGCTGTGTGTTCCGTGCATCGTAGTGTCCAAAAGCTAGGCTCTCTTTTGGGTAAATCAACATATTTAAAGTGCTGAATGTGGGCAGCACTATACGGCGTATTCATACTTCGCACCGGAAACGTTAACGAACCGTTCAGTGTATTTTCGAAATCTATAGACAGTCACAACAAGTGAGTCGACTCGTGGTAAGAAAACCATAATACGGCCGACAGTGCCTTGATGAATTATAGCCATGAAGGAAATTTATAGCAATAGCTCGCTTTAATTGGCCCGGACTCTGAGTGGATTGTTAAGAGGCAAACATAAAAATGGACTGAAATTAATGTTCCTCTGCGAAGCGATCACTCAGAGCTGAGTCAACCTGATACAACAGAGTGATACATTTTTCATCATATCATCAAAAGAAAACAATACTACATGTAAAAAAATATATACTGAGTGGCTTTATTTAATTTAATTGCAGAACATTCTAAACGATAGTCTTTAATAGCATCACTATAACTACGTAATTTTTATTTCATATGATTTCATCTACGAGTATATAATCATAGCTAGTCAAATTGTTTTAACTCATTACTAATTGCATTGTTATTCTTCAGTTAGTCATATTACTACTCTTGTCGCATGTCAGATAGCTACTTTCTTTAAAAGTTACATCACTACTAATGTCTACTTTTATCTTTTCACTTATCGCTATTATAATCACTTGTCAAATATCTATTCTCATGGCTACCAGCATAGCAACTCACATCACAAGTTACATCGCTACTCTCATCATTATTCACATAGCTACTCTCATGACTTGTCACATCTTTCATTGCTACTTCATCACTAGTCACAACGATATTTTCATCACTATTTTCATCAAAACACTCAAAACCATAACTGAAACGTGTACATTCACATACCTTTATCACTTTTCCTGCCGCTGGTAACATCACCACTACAACATCGGTAATCTTATTGTTACTATCATTGCTAGTAATAAACCTACTCTCATTGCTAACTACATTGTCGTTTTCACCCCATTTTCAAAGATATTATCTATATAAGAATTACCTCGTGCCAATATTTCGACCGCCATTGCAGGGGCTTTCTTCAAACCCATGTGAGTGCGATCTAAATATTGGTACTACATAATTCGCCACACACGGCTACACCCAAAGTTACAATACCAAATCTGGCCGTGAAAACCTAAGACGTTGTACTATCTATATCATGACTTACATCATTCATATTACTTATTTTTAAGTCTCGTCGCTAGTCACATCGCTACTCTCATCGCTAGTCACATCGCTACTCTCATCGCAAGTCGTATCGCTCTCACGTCTGCTTTTCTCTTTGTTCGGCGGCGAGGCGGCCGGCGTGATTTATCGCGGCATTTATTTCAAAGCCGACACAACAACACGTGAATTTATGTCTTATTTACTTATCCGATACGCGATATTATTGCATGGCAGTATTATAATTACATATTATTTTTAATAAACTGCGTTGCTTTTTCCATACCGCCAGACTAATCACACGTCCTCCTCAAATAATTGATATTTTGCAGCTGATCTGATTGTATTTCAATTAGATCATCTCTACATATCGAGAGTAAGTATCTTCTGGAATATAATAAATTATTTTATTACATAGAGAACAATGATCTTTCGGTGTTTTGTTGTTCCTGACGTTTCTTTAAACCTTTTCTTGTTTGTTTTTGAAAACTTTTTACACCGTAAATATTTGATAATTCTTAATATTTTACAAATTTAAAAAATGTATCACAGTTATAAACGCCAATATAACATTATTTTCTTTTATAAATTTTTCACACTCCAGAGTATATTTTTTCAATGTAAATAATTTTAACAAATATTTATTTATTTACATTGTTTTTACATGGATCACGTAAGAAATAGCAACTGTCAAGAGATAACTGATGATGGATTGAGGAAGGCTACGAGTTGGTCGAATCTGCAGTCAACTAAGCAAACGACATATTTTACGTGAGCCATGTAAAAACGGTAAATAAAAAAATAATTATTATTTATAATGGATCTCAAAATGAATGCTGAAATCATTGAAAGAAATGCCATTTTTGAAATGATAAAGGAAAAAAAGATAGGACGGAAAATGGTCATAAGGTAAATAAGTAATTACACATTTTTGTACCATATGATTTCGAATATAATACAAATACTTTAAATATGTGATTTCATTAGTATTACAATGGAATATAAGACTTATGTTTGGATGCTAATGGATGCATTAAGATTTATTTTAAAAACCAATCCATTATTCCTCTTATTCGTGATTTAACAGCAACTACTTGAAAATAAAGGCCACGCCAATGCTTTATATTCGTTGCATAAAAAAACAACAATATATCATTTGAATTACACAGAATTTTACAATCCTTGATATTTCAAAAATAAAAACGTTATTTACGAAATTCAGTGGCATGTTGAATCGTTTTTTATAATCAAAGTCAAATATGCTGATTGTTAAATACATGAAAACATAAATTGAGTCATGTTCAGTAAATTTAATGAAATTAAAAATTATTTATTTTTCACCTACTATTGCAAAAGGCGTGAAAATATGTCATGAAACTATATAAATAATAATAAATAAATAAAAAGTGTAATTTTTCTTTCAAAATGTATCACAAACATAATGTTTAACTTTAAAAAAACATTTAAATAAGATAAGATTAAATATTTTACACACTGCATCTACAAGGACTATAAAACAAACCAAAACAATGACACTTTTCTACCGTTATTACCACGGTCTATGCTCTTCGGAACTTAAAGAAATAATTCCTCCTGTACCCACACTCAACCGACAAACTCGTGTTACACTTGCCGAACATCCATAGACGGTTAATGTGTGTCGACCCAGAACTGTCAGCTTCCAAAGTTCCTTCCTTAATGCCACTGGTAAGCTTTGGAATGCTCTTCCTTCCTACAATCTGGATCTCTTCAAGAAACAGATAAATCTGCACTTGCAATCACCCTAACCCACACACAAATACGAACACAACATACGTTTCCCGCATGCAGCATCTAGCCTCCCTGGCTGAGTGTCACAGGGTGCACTGGTCTTGACCGGCTGTACTCTCCTGCATGCAATTACATAAAAAAGGTAAGTTGCCAAGATTCGCAGCTGTAAAGAAGAATGGGGACGATACAGATACGATATACGAGTACGCAATTTAAAATATAAATTAAAAGTGCAAGATAACGGGGATATGCGTATGTTTATATTACAAAACTTGTAGTTACAGTAGAGTGGTGCTTATACTAACATACATTTCTAATGTATGTTAGTATAATAATAAAAATAAGAAAAAATATATAATAAAAAAAATAAAAAAAATAAACACTATACATCAAAGTCAGGGGTATGTTTGAATGCAACATTTGAATGCTGGCTCTAAGCATTTCAGTGCAAATAAGGGCCTTCTAGATAGATCTTTGATAGATCATTCAGCTGGTATTGACCAACTCTGGTTAAAAATACAGGAAAGTTGATGTTTTAGTCGTGGATTATTTGATTCCACCTGTTCGCTGAATGCAGCAAATAAATGTATGGTATTTAAACAAATTTATAAAATAACTAGCTGACCCGGCAGACTTCGTACTGCCTCAATCGATAAATAAAAGACCTAAGCATTTGTATTAAATAGTCTTAAAACAAACAAAACGAATCCGTATATAATAAAAAAGGATTTTTTTAATGAAGCATGAAGTTTTATTATTATTTTTGACATATCATGTTGCTTACTTACAAAACAGAGTTTTCCTGAAATACTGGCTATTTATAAGGCTTAAATTTGATATTGACAGACACACACTGTTATGATACAGTCTGTTAATCAATTTAAAGCTTTCTTAGAAACTTTATTTTTGTTTTGTTTTGTGGTGCGTAAATAAACAAAGAAGACGGTATAATTGTCCATGCGCGATACAGGGAAACTCCAAGTTGATTCTGCAAACTTCTAACGACTGTCCTTGCGATTTATTTATGGTCATCGCAAAGGCCATACGTCCTGGAAATCGTAAGCGTTTAAATCGAATGATAAATCCGTTGGAATCATCGGTATCCGCGGGATCAAGACATCCTCTCCTTTGTATTTTCCTTTTATGATTGTTGCCTCAATGACGTTATTCATTAGCTTTTTCACAGCCAGTCTTGTTCCATTGCACAGTCGAGTTTAATTAATGTTACGCAGCATGATGACAACTGATCCTACTTTTAACTGCAAATTGTGAGGTGGTAATCCAGACAATTCCAGTGAATTTAAAAACTCCGTGGGATAGTTGACTACGTCATCCTGGTTCATAACGGTGTCGACTGATTTAAAGGAAACCAACTGTCCTGGAAGAAAATTCTGAATGGTCGCATTGAGATCCTCGACATCTTTATTTTTCGCCGCCAATATTGCTCGTTCACCCAGCCAATTATGGTTATAAAACTTTTACGCTATATCTGGGAAAACACGCCAAATAAGCTCCTCTTTTGAGTTTGTGATGTGACAGAAATCTGTGGGTAATGTGATGAATCCGGTCAAGGTGTCCACTACAACTTTATTATTTCCAATGTCTAACAATTGCTTCTCAAACACATTTGCAGTTTCATCTTGTTGCAAAAATACTCGCATGTTAGTTGTTAATTGGAGTGTCTTTACATACTGCCACAAATTCGATGATTTTAGGCATGCATTTAGTTCATCAGCAACATTTGATCGGGGAATAACTGGAAGAGTCTGACGAAAATCATCTGACAACAGAATCATGGCCCCACCAAAAATATTTTAGTTGTCACGAAGATCTTTCAACGTTCTGTCCAGTGCCTCCAGTGACCTCTTATTGTGCATTCATCCCAAACAATCAATTTGCATACCTGTAGGATGTTGGCCATTGCGCTATTTTTGGCGATGTTGCAAATTGGTGTTTCGGTGATTTTCATGTTTAATGGTAATTTCAAGGCAGAATGTGCAGTTCGCCCGCCTTCTAGCAGAGTCGCAGCTATTCCAGATGAAGCCAACGCTAGAGCAACATCATTTCGCGATCTAATCCTCGCCAAAAGCAATGAAATTAAGAACGTTTTTCCGGTTCCTCCGGGAGCATCAACGAAATAAATTCCATCAGATCCACTGTTCACAGCTTCTATAAAAGTGCTGTACGCAATTCTTTGTTGTTGATTTAATTGGTGGAATTTAGTGGAACGTTTGTACGAACTGTTTCGGCCAATGCTTCAATGTCGTACTGTTGTTCTCTTTGCAATTCGTGGTTTAATGCATCGTGCATATGACCATTTGGTGCTGTCATTCCCAAACACGACAATACTTTATTTTCCATCAATAAACACATATCTTCTATCATGATCAATGTCTCATTGTAAATTTCTGCAGTCATTTGTAGTGTAGGATTCAAAGTTTGACGGCGCACACGATGCAAAACATCCTCAGACATGTCATCTCTATACTTAACCCACAAATCTTTTGGATTCGAGGGGAAACATTTCGATGTGATAATCGCAAATAGTGTACGAATTTGATGCGGCGATGAAGATATTACGGAATCCTTGAGCGTATCATCCCAGTGCGAAACGTTCTCAAGTAAATGTAATAGTTGACATGCCTCACGGTTAGTCACACACAGCTGTCCATTAACTGTTCTCAGTTGCTTAAACGATGTCGGACCACGAACATTCACCAACAACAACCGCAAATAATAACATTAATCGTTATTTGGATGTACTGTGTTGATGCGACCCAGAGCGTCTGAAGCAAATACATTTGGATGTCCTTCAACTGGTGTTCCTTGTTTTCGACGCTGAACGATTTTGATGATGCATTCCATGTGTAATAGCGTGGCATGTCAACATTCAGCAAAGTGCGAGCAAAATCATCAGTTTGACAGACTGTGAAGAAACTTGTTAATGTTGTCGACGGTGGACGTGCCGCTCTGTCTGCCGCGTTCGATTAATTAAAATAAACTCGTTGACCATTTTCTAAATGGACTGCCAAATCGACTACTGTAGGGTGTCTTTCATGGATCGCAAATGAAAAGATACGCCAAATTGCTTCGTTGCTACTTATATTGCGACCCATCTGGTACTGTGATATTTCATCATTTGCATTGGTTACAGCGAAGACAGCCATATCGCTACCTTTGTTAACATATTTACATATGTACTTTATCGACTATTTTCTTGATCTGTCTCTCTCTGGTCATCAGTGAGGTTAGCACGTGAGGTAGCTCTTTGCACATTTGATTGACTGCGACGAACTAAGTCAGGTCGTCTTCTCCTCGGCATCGTAATTAATCAAAGTGAGAAAAATTCTCGCTCACTTAGCAGTAAAGTGTCACTATCACAAAATATCAACAACAACAAAAAGAACCGCGTCACTGTTGACAGTTCACTCGTTCGCTTTGCGGTTCCATTTCGCAGAGGTACCAACCGATGATGTTGCCATATACTACAGATCACCAAAGTAAAGAAAGTTCTCGCGCACTCATAGATATCGTAACACAATATCGTAATACTTTTTCCGTGTGCGACAGGATGGATTGACATATTAGTTGGTTGTCAAATCTAATGTCAAATATTATTGTTGCGTTCAGAAATTTAATTTGTGACAAAACTTAATATTTATAAAACAAAATAATCTGATAGATTAACAACTGAAGTTAGCTAAAATTAAGTTTCGCGAAGCCGACCAAATTGAAAATCAGTACTACTGATGATCTATTACATTTTGTGACTATACCATTTGGTCGCATTCGCGATATTATCACTTTTTTGAGTTTCGGAACACGACAATAGATCCTCCAACGCGCACGCGAAGACTATTTTGATAGATATGATTTTATTTGAACTTTGTACAGCGGTAATAAATTGCAAATTGACTCTTCGAGGTTAGGAACACACCTACATTTCTTAGACAACAGTGAGTGATTATAATTTAATATGAACTATATTGAATAGAAATAATATTGATATATAGATAAATATATAGATAATATGTACCGATAAGCTGTGTCAAGTGCGCGGTAAACACTATGCGCACGCAACGTTATTCGTTCACAAAGCGCGTCATGTCAACCGCGCGGTAAATATTATACACACTTCGCGTTCTAAAATAACACGCGGTGCGTGAAATGAATAAAGCATATGAAAGATGATATTGTGTATAGATCTTTTAATATGTTAAAGCGGTCATGTCAACTGCGCGGTAAATATTATGTACACACTTCGCGTTCTCATAATAACACGCGGTGCGTGAAATGAATAAAGCATATGAAAGATGATATTGTATATAGATCTTGTTTATATGGGACTTTTATATTGGAAAATGAAAAGGGCTGTTTTTAGGGTTTTCCCGGCAATTATTATAATTTTTCTCACCTTTTAAACCTTCCCTAGACCTCCACGAACATTTCAAGACCAAGATAAGATAAATCCGTTCAGCCGTTCTCGAGTTTTAGCCAGACTAACGAACAGCAATTGATTTTTATATATATAGATAGATATTGTCATATAAGAAAAGAAACCTAGAGAGATTCCTGACTAATACAGAATGACATCCTCCTCTCTACGGGAGAAACGACTTCACGTCGCCGGGATGATTATCGGATCGCGTGGTGGAAGTATGAGGAGCAGATTAACAACACACAGACTTTTTCCGAAGCACGTTGACATATATTTTCGATAATGACTTGGTTTCCCCGCTCAACCGTAACATGAGGTTACTTTCGCCTCGAAAGATTGTATATCGAGGTCTTTCGGTTCCAGTCAGCAAGGGCTATTTCATGCTGATATCAAGACATTGTTTTTGTGAAAGTTTTTACATTATTTTGTAATAGATTTCGTGTAGCATAAACAATTAGAATTACATAAACAGTATTTATGTTTTCATGCGATATATTGTTTATTTATATAATATTTTTCTATATGCCTTTAACAAGATATGCCTGTTTGGAAGGAAACGGTTAGAAAGAAGTAAGTTCTATTCATACTCTAGTTATATTGCACCAATGTATTCGAGATGTTTTACGGCCAACCATTACGAACTCAGAGTGCCGAAATAAATTATTATAATGTAAGCAGGGGAATATCCAAAATATGAAAGGCATTCGGTAGAGATCCAATAATCCGGGACAGGCTGTACAGTATGGAGGAACGAATGGTCGAAAGGTTAAATTACTTGACTGTCATACGAGTAGTTGCGGTTTCGATCCATGGAAAAAAATTCATCATCGAATTCAGTTGAATCAGTTGAACACAGTTTTCGCATGAGCATCTTTCTCGATTCTCTGCTCTCCGCAACCTTTTTGTCGAACCATCTTATAGGGGGACGGCCAAATCTTATTTTCTCCGCTCTTGTGCGCCACTCCAACATTTTTACTTTCCATAAATCGTTGGTTTTTCGGAAAATATGTCCCGACCTTTGCAACTTCAGTGTTATTATTCTTTAAGTAACCTCAAATTCTCGATTACTTCACTTAACACTCAACCATGAATATGTATTAATATGAATCTCTGTGGTTCATAATAATGGGCGATCTTAATTTTATGGGTAAGACTTACCGTCTAAATAAAACTTGGAGCTTGCATTTTTTAGGAGATCTATTTTTAATTCTTAAGAAATTTTCATCTTACTAATGTAACCAGGACTTATTGAAGTTGTGCTGTTCTTTTGACGAATTTCGGTAACATTTTGACCGTCGAAGAAGCATTAAATTAAATTATTTTATAACGTTTAGAAGCTCTAGATTTTTCAAAAATATTCAATATAAATAAGGTTTTAACGGCCAGATTTGACATTGTGGCTTTTGGGTGGATTTGATATTGTGGCGGTCGAAATATTGGAAAGTAGTAATTCACCAAACACGGCTGAACCCAAAAGCCACAATATTCGATATAAATAAATGTACTGGAATAATGTGATCATAATCATACGTGTTTAACGTAGTACATGCATACTAATCAATATTCAGAGTGCCTCAATAAAAAAAAACACTTTAATTTACAACAAAGCGTTGGTGATTGGCTGTACACTAATGACGTTGTTGGATCGTCACTTTGATTATCACATCTCAACAAGCTTTAACGAACTCTTAAAACACCAAGCAGCGATCCACAGAAGAGATTTTTTCAATTACTCTCTGGTGGCGTTTTCCCGTATGTTTTTAAAGGATCGTCGATCGCCAGGCAGTAGAGCTTACAACTCTTGACTGTAGTAAATCGCCAGATGACAAGGCCGCCGAACTTACGACCGTTTTATCGAATTTGGTAAGGGCTTAGAAATGTGAGTGTTCGGACGATTCAAAAGAGGGTCATACGAATGTAGCAGTGAAGGCTGCGCAAAGAACGACCCGTAAGAAAAGTACCTAATCTAAAAAAAAATATTTTTCTGCTTTTAAAGATACACATACTTTTTTTCATGTAAATATATATGTGAGAATATCGACAAACGGTGATTTCTCTTCCGCTTGCCATTTTAATCTACCGTAAGATGTGAAGTATTGATCCGCCAACGTTACTAGGACAACAGGAATTAACGCATCTTCCATTTTTTAGAGATCTCACTGTGAATAGATGGTGTTTAATGGGCGTATCTCATGTAGCATCAACTAATCTCACGCCAAAAAAAGAGTTTAATGAACATATAAATGAATTAAGGATAAATAATTAAAAATTATAAAATTGCTTTTTAATTGGTTTTAGAATTATGCAGTCATATTGGAAACAGTTAGTTACAAACGTTAACATTGTGCAATTCATTCCCTTCAATTTTCCTAAGAAAACAAAAATCATAATGTACTAGATTCAAGAAAATTTCTGCTTTCATATAACGGGTCCGCCAAATATTTTTTTTTTTTTTTAAATGGGGTGCAAAACATCGAGTTTATCTTCGGCTGTGTGGCACGTAGCGCCGTCTTGTTGAAACCAAACGTTGCCAATATTTTCCTCTTCAATTTTTGTGAACAAAAATGGCCCGATAACGATCGCCATTGACTGTAACGGCCACTCCTTGCTCATTTTTGAAGAAAAATGGCTTGATTTTCAAAGTAATGTCGCAATATTTCCTAGCGTTGTTCAAGCGTTAACACAACCATATTCGTTTAGCGGAAAGATAAAACTAATTATCTGTCAAATCAGACATGAGCTATGTGCTACCATTCACGAAATAAACACTAGTTGAAAAAAAAAACGTTAGATGGCGGACCCTATACATATTTTGATTTTATTCATATAATAAAAACAAAAATTACTATTTATGAATTGGTATAAAGTAAGTATTCATGTATTCTTAAAACTAAAAGACAGTGAGTTCATGAGAATGTATTTTTTTTAATTGCTTTATAAACTAAAGTTTTCAGAAAAGATTTTACGTGTGTTTTCTATGTACATACAAGTCCGATATGTAAGTTTATACAAAGTAGGCACTTTTGTACTCATAAATAGGTCGTCTAGGCTTGCGTTGTTGCCAATAGCAATTCCCCAGTCAATTAAACGAAGCAGTCTTCGATTTGGCACAGAAATCACATTTGTAAAACGTTATTAAAGAAATATTGAACCATACCTTTTCTGTGGCATAAAACTGTACATTGATAATAAGTATAATAGTTTACAATAACGTTATATTTTAATAGCAAACGACTTAAAAAAATGATGTCTTTAAAAAAAACTTGGATACAGTACAATAGAGGTTGTGTTCTTGGTCACCGGTCTTAAAGATCTTTGGAAAAAAAAATATGTTCCCAGGTATATATATATATACTTTTTATGAAATACACATATATATCGATTACTCTAAAAGCTTCTGGCCCGGACCACATTATAAATGCTGTGGTCTGGGCCTAAAGGCCAGGCCACAATACGACCTTTTTTACGGTCGGCACACGACTGAGCGCGCTCGTGATCGGCTGTCGCGCAGCGCCTCAAGTGGCGTTCTATATAACTAACGTGACAGCCGTGACCGGACTTGTCCAAAATATCAATATGGCGACACATACATGTACGACAAGCGAACAGAATCGAGGTTTTCGGTACCAGTCAGCAAGGGTTATATCATGCTGATGTCAACACAAATATATGAAAAAGATAATACCTTCAGATTTTTGTTGATATTAAGTTTAAGTATTACTTACTTAAAAATGTAAATAAACATATTATTTGTATTAAATACATGTTATATGAAGTGAAAAAAAAAAGTTTAATCTATTGATGATATATTATATATATATTTATGTGTATATATAAATCACTACTTCCTTTAAAAGCATTGAAAAATATTCCCTCCATAACAGCCATAAACCAACACAGAAGTCTAGAGCAGATGTAAATAGTGCATAATTTTATTTCAAATACAATTAATTAAATTTACTCTCGTATTAATTTAAAGCCTCAAACTTTTATTATAGTAGGAATATCGACAATCTTCAGGATGTATGTAAGATTTTGAATAAGGCAATATATAATAACCCAAAAGCCACAACATCAAGGCAATATATCTTTCAACTGACACTTCGCGGATGGCAATTAGTATTGCCAGTATGTTCTGTATATGTATAACTCAATAGTTAATGAGCTTATACGTAAAAGTAGAATAATAATATGAATTAATCATATGTTATCATTGACTTGTTTAGAATATAACTGAAATTATGATAACACGATTGTCCCTGGAAGAAGGATGTCATCTACGAGGCATACAATAAGCAGTCGCCATTATAAGCATTGATAAATAGTATCTTAATTATTATCATTAAGTTGTTTTTAATCACCTGAAGTATATCGTGATGAACACAAACTTACTAAATGGTCACTAAGCGATAACCTTTAGGTTATCTTGAGGAGTAATAACTTAATATGTAATAGTAAGTTAAAAACAATATTATGTAGTATTTATTCATTCTAAGCGAGTCGGACGTATTAAACATTTCAGAAGGTTAATGACAATTGTTATTGAAGTGATAATGGATAATAAGATGTAATGAATAGGAAATATCATAAAAAACTCACATAGTATCGCAACTGTAATGTGACTTTCAAAATATTTTTTTCGGCAAAACGTGTTAATGTATTTATTATCAAATATTCGATATATATTTTTAAGAGTTTTACGATTGATTTAAGTATCATCTAATATGCAAGTGCTCAACAGTATATATTATGTACAGTGATACTCAAGAAAGAGTGAAAGTGTGAATTATTTTTCTGATATTCGTGGAATAAAGGTGAAAGCAGTGCCTTATATTTCAAAGCACACAGAGCATAACCAACGTCAATAACACATTATAAGCATGATTCCTGTGACATACTTGAAGTTAATAAATATGAAATCGAGATCCATGTATGGATTGGTTACCGTTAGTTTCTTACCGCATGTTTGGGTTGTGCCGCCCCTTAAGACTAAATGAAACTGTGGAAAAGATCTTACGGAAATTGTCCCCTAGTTGAAGCATACGGTTCGTATTCACTAAAATATATAGAATACATGTACACAGTGTATAAAATGAATGTAATGTAGAACACCGAAAGTTAATGATACACTCTCTATGCCTGCTATTTTTCACAAAGGCAAACCATTGTATTTCTAAAATTATCCGCAAGAACCTCGTTCCGACTATATTTTACATAAGAATGGTGCAAATACAGACGATTTATAAATGATACATTCGACGGTAATTTAGAATATTATATATACTATTTTGAAATATTTATAGCCGTAGTATGTTTGTAAAGTAAGAAACGACTTGTGTTTGCCTCATCCCTTGGTCTGGATCTCAATTCGTTCCTCCCTCCTCTAGAGATCCTTCGTCGTTCATTCATATCCAGCATCCCCGATAATAGCAGGATCATTTATTTTTATGTCTATATAAATTTTCATACTCAATATTTCCGGATCGGGTGTAAGTCAAGCCATACAGATCGAATGCTGGAAGGCGAGGGTTCATGGCATATTTACATGTTATATGATTATGTTAGAGACGTGCATATTGAATCCAAAGAGAGCGTATTATAACTATTTATTAACTTTATATACTCGTAAGATACAGTTATCTTTCCTTATAAAAGCATGCAATGCTACTCGTAGTTCACTTTAAAAATGAAAAATGGTTCACTTTTGAAAAACACTTACACCTTATTTTTATTATTCAAAAGTCGAAGATAAACGTTTAACAGTCTCTCTGTTTTTTGCTTCAAATTTCCTCTCAATATTGAAAACGTCACTTAGTAATATAGTTAATTGGCAGATTCATAATTTTGTGCAAATCTAGCTCCAAAACTTAAGGTTCTTCCAAATACGAGTAGGTCACAGAACTGCCAAGCTATTGAAAAGTTTAAAAAATAGAATCTACTCAAACGGATTATTTTATGCAAATATATCTGATCAAGAACTAGTCAAATATTGTGTCTATATTCGGAGCAGGATTTACGTTTTCTAAGTGTAGGCTCATGCGAGAGGCTTACGCTCAACAGTGGATGGATACAGGCTGATGTTGATGATAATGATATGTTCAGTTAATGGGCAAACATTATAATAAAAGTAAAATCAAATATAATTGTAATTTTACGTACACATATTCTATTTAAGACTTATGTATATAACTATATATTTAGATTTGGGAGGTGGTCATTCATACAAATAATTTTATTAAAATACAGCTCCTTGTAGGAAGACCTTTGGGTAGGGTTGTAGGGCGAGAGCTTTTCCAGCCCTCACCCTCCATTGCCCCAGGATGTTCAGCAAATGGACCGATCGAGTGACCCGAGGGTGAAGAAAAGGTACGCGCTTCAGGGGTAAGTGCAAATGCTCTGTTATTCAGAGTCTTTTAAGGGTGTGAAAACTTAAACGATTGATCTTTTTACTGTTGAATTTTTAAGGCTGACATGTTTCATATTTTATAAATATTTCTATAACCATACTGTGTCGAACCTTAGTGTAAATCTTTATAGCTGAAGCCAATAGATTTTTTCTGTTGTAGTTTTATCTACATTGTCTTAGAGCATTGTCTTAGTCTTGAATGTGGTAGTAAAAATAAAGATTTGTACCCTTAGTAGTAGAATTTTTTTTTTATTTAATCAAATATAAAAAGAAACATTTTTTACATAGTAATTTATATTCCAATCTTTTTTTTTTCTTTTTTTTTCTTTTTTTTTACATTCGCTTACCACACCACTTAAAGATAAGATCTTGTGTGTGGCGTGGGATTCATCTATATTATTTAACAGTTTTATATAATTATACAGAGTATTACATATTTATACATTTACATGATTTTGATATAGAACTAACATTATATGATTAAAGATTTAATATACTATATGTTGAATTAAATTTAATGTATATATAATTTAATAATACATTTTTGGTACATTTCATTATTTCAATTTGTTATGCAGTGACGTCGGTTCTGTTCGTAATTCTTTTAAAGTACTGTTTCACCTTTTCAATCAATATTCTAATATCGCTGATCTCTTTTATTTCCCGAGGAAGATTGTTAAAATTAACTATTCCGTTATATTTGTAACCATTTTTTGCATGTTGTGTGTTAAATTTTGGTATTAATAAGTTGTACATATACCTAGCAGAATGACAAGTGTACCAGTTTTTAATTCTCCTTTCTTTAATAGACTGTAAGATAGTGTATTTTTGGTATAGTGTATCTACCGTTGGCACTTTGAATTTATTGTATAGGCTTTTTGTTGGGTAGGTGGGAGGCCTTTTTAATATCACTTTGATGATAATTTTTTGCACAGTTCTAATGGGGTTGGTAGTATTTAGGTATGTTCCTCCCCAACCAACAATACCATATTGTAGTTGAGATTGGATAATGGAGTGGTATACCATTTTTAGATCTGCTTTAGTTTAGATGTTTCTGAGTCTGATAAATATATAGATGCATTTGCGTATACGTTTTACTAATTCAGCTGTGTGTGGTTTCCATTTTAAGTTACTGTCAATAATTATACCCAGGTATTTTATTTTATCAGTAGCTTTGATCAATGAGCAGGTTTTTTTCGCAGTTGGTATTATTACATCCAGGGTAATGAATAAATAATTTAGGTATGGGTAAAATATCTTCTAACATTAGATTATACGAGTATATTATGTACAGGTTTCTTCTTTCTTTGTTACCAATTTATTGAATGAAGGACAGTTTTACGTTGACAAATCCAAAGTTCCTAATAAAGTAAAAGAATTATTGTACTTTATATAATTTTTATTTAAAATAATAACATGTACCCTAAATTCCTAAAAAAGTATTATAACATCGATATTTTTTAAATCTCACAATCAAATCATTAACTAATAAAGGACATTTATTTTTTAGTGTGGTATGATATTTTCGTTGTCCTTTTTAGGATATTGAAATGATTGATGATACCATCTACATCAAAATATACTCTTTTGTCGTAATTCATTAGTTACGCGATTAAAGGCATAACATTAATGATTTTGTAAATCGTTATAGAATTCATAAGTCCGGATACATTATATATATTCCGATCATTAGTCATCAAGAATGATGGTACATTTTGGTGGCAGTTCATGACGACCGCATGCTTCAGTTAGCGGAGCGTACAATTTATAGCAGTGTACAATTTATACTTTTATTTGGCAACATCTTCCTAGTTGGAGTATATGATCATCGAACTAACCCAAAAAATAAGCTATTGGTAAGATGGGCATCAGAAAATAGTATCTAGCTGGTTTTTATTAATATTGTACATAAAATGAAAAAAAAATTTTTTTTAACGTTTTCAGCATTCACTTTGAGATCCATTGTGAATAATAAATATCTACTTATTTGCTGAAACTGCTAAACTCTCCTAAAGTCCTCCTTTAGGAAAACAGAGGACATATCTTACGTGATCCATGCAAAAACAAGGTAAATAAATAAATATTTACTTATGAAAAATACGTTTTAATTTTTTTAAATATTATTATTAACTAAGATATTAAGTGACTGAGTTTGACGACATCTGGTACAAAGTTGACATTCAGCAATGAAAAAAATAACGAAATATAATAAGCTTAACTATAATTTAAATTGTTTGACATTTGCTGACAATAATAAAACATTAAGATTTCAAATAAATATAATTAATTTAATAAAATAAGTTCACATTGAACAATCGTAATTAAATTATCATAAAAATTCGCTGTCTTACACGTGTCGAGCGTTAAGTTATCAAACTCATTAAATAAGTAAACACTTATCATTAAACGTAATTTATGAGCAATACGCTACACTTGATGAAGTATTTTATTAAGAAAAATTAATTCTAACATTATTTTTTTATAATGTTTTATTTAATTTATAAAAGGGTCACAACGCTATAAATTATTGTATTTTTAATTGTAAAGTTTTAATGTTTCTTTAATTTTAAGTTAAAAATGGGTTTTCAAAATAATAAATGAATTGACGCTGTATGTTTTTTCAAAAGACATATTTAAAAAAAAACTTTTTTTTTAAAATTACTTATGCAGTATCGCTATACCACAAATAAACGTAAATTATATTTAGTTTTAAATCAGGTTTTCAACAAGTTAATATTATTAATAAATATATTATTTAAAAATATACGTAATGGAATTTATAATTCGTATAAACTTAAGAATAATCGCGTGTATCTTAAGCAATAAATGTATTTATACGATTATTAACTGTTTAGAAAACCTTGTTTTTCACAAAAATTTCAAGCTTAACCAATCATATTTCATTAAAATCTACCAGTAAAACAATCTTCATTTGGCCTAAAAAAAGCGTTTCAACTACTACAGTATTAATACACTTCAGCAATAATAACAAAATCTGTTTTCACAACAATGAAGTGTTATGTTCAACGTACTAGAGAGGTGAATTACTCCATCATAAGCAATGCCATTTCTGTAAAACACTCTCGTCAAACTTTGAAATCGATAACTGTGCTCTAAAATAGCAAACCGATCATTTGTTTTGTTTCAAGACGACAATAACAGTTGAAAGCAGTGGTGGATTACGTTTAAGAGACCAAGAACGTAACGTTATTTTCGAAGCCATTCAAAACTACAACAAAATTTGCCGAAGAAAAAAAAATCACACACTTCCCATAAACATCCCTAAAAATTGAAAAGCGATAAAGTTAAGTGTCAAATTAAAAATATACGTAGATTCGTAAGTGGGTATTGTTAGATTTTTTTTTCTTTTTTGAGCATCAATCCTTCTCTCTAACAAAAGTTAAGAGCATAACTAACTCGGTAGTCGTTGTAATAAGTGGTGTAACGTGTAAAAATACTAAATTCACAAATTAAACTCTCGGACAAAATGATATTTTGGAAAAGATATGTAGATGACATTCTTGTTATATGGAAGGAACAAGAATTAAAAACTTTTTTAAGTAGTATTAATAATATTCACAAAAATATTAAATTCACGTTGAAATAGAAGACAATAAGTCTATCAACGATATTTTTGAGTAATCCGCTTCTGGTCGAGAGGCATATAGTAAGTGGGTATTGTTACATGCTAATTTATGATTGTTTGTTTTCACCTTTAGCTAGGAATAAACAATTCTCAGGCAGGTTTTATCACGATACAAGAAAAAATCGACTTCATGTATACAAGTATTATATGTACGAGAAAGTTCAAATAAAAGATTAATCACAAGTACGGAGCTTATGAATCATGTATATATATATAATACTCGTAACGTGCAAAATGACATATGTCTAGTCTTACTCTTAAAACGTATAATGATTCCCAATAATGAAAATCCTGATGTGACATTAACTAAAAAATCAATCATTTTCCATACATATAATTGTTCTGAAACTGTAAAAATATATTATAATTCGATAGTATTAGTGATTCGCCTTAAAAACTTATATTGAAATGAAATGTTTCCAAGTATTTATTCCCATTTCTTTAATATGAATTACGTTGAGTATTAAATTAACCGTGTAACAATGTCTTAAGATGTATAAATTTTTCACGCCCAGAACTTGATTTTGTTAGATTGAATAGAAAGATAAATAAAATACGTTTAATTAAATCAATTTTATTCATACTGCAAATTTAATAATCTTCATGACAGAGAAAAAATAGAACACATTTAATAATTACTTGAATGTTAAAATCAGTATTTTTATTATTATTGGTTTGATAAGAAGTATTACTCGTACGATTGTATTTAACCAATCTTATTGTACTATTTTCACAGCATCATATAGCAAATATGACTACCGAATGTTTCCCGATTTTAATGACCCGACATCATGTATTGCGTTGATGATTTATGTCAATGGTAATTATTTATTATTCCGTAACATGTTTCAATCAAATATTTACAATAAGTAACACAAAATGTACATTACTTTATATGTGTAGTTAGATACCAAAAGCATCTGTTAACATATAAAGAAAACTGAGCAATCTGCATAATGATGCGATGTCAGTACATACCGTGTACAGTACACATTTTATTTAATTAAAATATATATATGATACATGATTTTAAGGTATTTATATATTTAATATTATGTATGTATTATGCAATAAATGAGTCACTGTTGTAATGTGTTGGTGTTTTTTAAACTTTTAAAATTAAATACTAAATTAATTTATGGTTTTGAAATAACTACACTTAGTGAAGATTAATCTTTTACATGAGTGTCTAGATGAAAAATTACAGGTAAATACATATATATGATCAACACTAGGTGGTCACAATTTGGAGATAATTACATGAATATTTTTTTAATCCAAATATTAAATACAAGATATATAAGCCCAGAAATTAGGAAGACAAAAAACTGTTTTCTTTTAAAAAGAACCACTAATGTAGATACATGAATCAATCATTAAAAAAAATAAAACATTATTCCAATAAAAGTTTACTGGTTCACCCTAACCTAACACCCTAACACAATATTATACCTATAATAATTATGTTATTTTTAGCATGGAATTTCTCCAAAAATAACTGCGATAAATTTTACCAACTGCCAAAATCCACGCAAAGTCTTAAATTATCATCTTGTCTGGACCATTTACTCTTATTTGAACGCTCAATCTGTAAAACTAGCTTTACTTGTGATGTCTTTTCATGACTATTTTATTTGAATTGCATTATATTGAAATGAATCCGTCAGTGTACTCGTACATGTCCTATCACTGATATTGTTATGCTGTCATAAATGTCACGTCGACTATAAAGATGATATTTGTATACGCCAAGTTGAGATTGACAGCGAAGTAATAAAGCGTAATAAATTCACTATAATATTTTGCGTTGAATCAATTTCAGATTTGAGACATTGACACCATCGTCAATATTGTCATTATTTCAAAGCACCGCCATCTAACTTTGATAGCGGAGTAACACTGTTACGAAGAGGAAGTGCTCGTCGTGATGGTGCTCCGACGTGGTATTCGTATGCCCCAGAAGCTAATCAATCAAACACTTTCATTTCGCGCTGCAATATATAATTTCACCAGGCGTTTTGTTTTGAAATCAGCCATCTATCACTCAGCTGTCGGGCTCTGTGCTAACAATGACAAGTGTTTTTAATTTGATCTTTCGCTGCTCGCGGATTGCGACGTTCGTGATGGCAAAGCGTTTATGAAAATGTCGATTAATTGTTGATTACATACAACTCAAATGCCAATTATTATGAGACTATTCATAATTTACTACTTAGAATAAACAGTTTCTCTAATACCGTAATGCTATTAATTGGCAATTAAACTCATAACCAGTTTTATATGATTCTACTATTTATCATCTAAAATAATTTAGGCAGCGAATTCGGGAACATTTTTTTTATTACTTATGGCTATAAGCAAGTCTACGTTTATGTAGTGATTACAGAGATTAAATATAGCGTAATTTCTCTTATTATTTATTAACTTTTGATGCGTATTTCACCGCAAAAAATAGATACATATAGTTTTATTTCCTTGTTTCAAAATTATTCATACAAAACTAGCAGGGCATAGCTTTGAATCTGGTGGAATAAAAGTGAGATGCGTAAGACAAATTTTCAAAGATACGTTCAACAATGGTCGTGTCAACAGTGTAGATACAAGAAAAATATTCATTATGTATTAAATGTGCCTGCGGGTATAGGTCAAAGCGTTTGCTTTGCAAGCCAAAGGTTGTGGGTTCGATACCCAACGGAGATTAAAAAAAAACGATTTCTGAGCTCTAAAATACCCCTGGTTGGTGTGTGTTTGATATTTCGTTCGTAAAATGATAGTTATAGCTTATTTATTAAAATTGGTGGTAGACAAAAGTCGTCCCGTGAAGACCACCCATTCATTGTAAATTCCTGTAATAATAAGGATGATGCGTGAATCTCGGGCTGTAGTCTATGAAGTAAGCGGATCAACACTCTTTATGCAATGCTAAGCCATATGTAACATGTTGAGCGTTATAAAATCCACAGATTCGGTTTCTGCATCACTATGACCATCTGTCGGTATTATCCTATATGTGTATGTAAGAAATAAAATTTTAAAAAGCGCCGCTACATTTAGTATGTTTCACAAGCTTCCGTTTGTTTAACTCGAACACCGTTAACGTCAATATGCAATTATTTACGATGCAGGGCATTAACCCTTCAGCCCGCCTCGAGTACTCGCAAACACATTATTATGCCATTGTTGGGAAACGTCAAAGCAATCGCTGTGTAAGGCTGACATCCGCAGGTGGACGAATACCGACATCTTGCGAAAGACTGTAAAGAGCGTAATAGAGTAGTCGCACTAATAATAATCCTCAATATAAATATGCCAATGCAAATATTTTGTAATAACGTTTGATCCACTGATGAAAACCTTTTTGTAACCGATATTGTAACAAATTTTGTAAGCTAAAATAATCCTCTTTGATTGCTTAACGACCTGTTATATATTTCAATTCAATAACCTTTGTTGAATAATTTTCGTACATATTAAACTACAATAATTTCATCTATATAAATTGATGAGTTGTAGACTTTGAGATAGCCATATAAATATTTAAAACTGTGTTATCAGAAATCTAGATATTTTGTTGATAATTGGTTTGTTTGTCTCTGTCAATTATTTATGGATATGGAGGCACAAATTGTTTGTTCTTCCTAGAAGTAATACTAACCTAACAGAGACTATGCCTCTTGGGAAAGTGATCAGACCGTTCAACCATATCACTTCGAATATTGATATATTCCACTTGAGAGAAGCCCAGTTTCGACATGAGCTCCACGAATATATTTATTAAAGTAATTTCGTGGAGCGTGTAGCGATCTTCGGGACTTTTTAATAACTGTTGTTAATAAGCATAAATGCCTTCATTTATATATTATTTGAATTATATCTTATTTCAGGATCGCATTAAATGAATTCGTAATGTTTCTG
The DNA here is from genome assembly GCA_022606575.1 of Glossosoma conforme. Taxonomy (NCBI): domain Eukaryota; kingdom Metazoa; phylum Arthropoda; class Insecta; order Trichoptera; family Glossosomatidae; genus Glossosoma; species Glossosoma conforme. The sequence goes on along the minus strand of JAGTXR010000128.1, from coordinate 3,742,839 downwards.
AAAGAAATAAAATAAATAAAAATTTAAATTCAAATGTAACGAAAAGCTTTTTATGCGTTGATTTTTTGTCAATATTTCTTATTACATAATATATATTTTTAATTTTTATATAGCTATCCTACAGGCTATACCCGCCCACTCAATGATACCTCGCATTTTATTAGCTCGTACACTTAGCATTGAATTTACTCGATAATGTCGACTCGACATAGTCGAAACATCTCGACAATAAATAAAAAATGAGGAATAATTCTGAATATCTTTTATATTTTATCGGATACCAAGTAATTTCTATGCAGAAATTTGATGTCAGAAAATGCGATGTGAAGTAGTGTAGAGTCGAGATATATGATTTTTTTTTTATTATTTCTAAGCTGGTCAAATGCCCTATCATTTTTGCAGATATAGCAACGAGAGAAAGAGAGAAATATAATAATAATAATAAAATTTATTTATTCAGCCACTTGTGCCATAATCAAAATTTTACATACAATAATTCCAAGTAAATACATAAAAAAAAACATAATTTAAATTAAACAGAATGGAAAGAAAATACAAATCGGCATGTACACATACACCAAATTATTATTATTGTACCACTACGCATTCCAACCGATACATATTTGAATAAACGCACTGCTACACATCACTACCGACACGTCGAGCAGGGCCGCCTTTCTCCAGAGCAGCGCGACGCCGCTGTACGGCCGGCTGCGGCACACTCCAGCTGATGTGTCCACCGCTGATGTTCCCGTGAAGCCATAATCGTCATCAATTCCACCTAGGTAGTCGATATCGCGAGGCATAAGCCACGTCTCCTGCAGTGCCACTATGTCATCTAGAAGATACAGGCCTCTTACGCATTCTCATAATATAGAGATGTAAACAAATATTTTTGCAAATGGCGTATGCTTATTAGTAGATGCTTGGACTCGGCCTAATGGTTTAGTGGTAAACATAACCCTAAACCTTAACATTCGGGTTTATCATCGCTGTGGAATGTGTTTCAAGCTAATATGCGTTATGAAATATTGACGCTTTAATTATGCCTGCACGTGCCGCCGTATTGACCGAAAATCGTGTTTTCATGTCGTTTACACAACCGCTTTTTAAATGTTATCAGTAAATATTTATTTAATTAAGTTTTTGGGATTTTCCCCAACTATGTTGATTAGAGGTTATTCACTCGACCTCCTTAAAAACTAAACATAACGATTTCTTAAAAACTATCACAAAAAAAATGCAAATGACTTCTTAGGTTTTCACGGCAAAATTTAAATAACGCTCATAAAAAAAAATCTGACACTAACTCACAACTAAATCACAACTAAATCATCAATCCTGAAAAAGACCCCTGCAATGGCGATCGAATTATTGGTTAAAAGAAATTCGCCACACACGGCTTAACCCAAAAGCCACAATATCAAGATGCAAATGTACGTACATTCAATGCAAATGCATTGAAATATACGTACATTACTGATAATATTAAATGTGGGCTATTCGCAATGTGTAGTTTACCTATGACGAATTATCATTTGGAAGTAATCAGTGGTAGCAATTTGAGGTGATGATCATATGTTACAAAGCAGCTGTAAATTTGTCTTGATGATACATATGTTAATTTTAAAATAACATTTATTAACAAAAAAAAAACTTCTTTAACCGAAAATAAATAATAAGCAATTCTAAATATATCCAGTTTTTCATCATTATGTCATTGAATTCATGTACTTATTAATTAAGTAAATATGTCACCAAATAAATTATGCACAATAACACATTGGCTTTAAACAACCTGTAAAAGTAAAATGTTGTTAATTTTTTTTCTTGAAGCTCACAAAAGTGCCAATGAACATTTATTTCAGGATTTGTCTTTCACTGTACACTTTTCACTACAAGGAACTAAATGTTGTGTGTAGGCAGTGAGAAAAGCGGAACCGCAAGGACTCTCAACGCGCCACTTCATTGTATCCAGTTTTTGTTTTCAGGAAAAGTGCCTTCTTGCACCTAATAGTGAAACAACTGAAAATGTCGCTCAGGGTAAGGATGAAATGTAGCGTTTGTTCAAGGAGAATTTTAGATTTTTTTATAAAATTGAATTTAAGTGTATATATTTAGTGAATGTTTGTGGAATTAAAATTGAAGAAAAAAAAATCATGACAATTTGTCAATATTGCGTTAAATTATATTTTAAGACTTATTAATTCATTTCTTGTTGCATTCGAATATTTTACTAAACTATCGTAGCCATCCATTGTTTTTGATCCCAGTTGATGCTTGTGGAGCTTCAAGCACTCAATTTGCTACAACGGCAATGTCGCTCCTAAATGGCCTACCAGCACACCTCGATCCTTTTCTTACACCCTTTTCCTCTTTTGTCGATGATATTGTTCTACTTGATCTCTGTGATCTTTGACACGTGTCATCTTCTTATTCTTTTGTGTTATTTTTATTTTTTATTATTTTCTCTATTTATTGTATATTTATGTGTACTCTATGTTTCTAAATATTTGTAAAAAATTGGAATATTTGATTCTGTATATAAATAAATAAATAAATAAACTGTTATTTTTTTAAGTACATTACAAAAAAACCCTTCAAACTAGAAGCCAATGTTGTTTTCATTTTGGTTATATTAACTAATAATAAAAAAATAAACATTTTATTTTCTCAAATTTATGTAGAATGTAATAAGATTTTAAAACGTTCTGAAACAATAAATATTTAAGAAAAAAAATGTAAAATATAATAAAAGTATTGTATATTTAAACAATTTTTAGTTCGTCATATTTTGCTCTAATGTATGAAAGAGTATTGACCTCACTAGCAGAAAAATGAATCACATTATATAACAAATAAAAAAAAACTATTTCCTTTCGCGAAATGAGGAGAATTTACAATGGAAGTGGAAGCAAAAAGTGAGGTTGAAGGATGAATAGGCTTCTGTCAATCTTGCTTCAATCAGAGAAATTCGCCACCACACGAGAAGAAAGACAATACAAAATAAGAAGGGACTTTGAAGGAAAATATGGTTCAGTTAAAATATTTCAAAAATGCTATGAAAAATAACTGTTTTTTTTTAGAAAAAATGTTCTAAAATTATTGTACAGTTATATAGTACATCACTTTTAGATCCTTTTGATTATTGTGAATATAAAATTAGATAACTCTGCAATCTTTGTGATTGTTCAGAAAAGAAAGACTAACGAAGTATACAGTGTACACGAATCTGGATTATCGTTTCTTTTATTAGCAATTACTCAAACATTTTTTTTTTCTGACGATTATTGTTCTTTATCAAACGAATTGCGTCAATCAAGCTTATAAGGTATTTTGGGGTGGTTTAATTAATAATATTAGTTAATTAAACGGTTTTATTTATTATTAAATAAATTTATCTTAGATCTTTTCAACCATTGTTTTCTATTGCCATCCTATCATCCTATTATCCTGCCATCTCTTTTATTATTACATGAATTATAAAATAAGATTTATAATAAAATATCAATTAAATTATTCTCACAAATGAATATCTTAAAACATTCTTGCAAAATAACGATAGCTTATCACTGCTTCATATTATAATATGTTAACTTGTTTAATGGTACAAATATCTACTCGAATGCAAATATCGCTTACCAACTATAGGGCGTATAATCAGACTTGAAAATACCTGTGCAATGAAATTATGGCGTTCTCCATACGTTTCCTCGTGGAGTTTTCAGGGCGGCAAGGTAGGCGGAATGGAGGTTAGGAGGCAAAAGTGGGCGGGAGAAAGTGGGCGGCGCGCGTGCTTTAGACAGGTCATTATGCGCCGCGGCCGGCAGCCATTACTCATACTGGCCTGAAGAATTCTGCCCACCTACCACCGCCCACCCGGGACAAGGGGCGGGAATGCTTTCAAAGATCATTTCATCGATGCTTGCTATCAATGTCGGTATAATATTACATTTTTTTTGTGATTTTGACAATCACACCCACACTTATTATTAATACAAGTATATATGGTTAGCAGGACTTAGGCTTTTTAGTGGGTTTATGGATATGTTTGGTTACTGTTACTCATTTATGAACAACATAACTAAAAAAGTAAGAACTATCTCAGAGAGCACGAGCCCGATGGATCGGTCACATCATGCGCCATAATGGTCTTCTTCACGAAATTGTGGAAGGGATGGTTGAGGGTAGGAACTGCAGAGGGTGCCCTAGACAGGAGTATTTACAGTGAGTGTTCGGGGACATGAGTTGAAGCTCTTATGCTGAGCTGAAGAGGATTGCAGAGGATCGAGAAGAGTGGAGATCGAGATGCAGGATTTTGTTGCTGCAAACCAATCCACCGGATTGATACTTCGAAGAAAGACACTTGAGACTTATTTTACAGAAGCATCAAGAAAGTGGATAACGAAAAAATATCCATTCATTTCTTCAAAAAAATGCGACTGTAAAAAACCTACTTAAACTAATTGAATGATTTTTCAATTGTCGAGATTTTATCAGTTAATAAAAATAGTTCTTTGATATCATGACGATTAAAAAATAGTAAAACACAATGTGGTTGAGCCGCTTCTTAAGGAAAATTGTGCAGGCCTCAGGAGTATAGAGTAAATCATCCAATATTCTTAAATTGTATGATTAACAAATCACCCTAATTCTAAAATATACCTCGGATACAAAAGCGGCCGTCTTCGCAAGTCCCTGAAGTTCGTCGGTAACCATGTGTATACAGGAATCATAATATACGCTTTGGATATGAAACACATATGGGAAGAAAAACAAGTCAACGTTTTAGGAAAAGAGTGCATACAATACTTTTTTGAGAAGTTTTACCTATGAAATGGGATTACAATCATACTATGAGGAAAATCATCTGAGGAAATTAATGAGGGTGAGAAATAATAGACGAATTCAAAGCGAATAAAAAATAAATTATGTTTTCACAAAGTTGCCCGCAGAATGGAGTGATAAAAACACGCCAGTGGTCTAATATCCTCGCCGGGGTATCCGAATATGCTACATGATTTATCGTTTTTAATTCTGGCCGGAGTGAGTTTTATCTGCGCGCAAGGACTGCAGTAAATTACCTCCAGTCAATAAAAACCTCGGGTCTGGAGCCGGGAGGAGCAGGAGGACGCCAGATGCTTCAGGAGGGCAGTGAGAAACAGTGGAGCAACAATATGTGATTCAAAAAATATTATGAAAATATATTTACTGACGTTCAGACAATTAAAAACGATAGTTTTATCATATGGTGACTTTGAAGAATGCATACTTTGGTTCATAAGTTACTATTAGTATCGCTGTCCGGCTTTGATCGGACTTCTCTCTTCTATGGCAGTACTCGTATAACAAATTTAATTAAAAAGAAGACAGTATTTTTAAGATCATTATTCGAATGTAATTTGTGCTTTCGGTATATCAGAATGCTTAAACTCTTTTAAATTAAGCCGTTTCTTCGGAGCAAATATTCAAGAAATCGAAAGTGTCGGTCTAGTCATAAGATTCTCAAAAAAATTGGATTGAAAAATCACTTAAAAATATGCCTCTAATATTAGAGTCGTCGAATTTTAATGTCCTCAGGTTTCTGCCCTGAAGTTCATTGGGAACCATATATGCTACCAGAACTTCAGGCGCAGACATACCTTAAGAGGGGGCATGGGAACTGAATGTAGAAAATATGTGGAGACCATATGTTCCAGATATGGAAGAGTTATGGGAAGAAAAAAATCATACCTACCTGAATTTCACACAAACAAAATAAGCAAGCATACAAACTCCATTACAGTTTTATGTATAAGATTACACTCGTATACAAGATTTACTGTTTTACATTTAAAGGTGTCGACAGTTTTTTTAGCATTTTTCCAGATGGTACAGGTTTTTCACGGTAAATGAAAAACATCTAAACTTATAAAAATACATTATACGTTGTCGAAATAAAAAGTGGAATAAATGCAGTTAATTGTCAGTTGCATAGCATCGAAATTCTTTGCTTTGTACTCGTATAATAGTAAATATATACGAATATTGGGTAGAGAAGGAGTAGAAGATGAACAAATTACTATTTTTCATTAATATTGTTTTAACTATTATTTGTTTAATATCTAAAATAAAATTATTTAAAATTTAAGAAATAACTAGGTCGTCTAGTTAAAGAGGTATTTTCGATCAATTAGAATGACCTAATCACACAAATTACATGATCGCCACATTTCCGCGACTATGAAGAAGAATACTTAAGATTCGAAATTTCTATAGTAATAGTGATTCCTTTTACAGTTTTTAAGTTACGGTGATGGCTTGTGGTATTTACAACACTTGCACTCGCGCGGAATATATATCTTTATCACTTTATAACCGCAGATTGGGCCGCTACCGAGTTTATTGCTATATTGGAGTTTTACTATTTTCCACACTAAGTATCATTTTTATTTGCCACGTATTAAAGCATCAAAACTTTTATGAGTCCCTAATATAGTTGTGTTTGTCGATATGAAATTGAACCTAACAAAATACATTATCTTTATAATGAAAGGTATAAATTAAGGTAAAATGAATGGCAATATATTTTATTTATTAAGCATACTTATGGCAGCCAAAAAGTAATAAATAAATCACTCATATATAAACTATAGAGTTTTAATCTTAATATCAGTTATTAATAACGTTTACATCATAAAGAAGCCATGTTTTTATGTAAATTTTGAATGCGATTTTTTGCGAATTTTGTAATCGAATTATCTACCATTAATATAAATTGACGTATTTTTTCATTGAGTAAATATTTAGTTTATTCATTTCCATGTCCACTCTCTTATCTGGAGCATATGATCGTCATGGACTGAGACCAATAAGCTCTGTCAACGGCCATGATTCTCGTCACATCCAATTTTTAAGTTCCGCAAAATACATTATATGTTAACCTTCCAATGATTTTCAAAACAGAAATATCCTGAAGACCTGAAAAAATGCAACGGTAGCTTATGTTATCTTGCAAAATCCAGAGAATATGCCCGAGACAGGTTCATTTTGTCTCTTATTACATTTTATTTCGTCTTAAATCTATTGAAATACATATATATTGTTAGGTAATACATTCAGGTTGTTTTATCACAAGTAGGATATATCTACATATAAACAGTAGAAAAATCGATTTAAAGCTGTCTAAGCAATACAAAATAAATATAATAACAAGATCTACGAGTGTAATAAGTATCAAAATAAAACAAGACCATTAAATCGATATAAAATCGAAAATTCAAAAGCGCATGAATCTGTTCAGTTTTCAAGAATTCACTTTACAGAGCTCTGGTGGTCTTGTAGGTCTCGACCCCAGGTTGCTAGGTGGACTCTGCCAGTGTAAGGTCAAGCTTCCGTCGGGCGCCTGAAGACAGATGGCCGCGGGTCGCCGCGACGCCGACCGACGACCCGGAAAAGCGTCGGCGTTTACCTGTTGTCAGGCCACAGTGGAAAACTTTATTTGCGAGCTTTCTGAAAATCTTTCTCCAAAAAAACATTATTTATTAAAAATATAAAATAAAACACAAAATTAAGGATATACTAAACAGTATTAACTAAATAAATTATATTTACTTCTATCATGGATTATATAAAGTTAAATTAATTAAAAAATATCTGTGTACAGTCATCCAATACAGTCATACCACTTTTTCTTAAGATCAGGAGTCCATAACTTTATGAAAATAAAACTATTTCGTTCTAAAAGGCAGTTCATTTTATAATAATAACTTTGATGAGATTATTATATGAAAAATTGCCCCAACGACCATAAGAAAAATCTTCAATATAAATCACTAAATCGTACGTTAAAGGAGGATTGACTGAAAAAGTTATTTGGATTTAATGTGTAAATAATCACAAACTCTTTCAATTATTTTTCCAAAACTGTAGTTGTATCTAGTGGTTATCACAGATTTCTGCCACACAGTTTTATCCGCTGCCATTGTCCATGCATATATCCAAACAAAACCTATGTAACACAGCTGCTGTTTTTCTAGGCTTTTTTAAAATAAGTTTTCGGTCTCTCAGAGAGCAAATCGAGAATTATATACAAGTATGTTCCCTAGAGGATCTCCAGGAGTTAAAATGTAAATAAAATACTTTACCTACTAGAATTTAAACGTTAAATATGAACATAATAGCAAAATATAATTCATAAAAAAAAATGCAATAAAATAAGTATAATAACATTTTGTTTTTATTTATTCATTTTATATTATTTATTTGATACCTCTTTTGAGGATGTATTAATTATTCAAGCAATTACTTTAATCCGGTTCGTGTCCACTCAGCCGCGGTTGAATCTTCTCTCCATGTCTCCTGCCCGCGGTAACGAGGCCCCTGATTTGATGGGCCTCACCGGAGCCCTAAATGGGGCGCGTGTCCGGCGGGGGCGCCACTAAATTCCGCACGTGACCGCGCCCTCGAGCAAAGGTGACCTCAGGGACCAAAAAAACGCCGTTCTATCGTGATCTTCTCAAGAGATGAGAGAGAGCAAATATGTATAAAGCTATGGATGAAGTTTAAAAGTAACAAGCAATCAGTATAGAAGAGTTTTGAGGCGTAAAAAGTGATTTGATGAATTTTTAACTAGTTCTTCTTCGTAATATCAATCCGGTGGATTGGTTTGCAGCAACAGAATCTTGCATCTCGATCTCCATTCCTCTCGGTCCTCCGCAACCCTTTTCAGCTCAGCATAAGCGCTACAATTCATGTCCTCGAATACTTGCTGTAAATACTCCAATAAATAAATACTTAACTAGTTATGTTCAATAAATCTTAATACTTAATAAATCTAATATTATAGTTTTAAAAGCATATTGCGGCTTTTTTAAAAGTAAAAAATAACTTCTCCGAGCCACAAACCCTTCAGGAATCAAAAATATGATTATGTTATTTACATTTAAAAAATATTGCGTCATAACGACAATTGCATTGATATTGTACAAGTACCGTGTTTGTAAAAGTTCATTAAATAACTATAACAATTCATTTAACCAAAAAATATTTCAGCGCTTGTTAGGCTTCAGGTTTGTACATAATATAATATAGTAGAATTGTTGCTTTTGAGTAGAGCCGTTTCGAATTTCTCTTTTTCTCTGATATTTTGACCTCCGTTCAAAGGGTCATCTACAAAGTTGTTTTTTTGTAGTAGAGAAGAAGAAATTTTCCACGCACGGCCAAGCTCAAAAACCAACATTTAAAATCTGTCTGTGAAATCCTATAATTAATATAATTATTCTATTACTTTTAAACATTAATATTTACAGTTAGTACTGGCCAATTATCGTTGGGGATTGGTCACGAATCCTAAAGTACAATTTACGCAAAACTTTTATGTTTAGTAAGTGACATGATAGTTTGCTTCGAAACACTATTCAACTGGTCAATTATAATATATTCACGAAAAATGGAAAATTCTTTGACAAGAGACGTGTGGACGGATGACTGACGTGGCCCATTAACTAGGATCGCTCGGTGAAAGCTCTTCTCTTAAGAGAAATCTTAAGAGCTTTTGGCGTGAACGCGTAAACAGTGCAAGAGACTTCAAAGGAAAAAAAATAAAGAGGCAATAACAATGTGTCAGGCGCAGAATGCCGAGTCGCCTGGTGCTCGAAGCTCACTGGGGGCGCCATTGTGCTTTCAGAGCTAGAGCTTTTCAAATGAAAAACCCGACAAATTAACGGCGAGCTTTTCCTCTCCGATCGCGGTCTCAGTAAATTAATTAAACGACCGCCGCTCGGAAAAATTATTAATGCTTTGAATATCGATGGGAGTTTATTATGTGATGTAATGCTTTAGTTGTGTATAACAAGCGCCGAGTTAAATTAAATTATGAAAAATAATCTCAAATAAAAATAGAAGAATGTATAATTATTTCATATTTTTTTATTTGTTGACGTCATTGTTGGGCTACGTCGTTTAGCCATTATCGAGTGAATGAAACGTTAAGTGTATGAGTTAATATATTAAATAGATATATGTAAACTGTGAAAGACTAATGTTTTATATTTAAAAAATTGTTACATTACACGATAACACGTTTTGTGGAACAGATTTATCGATCAAAACAGAATTTAAAAATAAAACCTTTTTTTTGTTTATTAAATCACAATAATTTACTTCAGTATTGCATTTTCAAAGAAAAAAAATATTTTTACGAATGAAACTCTTTTATGAATGAATTAAAAAAACTTTAACCTGAAATTCTCTGTTCGATTGAGTAAGTTTAATTATATTTTATTAAACGATTTTTAATAAAATTTTAAATTAAACTAAAATTCATAGTGTCGTGAAAATTTTCACTTCAACAATTTAAGCTAATTATGTACTTATTATCTTATATGCAAAAACTAAATAACATATTATGACTTTTTTTTATTTCTTTATATCCCTTTACTTAAATTCACATCAAGTTTATGTATTAATTACGTTTTTTATCATGTACGTCAGCCCGTATGGCTTACGATTTATTATAAATAAATATACAAACATGAAAAATATCGCAAATCACGCGACTTCCCCATGATTGATTGTCCCCACCGATCCATCAATGTCTCTCTCTCTAAATGATTTCAGTTTTTCAGGCCTATAGCGAGCCACTTGCGTGTGAAACATTATTCCCATAACGACAAAGAATTAATTAACCCCTTGACGTATGGAATTATGAATAACATGCCACGTTTCCATAGCTTAATCATTCCGACAGAAGTTCTGCCTTCCAATGTATTCATAAATACACTATACTTTAAAAACAGAGATAAGGGCTTTTGATGTATTAAGACATTTAATAGTTTACTTACACTGCATTACTCACCGTTACAAAAAATATTTTTCTTTTAAAAAATACTTGTCATTACTTATAATTTATAAACATTGTAATTTGTATATTATTTAAATGGTATGTGTTAAAGATTGTTGTAAATACAAATCTCTCGATTTTCACCGTCCGGGAATATATATATATTATAATAAGTAGATATCCAATACAAAGAATGTATTCCAGTTAGCAGAGCTGACATGTACTGAAACGAGAAAGATAGTGGCTTACAGAGCTTTGTGACGGCAGTTTGTGACTATCAATACGCTCCACACACCAGGGACGGATATGAAATGATGATATGATGATGAGGAAATTAGTTACAGTCAAAAGTTACCCTTTTTTATGTTATTTCAGAATCATTTTTAATGATACAAAAATAACTCAAATAACACATTACTGGGTTCAACTTAAATAACAAATTGTAAAATATTTTTTATTATTGAACAATTAATCTTGTAAAATATTTGATTCAATAATTGACTATTGATAATATCACTCAATTTGCGTTACCCGACCATTACGACAAACTACTATAATTTATGTTAGAACATGCCGCACTCTAACTTATAAATAAATATCTATATGAAACCAAACCCGGATCCTTGTTCAAGCGTTAAGTGGACTAGCATGTTTTAACTTGTCTATCCACTGAGCATAATTTACAGAATTGTGTATTTTAGTTATTCGAGTATTATATAATTTTATTCTTGGTTATGCTGGACAGTTTGCTGAAAACATATATTCTTTGAAAATAAGTACGCAATGTATTTATTACTATTATTTACTCAAATGTATTATTTAAATAAACTATTGAGAAGCGTCATATTTGAGCAAATGCTTACAGTAGATTCATATCAATAATACAAATAAACGTAAACATCGAAGTCATGACAGTTAAAAATTTAACGGCTTTTTCATTTCGTAATATTGTTTTCATACAATTATTGATCGGTTAACGATATATTTTCCCTTTATAAATAAAAAAAAAAACGATCTCAGGCGAGAGATACAACACAACCATTATTGATTATAGCCTCCAGTGTCTTCGTCAATTTAACAATTCATATTGCCTTGTCTACTCAGTTATTTAGTCATTCCTCAAAAAATATCGTCTCTCTTTTAGAAACTTACTATACAACTGCATTGATTTTTGGTGAGCTATTTAGATTCACAGCGGTATACAAGAATAGGGACTACAAAATCGTTTTATATGCAACACTTTGCTTAGATCGAATAAACCTGCGAGTAAAAGATATTGCACATAGTTTAAAAAAAACGTTCTAGCATTCTCAAAGCGACAAAGGAGATTGCGAGTATGTGTATCAACTGTTATTTTTTTTTGAGTCTTACTATTCGTATGCATGAAAGTCATTCGTATTACCACTGTGTGTACTTTACAGATGCCTTGTCCGCATGATTGATGCTCGCGGCTCTGTGTAGAAGGCGGCCTCGTTAATCAAAGACTGGGAAGGCTCTGAAATAATTACTTGAGAAGGCTCGATAAATATTATGAATGCGGTGCGTCGGTCCAGAGATGCGATGTTCGACACCGGGGAACATGGAGGCTTTTGTGTGATTGATTCGAGTGAATTGACGGCAAGTGTTGGAGATGAGTGTTGATGGTTTGTTTTTTAATGGAATAAAGTATGTTTTTAAACTTTGTTACATTTTACATGCCACATTTAATAGAGCGTATTGACGTTGACAAAGAGAAACATTTTAAAAACAAAAAAGTATTTTTACAGGAGCCAAATAAATTGAGCTTTTAATATTTAACTTCGGCAATGTTTCGAAAGACAACATAAAGGTTTTAATTTAATAAATTTATAGTTAACTATTGTATTTTATTTTTTATGGAAGGACATACATTAGAATACCAAAAGAAGTCGAGGGTATTTATAGATCATAAGAATTGATTAAAACTATATTTTATTTGTAGACGTTGGTCGAACTCTCGATCATTTCTTTTATCTAAACCTATTTATCAGCACATTTTTTATTGAGGCAATAATTATATAAAATTTTATGAATTGATTTATTTACAAGTTGTACACTGCTTTAGTAAATCTATTTTAATAGATATTCGCTATGGTTCATTGTTAAGAGAAAATTTCATGTTAATGACGGACATACATATTTAAACGGCTTCCATTTTTTAATTAGTTAAAAAATAGTATCTTAAAATCGACAATAAGAGATTTAAGGTTGTAAGTAATATTGCGATAAAGCAATCATATACAGCTAATATTATTATCATATCAATAATTCAAACTTCTGACAATTATATATTAAAACTGGAAGCAATATATCAGTATGAACGATTGTAGAATTATTAGTAAGCAGCGCACTTTCATGAATATATTTATTATTAATAATGATTTTATTTTCTCTTTTGTGGGCAATTCTAATTTATGTTTATTTTTTAATGCAGTGCGCGCTTTTAACAAATACGGTTGGATAGAAATCTTGCGTAGAGACAGAACTTCTATGCGAGATGAAAAATAGTCAAATCTATTCAAATGGCAGAATTTATTGTTCGAACCGACGAGAACAAAGCGTGGGCCTTATATTTATCACCTCGGTTCAGGGTCCATTGACACAGTTAGGAAAATAAATGGCGTTAGGATGAAATATGGGACGTGTTTCTTATAGCTTCTCTCATTGTGTGTTTTTTTAACATTAATTTATCGGTGAGGTGTAATTGATAACTCAAATGTTGAATTTTACGACACCTACGATGCGTCAGATCAATTAAAAATGTGAATTCTTTTAAACATATAAGAGAAACTCACACTTAAATAAGACTAGTCTTTTACATGCTATACGAAAAAAGTTAAGCTCGTCTAAGCATTAATTCTTAATGGTATGGTTTCGTTTGATCTGATTTCACAGATTTTTGTTTATTTATTAATTCTGGAAACGTTATGTTTCATTTTATTTATACACATCTGGCAGTTGTATAAAGTTTTTTTGTTTTTTTTTCATTGGTTTATTACAAGTTATCTAGACAGTTCAATTCTCATTTATCATTTACATAATCTCCTTTATCGTATTGTATGAAGAATATCAGTGTTATTTAATATATTTTAAAGTAAAAACACGTGTATCATAAAAATGATAAACGTAGTGTGTTACGCATAAACAGTAATTAAAATTCTCACAAAACACGTAAATAAGTTTGAAGATTTTTTTTTATCAGTTTTTGTAGGAATATTAATTCTGTAAATACAACTCATTCTAATCATTACGGATAAGCAAAAACTCTTCGTTGTAAATAAACAAAGGCTCTACTCACCTTACATGTACACAAATAATGTACATAATTCGAGGACTATTGTTACTGATAGAACTTTATGGGGGGAAATTGTGACGAACATTTACTTCACATAAGAATTTACTTTCTAATAATAACTATTATAATAAAATACGAAAATAATACTTTCATTAAATCTTTTATTTGTACATTCTAGGAGCATGAGAAAAAAGTGGTTTGATTTTTTTTAAATCAGTAACGTTAACCAATATTTGCAGTTTTTTCAATGTTTTCAGCATTCACTTTGAGATCCATTATAAATAATAAATTTTAAGATTGAGAAAGGCTACGAGTCAAAACTGAAGTCTCCAAAACAGAAGCCATACCAAATGTGATCCATGTAAAAACAAGTTAAATAAATATATGAGGTTTTAATATTTTTATTATACGTATTTTTTAATAATTAAACATTTGTGAACACCCTGTTTCTATATACATAATGTAGGATTAGTGACTGCGATACGTCGCAGGCATTTATTACGCGTGTAAATTTTAATTTTAAATAAAAAATAAACAGAATGCTTATTTATTGCTACGGAGGAGCGTACATTGAAAATATAATCTGAAAGACTAATGAATTTTGTATACAGATTTACGGATTTCTCATGGGCTAGGCCGGATTTATTGTACACGTTTTATGTAAATAATCGCAATTATTCTATGTCAAACAACGCCATTTACCGATTGTAAATCTAATTTATTGCATTTTTATTATGTCTATTACAATACAAGCAGACAAACTATATTTCGCTACGACAGTGAAACATTATAATAAAGTGGTTTGATATAAGCCTTTTTCCTTTTAGTAATTCTTTCATTGAATGTCGTTTACATGCTAATTTAAAAAAAAATTGCTAATCACAGTGATTTGCCCCTTTTTCTCTCTTTTACTTTCCATATCCATTCCATAAATATAATATATGGTCACCATAAATTACCGTAGCACAGTTCTGTCCATGACTTGGCTCGAGACATCTCTGCTCCCGAAGATATAGCCAAAAATATATATACTTCAGAGGAAGAACTCAATTAGACATCAGATTTTCATAATTTTTCATCAATCATAATTTGTAAAGTGATCGGTTGATTGTAATCCTTTTGTTACGGCTCGGTGGAATACAAATTCTACTGTCAATATGGCGTGAATTTTTCAAAGCATTTTTAATTGATTAAAACTAGTATTTGAAGCATAAATGTACTTATCTGACATATTTTCTTAGATCACATTAGTTGTTCTATCCTTTAGCTATCAGATGATGCATAAAAATGTTTTATATTTAACAAACGTTCATTATGTAACTCCATACATGTGAAGGCATCGACACATGTGGTTTTAGAAAAATCACTCCTGTGACGAAAGCTAACGATATTTATTTACACGCTTTACAGATTCCTGTAAATAATGTATGTAGGTTGATAAAGGGAATGACTGCACTTCCAATTTCCTACCGTAGATGTCACAATGAGTACTGAAAGTAGAAAAACGATATACCACGTCAACCGATGTCAATGGTCGAGGAATCTTTGACGGCATATGCTGACAACCGATGCAAAAGGGTTAATCGACCGATCACTTAATTTGGTCCTAAGAAACGACTGAATTCAAAGATCAACGTGACTGGAATTATTTTTCGCACTCAAATTCCTGTTTCATTGCTCATAATATATCAGTATAAAGTACAAGTAAAATCGATAGTAAAAAAGAGTACTATTATGAAGGCATGTGTTTTCAATATATCAAATATAATAACTTATTTATTAATTTAAAAAAAAGATTTTAAAATGGTATACTTCTACGTACACAGAGGAATGAAATAATTTATTTGCACTCTGCGGTGAAAAGTATGGCGAACATTACTTTGTGGCTTGCTGGAACATTTGTGCGGCGATATTGATGACAAAGTGTGCAGTATGGTGCGGCAAAACTTCACCCGAGTTAGTCGTAAAACTATGCTCGCACTAGCGCAGTATTCGCCATGGGTGACAGCTAAAGTATGAAAGCTATTCAAACTAAATCAACCCTGTATTTAAAAATATATATATATTCAATTTTACACACTTAAGTATAAATTTTCCTCTAATTTTAATTGCATCAAAAATCGTTGAATAAAAATTAAGGTAAGTTCTAGTGTTATGAAAATTGGAAATTTTGTTTAAAACACTTCAACAACGTACAACTGCTTACTCTACTAATAGCTTAATATTCGCCTGTTTTTAAATACGCATTATTTTTTTAATTCAAATTTTAAATCACCGTCGGGTTCGATTGGTTCAATTCAAAATTCAATGCTTCTTAAAAGAGAGAAAAAAAAGTAGCCCCGCCCCTTAAAGGCTGATTTTTGAAACAGAAACGATCAGTGGAATCACCAAGACTTTTTTATCACTTAGATTAGTTTACTGTAAAACTTCCAGCTGTCATAAATAGATCACACTTAGATCCGTGGAAACCTGACAGCAAGTCTACCCGGTCGACATAATTTTTTGATCCAAAACACACAGTCTCTTCCACTTCTTTTTAAGCACCGTATACTGACTTTGTAATAATTCGCAGACTTGTGTTTCATTAATTGTTTAATCTGAATTTTCTTTAAAAGAAAATTCAATTATTTTCTTAAGGAGCGTATATACAAGAGTTTTCAAATAAAATCATCATCAAAAATCTTCTATTAGTAGAAATATCCATATAATGAAAAGCGCCACATAGCGCGTCAATTAAAAAAACAAATTTTAAAAACATGTTTATTTTTGGAAAGAATTATGTACGAATGCAGTTAAATTATATTAATTAAGAATCAACAACGTTCTTATGTTGTTTTGTAGTGCAGCATGATACTGGAAATAAAAATTAAGCTTAAAGCTCTTCTTCAGAGCAAAGCTTCTTGGAGCTTTCCCCGCGTCGCATCGCCCGGAGCTTCGTTCATTATTCATAATCAGCGGCGTGGTAATCGCGGCTAAACCATTAGCGGATTCTACCCAGGGAACATAGCTCTTCAAATGCCAAGCAAACGTACTGTGGGTAATTTGTTGTGCCGTAGATGATGTTTGCTAGATAAATTTAGAGACGTTGTAATTATACTTTTATCAAAAAAAATGTTTTCTGCTTACTGTAATTACTTCACTATGAATTATATGAACTCGTTTATATATTGTAAGTAATATCGTAGAAAATGGTTTTATGTGTACATTTATTGTGCAATACGCATCGAAAATCTTTGCGTGTACAATGAATAATCCTACATTTATAGCCTTAGATAATCAGCTACTTTCATTTAACGTTTTATTATCCTAACGCTACAACAGTTTTTCTCAATTTCATTGGAGTATGTTTACTGGATATAGTGACCAAATTTTTCATTAGCGAGTAGTTACTACAAGGCAATGAGTACTAGCCGATTTTGTTATCAATCTTCTTATTTTATTATCTCAGAAGATTATCAATAACGTTGTATATGTGTTAACAACAGGATAAAAAAATATTATAAACTTGTTAAAATATTTAAGTTTTTTGTCGCTTTAGTGGCCTATTGCTCTAATTTTATTTTTACAAATGAATCACGTATACATAACTATAGTAGATCTACCTTTTATGAACCAGTCACAAATTTGGACCACAAAAATAGGTGTTTTAGTGATAAAAATAGAAGATTATCTATATAGTAGCAATAGTTTTTGTCGTATGTTAATATTATATGGAAGTCGTAACTTATTATATATTTTGTAAATGTTATAGCTCTGAATGATGTGCTTGATATAGTTTTTTAAGGCTGATGCCGGAAAAACCTCATTTGTAAGAATGTATACACCAAAAATTTGTCCAAAGTCTCGACTCGAAGTCATACTTCACCATCACAAACACACTTGCGAGTGTCGTGATAAAAATCTCGCTCTTTTACCATCGGACACTGCGACCAGTGCTTTACCTTCGCGTTTGATTGATGGCTGGTTGAGGGGCGTTTCGGAAGGCTGCTCAGTCGCTGCAGCGATGGGCGGATGCTGAAGGAGGAGGGGGAGGAAGGCTGTGGCGAGGATCGTGATTTCCCTCGGGCGGCTGGTCCCGCTCATACTGTTGCTTGTTACCACCCACTTACAGAACGAGCTTTAAGCTCAACAGACCAGGCGGTACCCTCAACCAGTTATTTGTGTCAGCATTTCCAGAATGCAGAGCTAAACAATTTTAAAATTATTTTTATTGTTCTAGTTTCAAGATACTCAAATAGAACGTATTCATAATTAAAACGAAGATACGTTGGTGTCTATAGAAATACTTTGAAGTGGCTCCCAACAACCGGAAGTCGGGCTTAAAAGATTAACGACACCAGAAAACTGGATACAGAAGACATTAAAGCAACAGGGATGGAGGGAGCCACGATAAAAACATTCCTCATGTAACTGTTTCATATCCATCACCGCAAATTTTTGTAACTCAGTTCTGTCAGTTGACACTGTCTATTTTCCGTCTTACAACATCTCTGCACCCGAAAATCCACTTGGGAAAATACAAATGTGACTCTACTAATGCTAACGATTTGCTTCTGTCGTTGGACAACCTGGTAAAAATCTACGTTTAAAATTAAAATACTCTATCACATGTTATTGGCGATGTAGAAAGTCGTTGTTTTGTTAACTGTATATTAAGTTACAAACTAAATAAAAATGAGATATCAAAAAAAAATCAAACCCTACGATGCTAAAGCTTAAAATTATAACTATTTTCATAAGAGTCTATGCTTCTGAATAAAATGTAATCAAACGTTGCACATGGCAAGAAAATGCAGTATGTAAATATGATACCAGATTCAAAGAAACGCATTTTAACAATTATATTTTGTTTTTATTCATATGAATGGGTTACTTGTTATTAAAACTAAGATTTACCAGTCTATAATCACAAAAATGATTACTATTAATTTAATATACAAATGTGGAATATACGACTTAATACGAAATTATAATGAATATTTGAAATTCACTAATATATTTGAATTCATTTTCATTTTAGCTGTTCAATTCTTGACATTAGCTGATGATTTGTTTCGGTTAAAGTATAAAACTACAAGTCTTGTACTCATGGACTGGCAAAAATAATTTCACAAAAATAAATCCACAAATATCCAAATGCCATAAACTTTAGTGACGCTTAAAAATATCCGCTGAAATGAAACAACATATTTGTATGTTTATATTGAAGGTGTGCTGAAAAAGCTCTGGGTGAGAGAAAATTATTCCGCTGCCATGATGACCTGCTAGGTCATTTTGAATGTTTCAGACACTGGGTTGAAGTGCAATCAGGTAAATAATGTTGCAAGACGATGCTGCGAGAGATTTATAGTAGAACATAATCTGTTTGACGAGGCTAAACGATTTGAGAGTACAAAGTAATTAAACTTTCACTTCGATGATAAATTTGACAAAAGTAACGAAAATAATTGTGTAAAGTAATCAACTCAAAATTCAGTCAAAGAATAAAATAACCATAAATAACTCTATCGTCGTCAACTTTTAAAAAGCTTCATTATTGTTTTTGTATACATTCATGGCTGAAGCATATGGCCGCCACACAGTTTTGTAAATGACCACCAACACGCAATTTAATAAAGCATTCAAAATATAAATACATTTCGTATCTATCTTGTTAAGATATTATATTGTAGATCAAATGAAAAATGGTGTTACAATATGTGTTAATTCTAAGTTTTTTATTGTATTAAAGCTCTATGAAATATAAGAAATACCCCAGATTGGTGTGAAGTTTATCTCTCACCCAAAAAATTCCAGTCATAGTCTGTTGGAAGAATTGGCAATCAAACGATCTTCGAATTATTTGTTTCATAAACGAACATAATACACTTTTCCCGCATGCAGCGTCCAGGCCTTTCTCGACCAGTTGTGCTCTTTTACATACGATTTCATCTAAAAAAAACTATCATAATACAAAATGGCAACTTGATATGTGTACACAATGTCTTTCAAAAGTGACTGCTATATGAATTAATTAATTCCTTAAGGCGAACTACTCACTTTTAATCTCGCTCTCGGGTCTTAAGCCATCGTCGAGCTCAAAAGCTCTCAAAGTCGCGACTTAAAAAGCTCAGAGAGCGCGAAAGCTCTCGCCGTCACGACTTAAAAAGCTCAGACAGCGCGAAGTTGTTTACTCATATTTCACGCCGGGAGTCCAGGAAGGAGTCGTCCCGCGATTACGGAGGGGGCTACCCGTTTAAAAAAGCCATTCAAATAAATAAAGTTTATTTCGACGCTTACATAAATCCTCAGCTCGCTAAGCCCGCAGAGGAATTAGCAACGAGCTTTAAGCTCGAATTGAACGATCAGTGACTTCTTTGGCAGTGAGATTGAATTGATTTGTACATAAAAATAAAAAATAACAACATAAGTAAAAAAAAATAAGCCTTAGATATGAGTGATTAGTGATCGAAAATGTAATAATATTTATTTAATTTTAAGTAGAAGAGTTTATTTATAATAAAAAACAGTTAAAAACAATTAAAAGATATTGTTTGAATTATTTTTCAAAACTCTTGAGTTAAGTGCGAATTTCGATTTAAAAAAAAAAAAATAAGATCATATCTCACATTTATACTGATAACTTTTATACTGATAGCTTATTAGTGATAATTAATAGTTGTAATAGGAAAAACCAAGAAAATTTAAAAATATAAACAATTATCTTAGATGTAAGTTTAGTTTTACTTAATTAAAATAATATATAAAACTACTACTTACAGTGAATTTATAAATAAATCACAGTAAAAATGTTTTGACTATTTACTGACGATACTTAGTCACTCTCAGAAACACTGCCCTTAGCCAGCGTCCTTATTCTATTTTTCCTCTGCAAGCGACGCCTTCCTCGAGAGGAATGCGCGCGAGTCTCAGTGATTTATGATAATTCTGGTGTATTAATGGAACACTCGTGTCTTGAACCTTTTCGAACACCGAACCCTTCTGGTAACGAGCTCATACAAGAATACTGGCAGCTGAAGCTATGCATAGAAAAGCATATTTTTGACATTACATATTAAGGGCAGATATTTTTCTATATCTGACCTTAATTTTGTATGCCTTTTCTCAGGACATCTCGCTCTATGAAGGTCTACCAAGAAACATATATGGGTCATGATGAACTCCAGGAGACATGCAGAGATAATAGATTTTGAAGGGACATCAGCTTAAGTGTCCGAGACATATTTTGCATGGTTTGTTAATTGGAAAAATTAAGGAGATTAGATCACTAGCTCGATGCCACAGAGGCATAAACCATTGGATACTGAATGGAGCAAAGTTAAAATATATGATTTTAATATTTATACTCGTACTTTATAATTGTATTTTTATCAATGAATTTTCTTATTGTTAACTGAATAACAATACTCTGTAGTGAATTAATGTCTAAAAATGGTTATGAAATTATGCGTCTTGTAAAGATCGACCACTTTAAATTGTAGTGTTTTTAAATTTTGAATAAAAAAAATAACTTACGAATTTTATCTCATATCTTTGTCTTACACAGTATTTATTTTGACCATTTTTAGACTTTAAATGATTGCCTTCCCATCACGAATCACCGCATCCATAACAGTTAAAAATAACGCATTGACTGCAGTCGTTTAAAAATACGACAGCGAGTGGGTTAAGCTCCCGCATAGAGGTTATAAAAGAGACATCTCCGACTAATCTTCTCCCAGCACATTAA
Source organism: Glossosoma conforme (assembly GCA_022606575.1). Lineage (NCBI taxonomy): Eukaryota > Metazoa > Arthropoda > Insecta > Trichoptera > Glossosomatidae > Glossosoma > Glossosoma conforme. The sequence continues at coordinate 3,720,975 of JAGTXR010000128.1, read as the reverse complement.
TATGACAAGTCTGTCACATCATAATAACTGAATTACTCGGTCCAATATATTCTGGGAGTAAAATTAGGTGAATGCTCTTCCATTAGGTCATTTGACGTTGTGACAGTGAAAGTACAAACACCCTGTAACATTTTTTTTATCTTAGTCACGAAGTGATCAAAAATTATTACAGTAAATTGCAGATTTAATTACAAGTGTCTATGGATTTGTTTCTTGAAGAGTTAAAAATTTCATGATAAAAAATACACATATTCTGTAAAAGCATTGTGTAAAAGCATGTGCAAAAAATCTTCTTATCTTACCAAGACTGTGTCCTATTAATATTTGGAGCCTCCGCGACACAGATTTCAGCTATCGCACCATCTTATATGTGGTATTCCTGTAGGTTAGATGCATCGTGGTATCTTGTTAGCTACTATGGTTACTTCTCTATCGAGATACATTATTTTAACGTGATCTCACAATTACCACTTTTTGATATTTCCCATTACATGACTTCTTATACTCTGCACAATATTCAGAATTTTATGTCAGATTTACTTGGTTATAATTGGTCGGAGAGTCTTCATGACAGACTTTGTTAGACGTGTATGTTGAACTGCTTATAGAATGATTCCAGATTGTATGCATTATGAAACACAGATATTGGAAAATACTATTTGGCTTACAAATTAGATTGATTTTGACTGTTTATGTTACTTTCATATGTGTTCAAATACAAATCATATTTATGTGAAAAGTTGTGTATATTTTAGTAATTTTCAAGCATTAAATGTGAAAAAAAATATTTTCTATATTATAAAGCAACAGTTTCTGAGAATGATGTTGTGGGGTCGTAAATGTAATTCAAATTATTTTAACTGACATAAGGAGTCAGTTGTCTCTGAAAATGCTTTTCCCTACATGTTATTGTGACATACATGTCAAATAGTAATATTTAAGTCACAGAGTGGCAAAGTCTGTTATTGCGCATGAAAGTATATTTTTTTTTGTTTCAAATAAGGGTGACAATTTTTGGTTCTGAAAAAGTTTACTTACAAATAAATTTATTATCAAATTTAAAGTTCATTTTCATGTATCTCTAGCAAAAAAGCAACAATATTCTTACAAAGAGGATATCTCATATCACAGCTTTCACAGCCTTCAAAAAATATATTTGATTATAGATTACTTCTGTCAATGTCAAGTGTACTTGAGTGTGTATGTACTTGAATATAGAATTCCGTGTAATAGTTAAACAATCATTTTTCTCCTAAGAAGTCACAATACTAAACAAACAAGCCTGTTTCTCCAACAACAACAAAAAACACATAACGAGTTTATATTGAATTTTTTGGTATATTTTTCATTGAAACACTTTTAATTACAGCATGTAATTTTCATCTATCCTCGTCAAGATAAAAGCTGCATCGACGCCACACATTGCAACATGAAAACATCTAAATTCTAAGCAATAAAAAAACTTTAAAGGAACGCGAGCACATAAAGAATGATAAATAATTATAAAGACCCGCCAGACACTGCGCCTTGCCGCGCGAGATCAAGGGTCCATACTGGGGACGTTAAATGTGTGGCCCGCGCACCGAAATCTCTAAAATATGACTGCAAGCCTTCAAAGCTAGATTAAAAATAAGTGAACATCAACTAAATCAAAAGCAAGAATGTCTAAGAAGTTTATAAGGCTTTATTTTATTTTGCCAAAATAATGCGTTTCCACCAACTTTGTAAGATATTTGCCACAAAGGTTGTAAGAGCAATGTTACTATAGAGATTTGATCTTGCGACTGAATTTTAGTGAGTTGAGGAAAAGAAGGGATGCGTGCTTTGATATGCATTTCTTTCGGCTAGTACACGGCGTGTTCAGAAATCCTTATTTTATGTTGGAAATCGGTTTTTGTCCATGACAATTATCTGAGGATAAGGAGGCACAGATTGTTCGTACTCCAAAAGAATAACACTATCCTGCCAGAGATTATGCTTCTTGGGAAAGGGATAAGACTGTTCAACCACATCATCTCAGATAATGATATATTCCACGCAAGGAAGCCAAGATTAGACACGAACTCCACGAATTTGTTTGGAGGAGTAATCTTCGTCTGTTTAATAAGCATTGGAACTTTCTATAGCTTTTCTTTATAGTTTTCTTTTTCTTAGTAATTATTCAAAATTTCTATAGTTATGTGTATATGGTTTATTTTTATAAATCTTATTTTAGGATCGTATTAAATAAATTCGTAATGTTTCTGAAAGAAGTAAAATTGAATTAAATTAAAAAAAACCTTACACATCATGATTTTATGTGTTCTTCTTAAAATTGGATGGCTGATGATATCTCTTTAGCCTTTTTTCTAGAACACATTCATTCCTATCAGAAGATATTTTCATCACAATTCTTCTGTATTTCAGATATTCTTACTTTATCTCGGATTGTTAGTCGTGCAATGTTTCAGAGAGTCTTCATCTCAATGTTGGCTGTATATGATTTTTAAAATTTTTTATTTGTTCTTAAAGTTTCATGTTTGTGTATTTGATACCTCTGCTCTTTGTGGAGAAGTCGATAAATTAGGTGCGAGCTGGTCGTAAAACAATCCCGGCTGTAAATAATACCTACGTGTGCCGGAGCGTGGGGGGCGACTGTGGACAGACCTGTATGTCGGAGCTTTCGTTCCTAGGATAAATTGGTTTGTTTTTGTACTATTAATAACGACTTTTGATAATGCCCACGTTCTAATGACTTAAGATGTTATCCGCTAGGTGAAAAGACCATGTTAGTAAAGCAATTGCACTATCAATCACAGACACATTTCAAACCGCACGTAATTGGTCCATGGGGAAAATAAACGGTCTTCTAAACTTGACTCATCGAAAGCCACATACTCACATTGTTGATTCAGCCTTAAGTAATAAGTAATACCGAAATGAGGGTAATTTACTATGTAATGAGTATTTGTAAAATAAAGAAGTATTTTTCATGCAGGGAAGCACCGAAGCAGATTGTAATTATCTGTAAAATAAAAAAATTAAGACAGCTGAACACTGCATGCAATTATTTTTTTTGTACAAAAATATATACCTTCATGTCACCCTGAGTACTAAGAAAAAATAGTATCTAGATAAGACGAAAACAATTATTTTCAATAATTACAACTATTTCTTTATCTCACATCATTAACATGAACTTGAAACACATGAAATGTTTGACAAGTGTTACATTTATTTACTCAAATATATTCCACCATGCCTCCAGCTTATGTATGTATGGTTCTTGGAGCCAACATTATGCTGAAGCTTCGTTAGGAGCTTTCATAGTCAGTACATAAAAAGTAACGATTTATAAATATGCTTTATGCGTTTGCTATGCTATAACTAGTCATCATTAAGTAATGTTTATACCTTGGAATTTATTGTGAACTAGTTAGAAATTTCTGTAAATACATACATGATGTAGTTACCCTGGACGACTGCAGACTTCTCCAGTCGGATATTGATAATATATCTGACTGGGGTGCGCGTAACAAACTGATATTTAATATTGCTAAGTGTAGCGTCTTATCGTATACTCGTAATTATAAGATGGTATACCATAGGTACAGTATGGATGGTATTGACATCCCGCGAGTATCATCCATCAGAGACCTTGGCATATTCTTTGAAAGCAAGCTTACGTTTCATGCTCACATTGAAGCTGTGTGTGGAAGGGCACTGAAGATGTTAGGATTTGTTCTGCGTGGTGCCAGGACTTTCTCGAGCACTAACGTACTGGTCGTACTGTACAATTAATTGATTCGTAGCATACTTGAGTGCGGGTCTATTTTTTGGGCTCCCCACGAGTATAAATATGGCCTCATGTTAGAGAGAGTTCAGAAGAAATTTTTGAGTTTTCTTTACATGAGGATGTATGGATATTATCCGTGGCTGTACCCATCTAACTTTATACGGGGTATGTTAGGATACAATGAGTTTGAGAACTAGAAGAGATGTGTGCTTGAGTATGCATTTCTTTCGCCTAGTGCGCGGCGTGTTCAGAAATCCTGATATTTTGTTTGAAATTGGTTTGTTTGTCCCTGACAATTATTTAAGGATAAGGTGGCATAGATTGTTTGTTCTTCCTAGAGGTAATACTAACCTGCCAGGGACCATGCCTCTTGGGAGAGTAATCAGACTGTTCAACGATATCGCCTCGAATATTGATATATTCCACTTGAGAGAAGCCTAGTTTCGACATGAGCTCCACGAATTTATTTATCAAAGTTAATTTCGTGGAGTCTTCTGTTTAGCGGGCTCCTGGGACTTTTTAAATGATTCTATTATTATTGTGTTATTTATAAATTCTTATTTATCCTGTATCCTGGTTTAGAAATGAATTGTTATTTGTAATTTTTCTAAAAGAAAAAATAAATTGAAATTGAATTGAAAAATAACTGGTTTACTGTCTGTCTCGTTAACCTAACTTAACCTGACCTAACCTAAGGATTTTTTCTGTGATCGTCGAGTCCAGAGATCCATATGTCTCGTTAACGAAATATTTTAGGTTATGTTACGTTAGGATGGCGAGACATCCAGTGCACCAGTTGTCGCGTGTACCAAATGTCCCGTAAACCAGACATCCAGTACGCACCGACGACCGAAATTTATGAAATTTATAATTAAACGAATTGTCTGGGGATGAAATGCGGCGGAACCATTCTTAAAACAAGGCATACATAGTGTCAATTGGCAGAACTGTGTGCCGGCAATTTGTGGTAACTAACATATATGCTTGAGATGTGGATATAAGAAGATTTTTTTTTCGTCAGTAAGAAATTTCGATTTTCTAATAGTTTTTATAGTATAATTGAAATATGAGACGTATTTACCAGTAAAGTGATAAAATTATGTTACTTTAAGTAATTAAGTAGATTCAAGTAAATCGTAGAGAATAAATGTACCTAAATCAACAACTATTATAAGAAAAATGGATTGTTAATAAATAACAACAAAAATATACAATGTAACTATCATTTTAATTACTTATTAACATTATTCCCACTCAATGTTGTTTCGTTTCATGAGAATGAAAAACACATGATTTATTGTTAACAATTAAATGATAAATGACTTCATACATTCGTGAGTCATTAATCCCCACGTTACAAACAATCACGTTAATTCATATTCATTGAGTAGATTACACATTAAGTATTCATAATTATTATAAACAAAAAATGCTTATTATTACATACTTCCAACAATAATACAAAAAAAACGGACACAAAGAAACGTGTCATTTTTTTTGGTTCTCGCACGAAAACAAATATACATTTCATTAGTGAGAAAAAAATGATAATAAATTATCAAAAGTCTTAATAAGCCTGCGCTTAATCTGCCAGTGTTTTGAATATTTGACAAATAAACAAAACATCAGTGATTTATTGTGATATAAATTGATATTTATAGCTACCTAAAATTAATAAATCGGCTAGAGAATGTGTGGAAAGGCTCTACATTCTTAAAACCAGTCTAAGGTGTAAGGCAATCAACCAACCGTCCCACTGCTTGTATAAATAGATAACCCCAACACCCAGACTTAAGTCGCGAAGCAGCTTTCTGAGATCCACACAACCTCTCACATCTGGCCCTGAAAATGAGAGACTGCTCTGGCAACAAGTCGCATCAGAGGATTTAATTACTCCAAAGGAAAGTCTCCCAACTGGCAAGATCCTTGACTGGCGGACCTGGAAATCCCTGAACAGATTAAGAACCGGAGTTGTTAGAACAAAGGACAACCTCGAGCGATGGGGAATGCTTCGGCAGGGAAAGTCAGTGATGTGCGATTGCGGAGACCTGCAGACCACCTCACACCTAAGATCCTGCTCCATGTGCCCAACAAGCTGCACACCTCAAGACCTAATGCTAGGCAACACACGGGCTGATGTTGTAAGATACTGGGCAGAAAAAATTTGACGTCGCTGACACGAAGAAGAAGAAGGTGTAAGACGGTCGTTATAGCGGTAAAAAAATCAATATTATTTTTAAAATAACTAGGTGGAGTTATACTAAGCTACTGTGTCTTGATTAAACTTAATTTAAATATTTTTGATTTGTAAAATAAACAATAAAGACAACCTTTTTAATTACCATATATTGTTACAATTTAATTTTTTTATATATTAAATTAAACCAAAAAAAATATGCATTTTTTTAAGGGTAACTAAGCGCTGTGTAAGAAGTGATGATCTGCCAATGTCATTAGACTAGTTTCTCATAAATAAGAAACAATTTTCCATTATGAAACCTACAGTTCACTTAGCTTCTGACTGACAATATTTAGATTATTTGACACTTACATGTACTAAAATAGTCACGGCTGAATTATAAATCATTCATACTCGTACCAGTGTCACTAAAAAAATCTCATTATTTACTGTGAGAATAAAAAAAAGTTGGTGAAGATAATTTACTTAAAAAGCATGTGTACAATACAACATTTATTACGTACGTCAGTACAATTGTGCACTTTAGAACAAATGAATCTTTTATAGATAGTGATACTGCAGTCTCATGGATCGTGAAAGTACAGTGTCCCAGCAAGTGAAACAGTGCTCAGCTTGATTCATAGTAAAATAAGGTTTAAAATACTTTTATATTTAAGAATATTTATTTTTTAAACATTCACTTTAAGATTGATTCTAAGAATTAAAATAGGTTGTGTCCTTTTACCATGTTTAAACATACATCATGAAGTACCCAACTTTTATTACCAGAAATTAGACCGTGGGTTCAGATCAATATGTCATATAAAGGCCATCACTTTTTGACAATGCCATAACAAACATTATTTTATCCGAAACCGCAGTCTAATTTCGAAAACTTTTTTATTAAGAGCTTTGCGGTGTATTAATTCCGTTACTGTCAGCGTTACAATTGACCATAATAACCTTTTGGAAATTAATGACTGACATAAAACACTGACCCTTTAGTCGGGCCTTAGAACTCTCTGAAATTAGGTGTACAGTGTTCCACCACCCGTCGCTTTCGCGCCAAAGGGAGACACTCTCTCGCAAACCTTACGAGCGAGAGGGACGCCGCCATACGATTGAAGACGGATTTACTGCCAACATAAAGGCCCCGCCTGATAGAAATATGAACTCTCGCTCTGTAGCTGCCACATAAATTAGCTCTGTAATGTTTTAGTCAACAGATTCTTTCAAGCAGTACAATTTTATTAACTGCGAGGTGTGAGACGGGCTTTACAACTGACAAGTGATAACCAACCTTTCCGCTTTTTACAATTAATATTTTCTGTGTAAAATTACTGACATTTTTCCCATAGCCGTTCCATATCTGGAGCTTATGCTCACCACAAATTATTGCTATTTATTCTGTCAGCCTTAACCTCCGTTTCTTGTTCTAGGACATATCTGCACCGGACGATTCACTTTTTTCACAAGTTGGGAACTTATATACCTCTATTACAGAAGTCCAAGTACTTGAAGAGAGTTATCTGTAGTATCAGAGGCGTATTTTGGGTCATTTGATATTCGGATTGTTTAAGGAAATCTGATAATCAGTCCGACACTCCCGAGGCCTGAACTATTTTGTCCTAAGAGGTGGCTTAACCCAAGATCTTGTAGACAAACTCTGTGCGACCGTGCATGTGAAATGCAAATTAAACGCTTATTCGCTATATAGCAGTGCCTGTCGAGATGTAAGTGCGGATTAGATGCTCACCAGACTAATGCGAGGGTCGAGAGAGCTTAGATGTCTTGGCGAAAAGGTTACAGACAACAGTGATCTACATAGAGAGCTTACTTATTGCACAAAATTTTGTGTTAACTTAAATTTAAATAAAAATTTTTTTTTTAAAAAAGCAAGAAATCAGGGACTCCAGATATACTCAACAAATATACAAAACAGATGTCTGTCTATAACATTAGAGTTACGATGGTATGACTTTGTAAGGAATGACGAGGTGAGGAGCAGACCAAACAGTTTTTTTATATTGGACTTTACCCGCCTTACACTGGAAAACAGTTAAGTCTACTTGGTGATGCGATCTTTTAGATGCTGATCAGTTAAGTAGTAGGTAAAGACCAGTCTTTTATGCTACATTCGGTTACAAGACGAAGGTAAAACTGGCTATTTTTCGTATAAATGAGTACAAACTTCTTGTCTTGGAAGACCATGCATTGAATGTACTAAGCAAAAGGAGGACCAAGAGGTTGACACATTTTTTTTTATCAAGATTGAGTTACTTTTTTGGACCAAAAGTTGCAAGCTATGGGAGCGTCGGGCTAGTCATCCATTAACGCTCAAATATGCTTTGAAGATTCAAGACGCAAGGCTCTTGTTTTGGAGACCATAAAGAACAATTTAACTGAACCTAAAATAACGTGAATATTTAAGATGAAGCAAGAATAGTGGCAGCTAACAGAATTTTCTCATAAAATCAAGAGCATTTCATCGTCAACACCAAATTCTTGAATTTTTAAAAATATTTTTATTATTTTCGGTATTTGACAATTTGCATTACGTCTATCTTTTAGATTATGCTCACAAGTTGGAGTATGTTTTACTTTCAATATATTATCTGCTCATACATTATTTTCACGACTGGAATGAAAAGAAATCTTTGCATCAGAGAACACTCTCCTCCCATTATGGGATCAGTCAGTCAGGCGACTCGCCTAGTTTCGGTTTGATTTATAGCCGGGGGAGAAAAAATGATGGAGTATTGTAATTTGGGATATCGGATGGAAGCTGGAGACTGCCGCATAAGTGATTGATGAGAGGAGTGATTCCTTAATGAGGAAGTGAGCATAGAAACAGATGATTGTGAAATATTTGTTTTCGACAACCGCAAGTTTACATTTTTGTTTATGTGCGTACCCAGTGCCTACATAACACATTCAGTAAAATAACATTCCTATATATACTACCCGGTCGTTATCATCGAATATAATAATACCTTAATCTCACATTTGTATTTGCTATTATAGGCGTATTTACCTTATTTATACGAGGCTTATCCGCAAAATAAATTTCCCATCGCACTACAGTCCTGAAAAGCGCTGTTATGGTGGATCTCGCGATTCTGTAGTGTACCTTGTTTCCCCCACTACAAATCCCTTTCCTAGCGCGCTGCCTGCGGAACTCAGTCTTGGCAGCCGTACGTGATGGATGTTCCCCTTGCTTCACCCGCCAAGTGTGAGCTGCACTCGGTGATCCGTTTCCTGTCAGCAAAAAACATTGCACCGGTAGAGATCCATTCCCAGCTATGCGAAATCTATGGAGACGTGTATGATCGTACAATACATGAAGTGCAGAGAGTTCAAGAACGGGCGTACTGACGTCCATGATGAGGAGCGTTCCGGACGGCCATCTATTTCTGAATTTTCACTTAGTTCTGATGTTGGTATATAATACATGACAAAATATTTCCTAAAACATATTTTCTCTAAGAGAACATGACTAGTGACTAATAAAATATAAATCATAGTGTCTCAGAATATATACAATATATGTAGAAATGTAATGTACTATATATTGGTTTACAATGTACTTAATCGATTCCGTTATTTATCTACAGGTTAATTGTTCATACTTTGTTGTAGAATACAGGTATTATTAGAGTTATATTTTCTTACAATTTGTTCCGCACAGTTGAACCCATCATCGCTAAGAAGAAGAAATAACTCTCATATTTCCTCTTTAACGTACTCTTCATCAATAGCAGTGGCGTTAAAATAATATTAAAAAATAATTTATTTTCTAATAAAAAAAAATATTAAAATAAAAATCATCTTTTGAATAAACATTTAAAAAAACAATCTATCGACATATTTTTTTCCCAAATGCAGGGATGACATGGTTTTGCAAACCAAAAAAATGAATAATTTTTATACTTAAAAATGTACCTGTTTATATATTATGTAACCGAACGTCAGATATATCATTTTTTGGGTTAAGCACTGGCAAACTCGTTGAGAGCTTAGCTAATTTTAATAATAAATGTACACATTTCCGTTTGAGAATTTCATTGCATTTGTTGTGATCTTTGCGCGGCTTTAGCTTGCGTGCAATTATTGTCAATTTATATAATACTAGATGTTTATCATATATTTACCTTCGGGTTATATATTTCTTGTTACGCCACTTACATGTAAAGTAATTAAAGAATGCCTTCAAAGTAACATTATAAAAATGTGTTAATTATATGGCAGTTATGCAATGTATAAAATACCCATTATAAATTAACAACTGTTCGAGGAAAATGCATCGTCTTATTGGGTACATTTTATATACAAGTAATACTTAAAGATGTTATGAATAATGTATGAAATAATGATACATCATTTTCTTTTATATAATAAAATATCTAGTATTTATTCATGATGTTTATTATGAACCGAATAATATTTAATAGAATAATTAAATGATGATCAATATACTATATGTGAGCAATGTTTAAATGCTGTTTGCGATACCCAATATACTTTCTGAAAAACAATGCATAAAAGTCTATATATTAAGCAATTGTATTACAATAATAATATTTTTAACTTTAAAAAACCCTTTCATATAATATTAACTGTCTATGACACATTACAGTACATTTTTATATGGTAGATGATTTATTTCATTTAAGTTCAATTTATTGTTACATGTACATTTTTATAGGCCTACTAAATAATTCTATAAATATTAAAAACGCTATTACAAGAATCTAAAGCTATATTTATAGGTATTCATATTGAAGCATTTTCATCAGTTTTTTCTAAGAAAGTGTCCTGTTATTACTCGTTATACGTTTCTTCGTTACACATGACCAGCTTTCGAGCCATCATTTGTGTTTGCAGTTAAAGTCAGTTCTTCTTGATGTCACTCATAGACAGGGAAGAATGGAGGGAGCTCTTTAACATATAAAAATATTATCTGTGTATTTATTATCTTATATATTATATTAAATACAAAATATTGATCCGTCAAGAAATGTTTGAACATGTACGAGAATGTATTATCCATAATTTAATTAAGAGTATCCTCTCGCGAAACGTTTAAGCATATAACTGACTAAAATATGTAATTGAATTACATTTAAATTTGAAATAATACCATTAAAAGTATTTTCTATCAAAAGTACTCATATCATATACTCCATAAGGAGATTCTTGATTTCTGCTCAAAATACTATTTATGAATAAAACAAATTTAATTATTGCTTGCTTACATCATTTCAACCAATGACGGTCGAAATATTGGTTGAAAAAAGTACACCACACACGGCTCAACCCAAAAGCCACAACATCATTTCAACCTATAAAACTCGTAAACATCGTATTTTCTAGAATGTCTTTTTTGGCCGTTGGATTTTGGCCGTTGTGTCAGTGATCCATAAATCATAAACCTACTTAATATTAGTAATTTATGATCGGAATAAAATATTCCGCCGTGGATCAGGCGAGCATAATGTAACGGAACATATATCACGAAGGCAATTCAGAAGCTGATATGACTAGTATGAAAAAAATCATTTTGATAAACACGCGTGGTATATCCTGCAGGAAGTAGTTATCGTAAATATTTCATTTGATTCGTTTGATGTTATAACGCAATACAGACAAATAACAATATAAATAGGGTTCAAAACTGGCGCTGCATTTATGATTAATAATTATAAATTAATTTATTTAAAAAAATAATTTTTTTTATTGATTAAGAAACGCATGTTTTGACATCACTGCATTTTTGTTTATGTAATCGCATGCAGGAAAGAACAGCCGGTCAAGACCAGTGCACTATATGACGCTTATATAGGTAGGCTGGACGCTGCTTGCGGGAAACGTGTGAAGTTTTCATGTTTGTGTGTGAGTTAGGGAGATTGCAAGTGTACATTAATCTGCTTCTTAAAGAGATCAAGACTGGAAGGAAGGAGGAAACACGCTGGAAGAGCACTCCAAAGCTTACTGGTGGCATTTAAGGAAGGAACTTTGGAAACTGCCAGTTCTCGGTCGACACACACAATTCGTGTATGGATGTTCGCCAAGCGTAAGACGAGTTTTTTGGTTGTGAGTGGGTGCAGGAGGAAAGTGTTCATATTTTCTACATTACTCATAATGCTTAGCCCTACAGTACGATTAATATCGTGGTTTTCTCTAGGCGAAGTAGCTATTACCTCAACACCAGAATCGGAAGGGAATCTTCCTGTTCCTGACGCCATTTAAATCTGTAATTAAACTCGTAAGTAAACTTAGCTCAGATAATGAAAAATTGCTCTGAAAAAATGCCTTGATAAATGTTCCTAAGAAGCGGAGGAATAAGACTAGCCTTCAAACTTTTTTCTTGTGTTTGTAAATCAAGTAATGTCGTTAATTTACTTTGCAAATAAATACTTACTGCACTAATCGTATTATTTTGTAATGATAATATTAACTATTGTATTCAGACAATAAATAATTTAAATTGTTGTAATAGACAGCTTGCCGTTCAGCGGGTGTGTTATTCGAATAAAAAAGGAATGTACCAATTAAACGTGTTATTTTCTTCGTTTAACGCAGATATTGCGTGTTTTTATTTTATTCATATTTTTTATAACTAAGGTGCAGCAAAATAAACTTCTAGGGCTTATGATATTGGTATTATATAATACTGTATTTTGGTACATGAATTACATATGTTAATAAAATATCCATATCCGCTCAATCTATGAAGCATCACACTCGTACATACTTGTTTTCTTTTAAAAAAGCAACTCTTGAAAGACATATGCGCTTTTGCAATGATCATTCGGTCATAAAAGAGCGCTATACAAATTCTTATATAATAATATGGGAAATATGTTAAGCTTATAAATAAGATAAATATTTACGGCCTGGAAGAACGACACTATATATCTTTTTTATGTGAGCACACACAGGAGAATACCGACAGATGATGATAGTAATGCTGAAGTTTCATCTGTGGATTCTACGACGCTAACCATATTACAAATGGTTAAAGGCTGCATGTGATGTTGATCCGCCAACATCATAGACTACAGCCCGACATTCACGCATCATCCTTATTATTACAGAAATTTACTATGAATGGGTGGTCTTCACGGGACGACTTTCGTCTACCACCAATTTTAATTAATAGGCTATGACTGGCATTTTAATGGGTGACCGATCAAATTCACACCAACCGGGGTTTTTTTAGTGCTCAGATATCCATTAAATATTTTTTTTTAATATCCGTTGGAGATCGAACCCATGACCATTGGATTGCCAAGCAAACGCTTTGACTATTGAACTATACCCGCCGGCAACAGTGTGTAAATTAAAGTGGAATTCAAAAATAATGTTCATTCAATTTTTTTTGCATGATAATTATACACCTTTTTTAATAAAGGCATACTCATATATTTGACTTCGCATTAAAGAAGCTCAAAGATGGAAAAACACCAGGAATTGATGACCCACCAGCTGAACTAATAAAGTCGGCAGGAACCGGAACTCTAGATGCTCTGTTCACAATGACTCAGATGATCTACAATACAGGAATAACGCCAAAAGACTACAAAAAGTGTCTAATTGTAACTCTGCCGAAGAAGCCCGGAACAACAAAATGTGAACAACACCGAACACTCAGTATTCTATCCCATGCATCCAAAATACTGACCAACAAAATCATACATAGAATTGAACCAAAAATAGAAAAGACTCTCACTAGCGATCAATTTGGATTCAGAAAAAGAATGGGAACCAGAGAAGCAATCTTATCCCTGCGTATGATTTAGGAGAAGAGGATAAAAGTGGACCAAGATACATATATTGCTTTCGTGGACATTGAAAAAGCATTCGATAAAGTAGATTGGGAGAGGCTCTTCAATGTTATGAAAGAAATTGGAGTCAAATACAAGGAACGAAGACTCATATTTTCACTTTACAAAGAAGAAGCTGCCATAATATCACTTGAAAATGTCCAAAAGGAAGCAAAAATACGCCAAGGGGTGAGACAAGGATGCTCTCTGTCGCCTGTACTCTTCAACGTATACATACAAAACAGAATTAATAACATCAGGGAAAAAATGGGCCATAGAGAGGGGGTTAAAATACATGGCCAAAAGATTGATATGATAAGGTTTGCTGACGACATTGATCTGATTACTGAAACTGAAGATGAACTCAAGGAAGCGCTGACATCCATGGAAAACATATTTAATTCCAACTACAATATGAAGATAAACAGCACAAAAACCAAAGTCATGAGAATAAGCCGCAATGAGCAGCAAAAAATTAACATATCAATGCTAGGAGTACCCGTAAAAGATGCAAAAGAATTTGTATACCTTGGTAGTACGATCACCTAGGATGGCAGAACAAAAAGAGAAGTCAACAGTCGAATACATCAAGCAAATAAGAACCATCTCAGAGAGGCGAGCCCGATGGATCGGCCGCATCATGCGCCACGATGGTCTCCTTCACGATATTGTGGAGGGGATAGTTGAGGGTAGAAACTGTAGAGGGCGCCCTAGACGGGAGTATTTGCAGCAAGTATTCGAGGACATGAATTGTAGCGCTTATGCTGAGCTGAAAAGGGCTGCGGAGGACCGAGAGGAATGGAGATCGAGATGCAAGATTCTGTTGCTGCAAACCAATCCACCGGATTGATACTACGAAGAAGATTCATATATATATATATATATATATATATATATATATAACCTAAGAAGTTATTTAAGGCATATTCATGTTTAAAGAAAAAAAGTCTGGTATTCTTGTTAATTCGGTATAACCATGCAATTAACATTTGCAATACTTGATCGACAGCACCCGAAGAAATGCCCCTTATTGTTCACCCTACGCACGCATAAATCTACAAATGCAAATGGAAACAGGTTTTTATACATATTATTAACAAGCACTTCGCTGTGAATAGATCAACAGTACCTAGGCACTTCACTATTGCGTTTTAAAAATAGTAATTTATGTTTGTCTGCATAGCGGTTAAGTCAATCAACTGTTATAGGAGCAGTTCCAGGTTTGTAAACCTGTGAAGCATATTTTCTTTTATTAACTGAAAATATTTTCATCATATAAATAAGCTATTGTTGTATTATATTTCCAATAACTGTTGACAAGTTTTTAAAGAGATGAAACGTGTTGGGTCAGAGTCAATATGACAAATAAACCGATATTTTTTATTTTATTTTTAACGACATTAAAAACCTTAAAAGAAAACTCTAGATCAGGGGTCGTCAATCTTTTTATACCTAGCGCCCACTTTTGCCTATTTTTCAAGGTAAAATTTCCCTACCGACCACCAACCTTGCTATATTTCAATTCAGTATATAGGTGGAAAAAAATGTAGAAGGAATGTAGGAGATTGTAGAGAGACAAAAATCGTCCACCGCCCACCACGGAATCGTCCACTAGTGGGCGGTACGGACCAGGTTGACGACCCGTGCTCTAGATAATTTACAAAAAATCATATCCACTTCATAGTCATATATAATTGGGCCAGCAGCCATTGTGCATGACTTATCCCAAATCATCCACACTCGGAGGTCCACCAACTAATATGTTGATATATTTCAAACATAATATGTTATAATGTTGATATATTTCACGTAAGGGAGTCCCGATTCAGGCATGAACTCCACGACTTTCTTTGGAAGAATGATTTGTTGGCGTCGTCTGTTTGATGAGCATTGGGACTTTCTGTTGCTTGTTTATATTGCTTTGTTTTTAGTACCTATTCATATGTACCTATATTTGTATATTAATTTGTAATGTTCCTGCAAGTCAAAAAAAATAATTTAAATTAAAATAATTTAAATAAATTGAAATAAACAGTGTCCGAAAATAATGATTTCCCCAAACTGCCACACATCCTTCCCATACCCATGATCCAGTGGACCCATTTGAGCGTTATAGATACCGACTTATCCACAAAGAGGACATCAAAAATAGTTCATTTCAATCCTTGTATTGTGGACAATTTATGAATCTAATATTACTTAAGTGAAACAACTCGCGATAAATAAAAAGTAATTATTTCATAGAAATAAACACAAATGAGATCTTATCATTGCCATTTTGTAGTATTTTTAAGTATGTGCTCACATTTACAACCAAGAATCGTCATTACTGAGTATTACAGTAGTAATTTACTGCCTTCTTGAAATGCAGTTTGATAACAGCAATCCAAATTGACGTATGTACATTCATGTAGTATACGCTCATAAGATATTTTTGTTCTCAAGTACAGTTGTATAAGGTGATACTACTATGTGTAATACTGTAATTACACAATCGGTAAAAAACTGCAAATTAAATTAAAACGTCGGTTTGTGCATCACGTAATAATGACTCTGTCGAGAAAATGAGTAGGGCTATTCTATTGGCTTGTTTATGGGGTGATGATGTATTATTAAAACATGTATATCGTGCGACATTTAAGTAAAGTTAATATATGGTTAAAATGAACTTTTTAAAATTGTATTGAAAAATGTTGTTGAAATGAATGCTTTTTAAAAGAAATATTTCGAATTAAAAGATCAGTTTTTTGTTCAATTGTAAAACCCTTTATATTTGTATATTTCAATGCATATTGTACTTTTTACTTTAATAATGTAAAATATATTTTTTTTATTATAATATTAATCATATTTTTATTTTCTTAGCAAAAAAACGCATAGAAAAATTATTATGATTATTTCTACGTTTCCTTATAATAGGTATTTCGGAAATAAATGTCCATTTTTTTAATCAATTTGACGTCAGTTTGTCAACAGTCGCTGTTGAGTTAGCACGTCGTGGTTGGTATCATTTTAATGCTCTATTAGTACTTTTTCTATTTATTTTAATTTTTTTGCCGCTAAAGAAAAATGCAGAAGCCTAAAATTGAAGAAACACATTTACGCCATATCATGCTGTTTTTGTTTGATAAGGGACTAAAATCCAAAGAAATGATTTCTTTCCGAAATATCTAATATTTACAATATTTGCTTCATATCTGGAGCGTCGTCACTAAATTTCGCCTCACAGATATGTGCTATTGGCCATGATCTTACCAAGTCATCTTTACCATCTGGTGAAAGACTTAATTAGAAAGCATTTGTAGTATTGAGACATATTTTAGTTTGTTAACCAGCATATTAAAGGAAATCGGATGATTTTTACAACGCTACGAAGCTCTGAATCAACTGTTTTAACTTTATTTAAAATATTTCTATTAAAAAATATACCTAAAGTATAACATCTGCTAAATGAAAAACATAAAAATGTGTTATTATGCATTGATATCCTCCTCTCTAAATTGGGTATCGAATTACTGAGTGGCAGGTTGCAGGAGCAGGTTAACAACACAAAGAACTGGTTTTCGAAGCACAATTCGCGTTTATTTTAAATAAAAACTTGATTTCTACGCCCGACCGGTATGGCATTTCGCCGGCCGGGCGCTAGTAAATTGAGATACTGCCGGAGCACTCTGACATCTAGTGCCGCCAAGACAGTCGCTGGAACAAAGCAAATTAAGTTGCACCAACATGAAATGGAGCTACTGTCATAATAAATAAAATTGCGTATGCCAAAGCCGTGTAATATTATATAATTAAAACTAACATTATTAGATGTGCATGTCAGGCGAGCGATCAAAAATAAGAGACAAAAGATCGTTTTTCAAGGCTTAACGGCATCTGCCTTAAAGAGCTATATCAAGCTGATATCAGCATGTATGTAAGCAGTTAATAAGGCCTCCCTCTAAATAAAATTATTAACTGACGCATAAAAAATCCGTGTTGTGATGTTGCATTTCCGGCCTCGCCATTGTAATTAAAATGTCTCGTACATCAATTATTGCTGCACTGCATAAAAGGCATAAAAGTGCAATGTGCATTTCACCTTTTATATTCACCAGATCTTGCAGCAGATTGTACTTTTATGGGCTAATTAATTATTCGCTTAAACGAAATGACTTACTGCGGAGTTCCCTTTCACATAAATTTACAATGTATTAAAACAACACGCATTTAATACCTTATAAATGTGACGTTCGAATTATACTACATTGTTGTGTCATGTATTATTAAGAACTATAACTTTGTTGCAGTATTCTATTTATTAACGTCTAATTAAAACATAATAATTATATTTCTTATAATTTTGTTTTTTTACCAGCTTTAGGTTCTGTTAGTCGCCATCGTCCTATTAGCTCTGCCTCCCGGGAGTCCTCCGAGTTCATTCTAATTATAGTTCCCGTCAGCTTTCCAGAATAGCGAGTATCCGGAGCCTGAAGAAAATGCAGTTGTAGTTCATGCTATTCTTCGGTTTACAAAAAACGTGTCTCAATCAGGTTTACATTCATCTCTTCAACGAATGTAGGTTTGAATTCGTGTCTACTAAGTTCCAATATTCAACACCAGCATCTGTTTTCGTAATAATACTTTAAAGAATTCTAAGCACACAAAATTAACACCAAGTTAGATAATTGTGCTATTTTTTTTTTTGTTTTGGTATTATCAACCCGATGATTTCTTTGATGCAATAAAACACTCAAAAATAATCAGGATCTTGAAGTATTATCTCTAAGTGTTAGTTCTGGGAAATCTCTTTAAAGATGACGCAGGCCAACAACTCACATGGCAATAGAGAACATAACAATTGTAAAAAGTGTCGTTTAAAAATGGGAATCAAAAGAGATATTTGATCAAATTGATCGATTGAGAGAGCACGGAAAAGAATAAGGTCTATGAGGATAAAAAGACGAGTAGACTAAATTGGTTAACTTAATTTTATTTAAGGATATTAATTAATTGATATTTTTTTCAAGTCACGTTCTTACATTCTAAGGAAGCAGACCACCGAAGCAGACGTTCTGCGAACGACATGCCTCTATAAAGGTCTCGCACAGTTTGGAATGTGTTTGTGGCTGAATATTTATAAGACGAAAAAATGCGTTTCATAGAATGCCCATAAATATTGTTACAACGCTTAGATTTTACAGGTCACCGTATTCTACAGGAAACAAACTGAGTTTCAAACCGCTAGTTGTCGTGCTTGAGGATGTGAGAAAAATTTCATGTTGATGTTTGGTGTCAGGACTGTAGTGCTTAAGTGCGATTGAACCTTGATGGTCAGTACATCTCCATGTCCACTCTCCTAGCTGGAGTACATGGTCGTCATGATTTTTTTCCTTTTTAAAGCTCTGTAAGCCACCGTGATTCTCACTTCAATCCGTTTCAGGTCTGCCTATTATTATCTATGTATAATTCGCGTGCGGTCAAGGGGAATAGGAAAACAATCAGCTCTAGTATGGTGGTCAGTAAGCCATCGAAATAGAAGTTAAGCGTGAAAGAGTATATTATACTAGTTATTTTTTATGTCAGATGATATTCATATACTTTCTAGGCTAAATTTTTCTGAAACGATAAGAAATTCAATGCTATGAATATAAATAATATGCGAATATTACAATTATACATGAGCCTACAAATATTTTGGTTATTCTTATTTCCGAAACATGAAACGTTGAGATTTGTAGCAATAAAACTAAAATAATTTCTTTATTACTATATCTTAAGGTCAAAAAAGTCACGGTGTATTACTACAGATACATAGTTAATATTCGTAAATCTATTTATAAAAGACTAAACTTGTTAAATTCATTCCGCTTTAATTCATAAGGTTTACGACTGTTTTGCGTGCAACGAATGAATAATACAAAATCATTAAAGCATTTTCTACGGATCAGAATATTATTATAACGTTCAATAACCGGCGTAATAAAACATTGTATTTAAAAGGGGTTATCAAATTTTATTGTTTTAAATACGACTCCGCTGATGTTTTTATAAATAATTATGCAATATCCATAAACTAGAATGAAATATAATACGCATTTCGTTAATATACGATAGAAGTACGTGTGAAGCATAAATAACCCGACTAATATTCAGCTTTATTGAAAATAAGCTTAACATTATACTGCCCACTAACATTTATATTATAGCTTGTAGTTCTAGCTAATTTAAGCTATAAATGAATACGTTTTGATATGATTTTTTACGTTGAGAATGATAGGCACGTTAAAATCGTTAAATTATTTAAATTCTTCGACTTGGAATCAAAGACCACATAACTTTAAAACAATACTTAATCAAATATCATTATACATAATTAGTTAAGAATAAACGCCATAAGTATTAATAAACATCAATCATATCATCATCATTAGCCTATATCCGTCCACTGTTTAACGTAAGCCTGCCGCATGAGTCTACATCCTCTTCAATTCCTCCGCCAATTCTTCTTATGTCGTCAGTCCATCTTGCAGGGGGTCGGCCAATGCTTCGTTTGCCAGTTCTTGGGCGCCATTCCAATACTTTTCTTCCTCATTGACCGTCGTCTCTTCGACAGATTTAACCATACGACTTTATAATACAGAGTAAATATAGGAGCGTGTCTTGCACCGGATTGGGCATGGCGTACGGCTCTGTGGTTCGAATCTTCGCGTCAGCCCTTTATTTTTCTTTGATTAATTGATGAGAAAAATTTCACATGAGACGTTGTTTACTATGCCTTGTTGAATATTTATAGAAATCTTTTCTGATTCATAAGGTATTTAGAATCTTGGATATGTATTATTACTTCAAAAAATATAAGAAAGACCTACATTTAACATGTGTTATCGTCAATTATTTCATAATTTTTTAGACACTATCAAATGTCTTCGACCATATATTTGAAAAACACTTTGTTATGCCATCCACCCGCCCATTTAACAACATTCAATATATATTTATACTATGTACAAACTATTCAACTATTCACTATACCTAATTCCATAATAGTTGCCATCTCGTATTGCCAAAAGTTTTTTGTCAGACTAAATAATTAATCTTACTTCTCGTTGCTTACTATTTTTGGTGATGTTCCAAGTTTTCGTTACAATTAAGTACGTCATGATTATCATTATCATTAATCAATCGGTCACTTATCGTATAATATTACACATAGACTAAAAGATAATTCATTTTTTGATTTGATCATATAAACATCATAAATATTGAGCATAGACCTTCAATTTTAGAGTCGAAATTATCTAAACAAAAATGGTCAACAGTCCATAAATTTCACTAAACTGTTGGATAAATCAATATTTTTTTATATGCAAAGAAATACTTTGTTTGTGATGAATAAATTGAAGGATTTGTGTTGAATGACTAATAAATATAACCATTTAAAGCATAAGTTAACATTAAATCCCACATTTTTGTATGGAAGACATCTACAAGATTTTTTTCATGGATTCTAAATATTCACCAAGTCAAATACATCAATACGAAAATCGGTGCATTAATAAAAAATATTAAATTTGTAATATTGACAGGCTATCGTTAACTTTTTGAGCCTTTATACTTTCTATGTAAATATTAAAAAATTATCACATTTTAGATTTGTATGCCTGTACTACTTCTATGTTCTGTCAATAAACTTGTTTTCCTTATGATATTTTATGCATAATATGTCTGAATATATTTTAAAATAAAAAACGATAGTCTTGGATGTTTTATTAGTTGTTAAAGGAAGAAATATGAAATAATAAAAAAGAAAACCACGATACAAGAAGTGACATAAACATGAAAAATGATTTATTTTATAAGACACAGTTGAATTTTCTATTTTTCATTTTCTGTATCCTATACATTTTTTTTTTTTGTAGACACATACAGGAGAATACTGACAGATAGTAATAGTAATTTTGATGTCTCATCTGTTAATTATATGACGCTTAACATGGTGCATATGACTAAGGGGTGCATGTGGAGTGTTGATTCGCCAACGTCATAGACTACAGCCCGAGATTAACGTATCATTCTTATTATTACAGGAATTTACTATGAATGGGTGGTCTTCACGGGATGACTCTCGTCTACCACCAATTTTGGTTAATAGGCTATGACTGGCATTTTACGGGTGAGGGATCAAATTCACACCAACCGAGGGTATTTTAGAGCTAAGAAATCGTTTTTTTTTATCTCCGTCTGGAATGGAACCCACGACTCTTGGCTTGCAAAGCAAACGCTTTGACCATTGAGCTATTTCCGCCAACAGAAAAAAATGAAAAAAAATGTAATAAATGTGAATTCAAATGAAAAGCTTTTGAAGTTTAGTTATTATATTAAAAAATAATAATATTTTTAATTGTGATGTTTGCAGTTAACAACTTTTTACCTTAGCGTGTTCAAATAAAGAACCAATTAAAAAATTCTAGAAGCTTTAATGTTCTTTTTTAAGTCAATAATTAGTAGTAACATGACTTTTTAACTGTTATATCTATTTTATTATATCACAGGTACTAAATAAAAGTTAAAAGTCATATTGAAGGTAAAATAAAATCAAAACGAAACAAAAGACACTAAGCCACAGAAAGTCACTATGCATTAACAGGTGAAATCCTTATGTAGAATTTTTTGACACACATAATAACCCAGTTAAGAATTTGTACGATCATTAACGATGTATAAATTTATTTCCTGAAAATTGACAAATTTATTTTTGTATGTAACTGTAAAATGTCACTCGATCAAGTCTGAGGCGGTGGCGTTTTGAAGTGATAAATTGTTTTCAATTTACAATAATGTGACGTCCGGTTGATGGTGTTGCGGGACTGTTTCACGGTGGGCTGTACCGCAATAGCGACAGCACGCGGTCACCCGGACCAAGTGACAAGTTACTCCGAAGCTTCCGCTAATAAACAAGGTTTACTATCCAAATCGCGTGGGAAAAACGGTTCAAAACGGTTAATGCCCGGCGGGTTTATGGACGCATTAAAAACGACTGGAAATCATAAAAGACGCGAATAAAAATCATTGCCAAATATCCTATTTAGTTTTAATGCTTATATACGTTGAGAACTAATAAACCCTTCATTGAAGGTAAAACTGCGGTTTTGCAGTAAGTGATTAAATATTACTCAGTGTGATCCATGTTTAAACAAGGTACTAAATATTTATTTACATATATATAAAGCTAATAATTTTGCAACTGCAGTGGTTTTGTGACATACTCTACTACTCAGATGCCGCAGGATAACATAAACTACTGCCTCCTTTATTCAAGCTCGTGCCGTACTGGAAATCCGTCGGGAACTATTTATAAAATGTACTCGGTGGAGCTAAGGAAAGCAGAGCTGACGTGGGATGAGTCGAGAACCAAGACGGTTGACCAAGCTTTGTCGCAGCAGCTCGTGATGTCCATATGAGTTAGGAGAGCGGACGTGAAAATTATGATAAATGATGATGATGACTACTTTGTGGTTGTATACATTTACATGTCGGTCAGTAAAATATCCTATTTCACCAATAACAAAAAGCGTTTATTTTTATAATTATTTTTTAGAAACGAAATGTTTTTTTTTTTTAATTTTTTCTATTTCCGATTGTAATGAATTTTGACTGACATAGAATGAGGATGGTATAATGACAGTTGAGAAAGCTTTAAGGCGGTGATTTGTGGTGACCGTATGCTTGATCTAGGACAATTTATATTAAATTATGTTAATAAATAAACAAGTCAAGATATTTTTCGCGTAGTAACGCGCGCCGGGAAACGCTAGTACGAGAATATAAGATGTTATAACTGATGATGTACTGCCAGCAGGTGTGAGCTTCCAACAGCGAGTTTCTTGAAATGTATCGCATGCGTCCGAAGTGGTGTAAGCACAGTGGCCCGGCTCAGTATGAGACTGTCACAGCGGCCGGGCTTAATAAATCGAGGCGCCAAGTGGTGTTGACTGATCGCCCGCAGTGAAAAATCGATAGAAACGCGGATGCTACATGGTGGATATTAGCCGTGATTTATGGTCTTGGAACATTAAATTCTCAGCACAGAAGCAAATGGGTGTTAATATTTCCAAACATCGTATGCGCAACGTTCGTATGACAAATGCGTATTATTTGTTATGAATTTGTTATGGTATCACGACATTGTATGTTTATCATCATCTTCTTATTATTATTCTGATCATTCTTCTTAAACTTCTTCTTGTACTTTCTCTATGACTGTGTTCTGTTATACAATAGTATATACTCGTGTATAAATAAAAAAAATTAAAAAAATTATGCTTGGCTTAGATTGGAATTTTCGATTTATTCCTTTCCTCTTTTATTTTAATTTCAAGTCAAATAAATATTTACTCTTATTTTGTAATATGCATTCCCTAGCTGGAGCTAAAATATTTTTATTTATATATTCCATGCATGCATGTCTCAATTCAAAACGTCAGAAATGGTGAGTCAAAGTCAAAACATGGATCACACTGAGCACTGCTTATTTACTTGCTGGAAATAGCGGCTGGAAATATCGCCTTGAAATGAAAGCTTCATCAGTTACGTGTATTAACAAATTTTACGTATACAGTTGTTGTAGTACGTAGAACACGTTGGGAACTGATGAAGCTTTTAATGAGTGTTTAGTGTAATCCATGTACAAACAAGGTCTTCTTCTTCGTGTCAGCGATGACAAATTATTTCGGCCTAATATCTAGCAACATCGATGGTCCGTGTGCCTCCCTACATTGGGTCACGAGTTGTGCAACTAGTCGGGCATATGAGGCAGGATATTAAGTATGAGATGGTATGCAGTTCTCTACAATCACACACCATTGACTCCCCCTGTCGAAGCACTTCCTACCGCTCGAGGTTGTACTTTGTTCTACCGACCTCGGTTCTTAGTCTGTTCAGAGATTTTCAAGTCAACCAGTCAGTTTTCTCGCCAGTTGTACGGCTTTCATTTGGAGTAATTATATAATTTGTTACAGATTACTGAACAATTTGTTACATGTCTCTTAGTTTCAGGGCCAGATGTGAAAGGTTGTGTGCATCTCTAAAAGCTGCTTCGCGACTTCAATCTAGATGTTGAATAAGGTAAGAAATATTTATGTACCTAATAGTCTTATAAACATTATAAACGTTTATTATTTATTTTCAAAAGGATTCTAATTATTGGTGTTAGGCCAGTTAACCACAATATTATATGGCCCTTCATAAAACGTGACTGTTTGTTTACTCGAAGCGTTCGGAGGTTAAAGAAATTATCTCTGTTGCGCTATCGCGGTGTTTAGATCCGGATGATTGAGTGTCGAATCCCCAAAACCCGGCCGAGAGATATATGGAGCGCTAGAAAAAACGCATTACTTTTGGCTTTTATGCCGCTACGAATAAAATTTTAATTGCGCCGTAATAAACGTCGGGAGATTAAATACTCCCTACCGCCGTGAGATGGCGGCCGTTAGAGTTGCCAACCAAAAGTAAAAATTCTGCGTTCTCACTTTTGTCATTTTTTCTCAATTGTTGAGATTACCCAGCGTCCTATGGCGAGATCCATGCTCGGAGTGGCGCTAAAAGAAAGAATCCGAAACAAGGATATACGCCGTAGAACACAAGTAGTGGAGGCTACCCAACGAATAGGCACACTCAAGTGGTAATGGGCAGAACAAATCTGTCGAAGAAACGACGGTCGATGGGGAAGAAAAGTATTCGAATGGCGCCCAAAAACTGGCAAACGAAGCATTGGTCGACCACCTGCAAGATGGACTGACGACATAAGAAAAATAGCGGGAATGACCTGGATGCGGAAGGCGGAGGATCGAAGAGGATGTAGACTCACGCGTGAGGCTTACGTTCAACAGTGTACGGATACAGGCTGATGATGATCAAGCGAAATATATCTATTTCAGCTCGTATTTTTGTATTTACTAATAAATTGTGGTGTAATCACTGTGACAGTTGTATTAATTTATTTGTAAGAGTTAGGAAATATTAATTTATTTTATTTTATCGTGTATTTCTTTGCCTTTATTCCGTGAAGAAAACAAAAATGAATATTCAATTAAATGAAGGACAAGGGGTATTAAGCAAATAATATTACTTTAGAATTTTCGCTGGCTACGTATATTAATTTTCTATTTTTAGTGTCATTATATTGGTACTCATGCCTTTCGCTTATACTGACAAGATTGACCATTATAATACAAATCTCGTATATTATTATGCAAACGACAGTTGAAATAAATAAAATATTACTAGAATATAATGAATAAGCTTATTTTTTTTTAGATTCCCTATCAATTAATACTTATTTGGAATATTTTATGTCCTTAAATATTTAGTAAAAATCATACATCTGAAATTAAATACTCCATCCCTGGATTAAATAGTCGAATGGTTTATTTCGAAACATCTTTGATTTGGTTATTTAAATAACTTAAAAAAAAATATTAGAACTGAGGCTTTTAGCGAGATTAATATTAATCAATAAATAGAGATTAGAACGAACGTAAGACAACCTGAGCCGAAGGGAAGTGCTTCAACAGGGAAAGTCACTGCATACGACTGCGAAGATCTTTTGATCGGTATATATTAAAGATACGGTGATATCTGATATGGTGATACCTGAGGCCAACCTGCGGCTGAACATGTGGAGAAGCGCAACTGAGAGGAATGCTTTTCATTACCCCGAAAGAAATATATGGAGGTCTCTTAACAGACTTCGGACCGGAGTATGCAAGACGAGGACACAAATGAAAACCTGGCAGTCTTACAGCGGACCGACTGAATGTGATTGCTGCGTGGAGCAGACCCTGTCACACCTTCTTGAGTGTGCGTTGTGTCCGAGTAGCTGTACCCAGGAAGACCTGATGACCTGATAAGTAACGCCATCGACGTGGCCCACTTCTAGGCAGACAAGATCTGACCCTTGTTGTTTCCGACACGATTATGTATATTAAGGACGCATATGCCCAATTAGCTGCTTCTCCTAGGACCTTATATTGGGCAACAAACAGGCCATTGATTTTGCCTGTTATTAAGCTGGTTCTATTTGGCGTTGCTTACAACATGAAGATTTACATGTTATTTATAGCATTGCTTAATCACTTGCTGGATGACCGCAGTTTCGCCTTCAATAAGGAATTAACGAGTTGCCAATATGTATTAGCATTATATATGAATACGATTATATAAAAATGCTTTAACAATGCTCAGTGTATTCCATCTTAAAAAATGGTACGAAATGTTTATCTACTTAAGATTTTACAAATGTTTGGATAAAGAACGTATTTTTTACTTAAATTATAAGATATAATTATATTGCTGGTTTCAGAAATGTACGCTTCTATTAACTATTATGTCAGTTGCATTGCTACGACGTAGTTGGAGTAATTACGATGGTGATATTTAGTTTTGTCGGTTGGCAACATTACCGTCCGGTGATAAATGAGTCGGCGTGGGTTTGGCGGGAAACATATCGCAGACAGATATGCCGACATTCTTCTCAATTTAAATATCAAATGGTCGCGGGGAGATTAATCTCGCGGCTGCCACCGGTGTTGCCAGGAGAGTGGTTACAAATCTGCGACGCTACAATATCTCTATACCTACCCAGAGAACTCTCCACCGCGAAACTCGCTGAACGCCAGATGGGTAGGTAAAGAAAGCTCAAGGGTTAATAACTATGATGTTTGTCTATGGGATACCTTAAGCCCAATTTTTATATTAATACAATGTTTTGCACTTCATATATTATTGTATTGATGAACATACCAATTTACAAAAAAAAACATCTTATATGAAATTTCCCTCCCAGCGGACCATAGGATACGAACCACGAACTAAATATGACAAAATTAAATAGCAGAGTAATTTCTTGACTTTAATTAACCAGCAAGACCCGTATACAGGGACATTTCTTAGGGCAACCGATAATACTTACTAATAATATTTACTTTTCTTTACAATAATTAAAGTGAGGAATCCTTAGCCCTCGACTCACCTCCAGTCTTATGAAACGTCTCTGCAAACAGGTGTTGGTTATCTTAAGCCGAGAAATTTCTTTGAATACGGATGTTAGCATCTACATACTCGTACACATACATTTCGAATATTAAAGATATAAACACATATAAAGGTTGTCTAAATATTGATGATGTTGGCAATTTAAGCTTCTGTTAAGAGCATCTTTAGATCTAAAATTGTGTAAACCTATAAGTAGCTTTCTTTGAAGCGAAATTGAAATTTTTAAGTATGCAAATAAACAGTACTCATCATCGTCAGCAGAATTTATCCACTGTTGAACGTAATTTTCCCACATGATTCTCCATCCCTTTCAATCCTCCGCCCTCCCTATCCCAATTTCTCTCACTATTATTCTGAAGTCATCAGTCCAGCTCTCAGGGGGTAAGCTAACGCATCATATGCTAGTTCTTGGACGCCACTTTGACACTTTTTTTCTCCATCGACTATCTTCACTACGACAGATATGTCCTGACTATTGACACATGAGCGTGTCTATTCTTTGGGTAGGCTTCACAATTTCTGTTAAGTTAGTGAAGCAGTGCTTACTTTTATTGGAATCAAACAAGTATATATTTATTTTATGTAATCCACTATTTGACATGGTATGTTAGCTTACATATTTAATTAGTTTTAAGTATTAAAATTTAATTTAATAATCGTACATTGACTGTTGATGAACATTATGTGAGGCCTTTAACAGAAGGTAAGGAGGCAAATATTTCAATTGAAGATACGACACCACATACAATATCGTTTCTAGGCTGTTGAGGCGGTGCCGTTTCAGAGCTTTTCTTCAATTTCCGTCGTTTTCGATATTTAGATCCAATGATTATTTCCCGGATTCTTTCGTTGTAGTATCGATTTGATATTATATTTTTACTAAAATGAAACGATAAATGTGACAAAGGCTATTCTTGTGTTGTTCATAAATATATATGTATATATATATATATATATATATATAATTTGTCATTTTAAATATATATATACATAATATATATATTTATATATATATTTAAAATGACAAAATATATTTTTAAATAATTATTTCTCTCACCACTTTGGTGTCCTATTTTTGAGCATGACGTAGCGGTTATCTTTTGAAATTTATTGTTTATTTTTTGTTTGTCATTATGCATTCATTACCGAGGCCGTATGTTATTTGTCACGTATGTTAATCGCGAGTATATTTTAAGTTTTATTTGTGCCCGCGATAGATTTAAGGAAGATAAATCTGCCGCGCTCGGTAGCCGACCGCCGACTTCTTTATGACACCGGGCGAAGGAACGGTAATATAATAATAAAATAAAACTTTCAAATCTCCGAAACAAATCTGCTTAAGTGAAATAAGAATGTTTTATGAAAAAGAATGACAGGACCGCGCTAAAGAAATTATATCTGACACATCACATTATATAGATATGAAAGACTATGTTTTTTCTCGAAAGACCTTTTCATGAATCACGTAAAACTCGTAAAAAAAAGCTCTCAATACTGACTGTGGACTGTTTATAGAAGAAAAAAATATATATCAAAGTGGAAAAAGCTTATTAAATGGAAATTAAGGTACATATCTAAAAATACACCATGTGAATAGATAATAAGAGCACTTTTATTGATCAATAATAAAAGTGTTAGTTGTTTGTTTTCTCGATTTTCCAGTACAAAGATGCTATTTTTAAGCTATTTTTAAAATTCTTATATTAGGAAGGCAGAAGAATCTTTAAGGTGGCAGAAGAAAGTTTTGGGAAATAAGGTCTCGAAATAATGTTTTTTTTATAATATCGAACAGATAAGAATTTCAAACCTTGCTTAACATGGATCATATTGAGCACTGTTTCACTTGATAGCAGTTTCGCGATCTATGAAAGCTTCCGATGTGCAAATACTGACGTGTTTATGAATATTTACTAACAGTAGAAAAGGTCAATGCTAAAAATATGAATAACAATATTAAAATTTTCCTTAAAAAAAACTATAATAGTGGTCTACAAATCTGGTTGTTTGATCAAATGGCTGGTTGGCTTTTGGATTACATCTCAGAGCGTTTGTAGCAGCAAACCGATATTAGATATTTTAGAGTAAAACATGACGAATGGATGAGTTTTCATAACTTTAAGTGAATCAGTATGAATGCGGCCCTGCTCAAAACGTGTCGGAATAAGTTATTATACACGAATGTGAGAACAAAGCCCATAAAGATATTTTCATTGCCTTTCCATCAAGATCATAAACGTCGAAATATACACTAGATTTATATAAATTATGATAATATTTAAACATTATTCTTGAAGATTTTGCGAGATTAATAAACGGTATGACTTAAATTACTTCTTAACAGTAGTTTTTTAAATCTAAATAACACAATGCAACTCCTTCACTGAGAGTATAGTCGATGAAAATGTTATGTAGTTCTACTAAAGACATAAGACTTTAGTTTGGCATTATATCGTCCATGAAACATTCAAACACTACACTTCTCAAGGGACTAAACGTGTTATAATATTAAGTACACACTGGTGATGTTATGTAGTGTATGACATAAAAAACATTTTTTTTGCAGAGATATATTACCTACTGGAAAATTTAAGGAGTATTAAAAAAAAATTTTTTTATTCGTGATGCTTATAACTGAATATCGTGGCACAAATGACTTAAAATTAGTTATTATTACTAATACTCATGTAAGTGTTATTTCATTTTAACAATTTGTCTTTTAAAAAAATGTACTTATAATACTCGTATGTTACAAGAAGATGGAATAGAAATTTGGTGGTAGTTTTAAATGATCTCGAGACTTTGGATACCAGTCCACCAATATACCACTAGGCCACAAGCTTCTGGCCAAAAATTCTTCATTTAAATATACTAATTATTATCGTGGTTTATTGGTCCGGTAGGCCTTGAAATTTTAATAGCACAGCTCACAAATCTTTGCATGTTGAGAAATAAGTCGAGAGTTATGGCCGCGATTAATGTAGTCCCATGTCGTATTTTTTTTACGCAATTTCCTTGGGATAATTTAAAAATAAGAGATTACAGGGTTTTATTCTTGGCGATCATAATAAATCATTATTTTTGAATAATGTTTCATTTCTGTGTTGTCACGTGGTGATTTATCATTTTTATTGCTGTCGTCAAGATTAACGGAGATGGACCTGGTTGAGACACGGTATTCGGTTGCCTCAGGATGGCAAAAATTATAAGTGAATCTTACTTAAATAACTTTTTAGGTTTTCACGGCCAGATTTGATATAGTAGCTTTAAGACTCGTGGAGGTGCGTTAGGCTGACGACTAAACTACCTCCAGACACCAACTGATCACTAAGTCATCAACCCTGAAGAAGACCCCTGCAATGGCGGTCGAAATATTGAAAAGGAGTAATTCACCACACACGGCTTAACCCAAAAGCCACAATATGAATCTTACTTATTCTTGAAATTCAATGATTTGCATTTTTATTGAAGGCCACAAAGAAATAATAATATCAAAAATTTGGTGTAATGTTAAATATTTAGAACTTAGTCGAAAACCACAACATCAAACTAAATTTGATTTGACAATTTAAAATTACTTATGCAAATACTATTTTGTTTACTTTTAATATTTTATATATATTTTTGTAACTTTGTGGAATTGCCTTGTTTTAAGTACATTGCTGGGGATCGCATTAATATATAAATACAAATTTAAATATCAAATCGTTCCCATTTCGTTCATGTGATATTTGTGTAAATAAATTATAAGTTGCTGTGAAACACTTACAAATTGGATAAACGTATTAGTTGAAAAGATTTCAATCGACGTAGAAATAATTAATATGATCAAATTTCTCCTTTAGAATTCAGTTATTCGCATATCATTTGTTTTTTGAGATGATGGTAGTCTGACAGCCCTTTACTGATTCTTGAGCGTCGTTCCAATATCTTTTATTCCATCTACCGTCGTATATTGAAAGAATATCCTAACGAATAAAGCAAGTGGGCTTAAATAAAAAATGTGAATTTATTTTGTTGTAAACTAAATACATATTTCATTATCAACTATTAGTATCACATTCATAGTTAAGTTTAACAATTGGATTATAAATGTCAACTCAATTTACTCTCAACAATATTAATTGTCTTATGAGCCAAAATATTGCAAATTAATGGAGTGCACTATTTTTTTAATACCACACTGTAGTGACACAATATGACTAATTTCTTAAATTATAATGTATCAAGTTTTTGCATTTATTTTTCTAAAATGCACCAGACATTGGAGGAATGGAAACATCCATATTTGTATCTTTGCTTCGTGTCGCATTTCCATGTCGTTGATGTCCCCTCAGCCGTATCGTCGCAAGTTTACGAGCCTCCGAAGACATTTTAACGATAATGCCTATTTATGCCTGATAGGAAAGGCCGGCCGATTTAATTGTCGAATGAAATTAAATTTACAACCGGTTGTGGTCCGTCAGATGGGTTCGTGAACTGGGAGCTGCATGGATATTATATATGTACTCGTATTTTAATTGTTATGTAATTTTATGACATCTTTGATCCTTTAAGAAGTTAAGCAACTAATTAAGGCAGATTAAGTAACGAAAAATAAGGTAAATAAGTCCAAAATTCTTCTTCTTCGTAGTACCAATCCGGTGGATTGGTTTGCAGCAACAGAATCTTGCATCTCGATTTCCTTTCCTGTCGGTCCTTAGTAACCCTTTTCAGCTCAGCATAAGCGCTACAATTCATGTCTTCGAATACTTGCTGCAAATATTCCCGTCTAGGGCGCCCTCTACAGTTTCTACCCTAAACCATCCCCTCCACAATATCGTGAAGACCATCGTGGCGCATGATGTGACTAATCCATCGGGTTTGCCTCTCTAAGATGGTTCTTATTAGGTGCCTATCTTCCTTGATTATCCTGAGAACCTCATTGTTCGGGACGTGGTCTCTCCAGGAAATTCCGAGAATTCTTCTGTACGACCGCATCTCAAAGGCCTCTAGTCTTTTTTATCACTCTCAGATAAGCACCATGTCCAAACTAATAAGGAGAAAAAGAAGTCAAGTTACTTTTTTGAATAAAATAAGTTATATACACAAAAATTATATGAACACAACGAAGGTACTCGTACTTTTTAATGGAATTGAACCGCAAAAATCCATTTGCAAGTATTTTGATAAGCCTGTTACATCTAAGTAATTATATATTATATATTTTTGAATGCTATATAAAAAATCTATCAAATATACTACATTACAAATATATTCATTAAAGTGGTATTATGTTTAAATATTTAGAGTACTTTGATACTTTGCCTCTACCTTTTTGATATATTAAATATGACTGCCATCTATAAAAAATAATAAATAAGAACATTCTTTAAAAGTTATATTTAATATAAGTAGGTATGCTTTTGAGAATTGTTAAAAAATATGTTTTATGTAACGCTAAATGTATCATGCTAATGCAGTGAATATTTTAAATTTACGATTATAAATCGAAACTTTTTGGATTTTTTCAATTCCATGCCATCGCAGAATAATATTTGTACAATATAAATATGCATTGTATAAAAAATCAAGAAAAATCACGTACGTTTAAAAAATGAGTAGTAATTTTTTCAAAATAAAATGAAGTTTTAAAATACTATGGTAAATTAATCATGACTATATCATTAAAAAATCTGCACGAAACATAATAATTTGTATTTATTACTGTCAAAAGTTGATTTCTCATGTGTATATTAAGTTAATTATTTAATTACATTTATCTCAAATCAGGAGTTAGTTTCTTTACTGATACATTTAATTTAATTCTAATAATTAAGATATACCATTTAGATATGAAGGTGCTAGTTCAACCCACGCTGCCATCCGGTAGCTGTATCAAGAAGATCATTCGAAAGGCCCGCCGATTGAATGACCAGATCGACTTGTCTAATGGTCGATTCGGGCAGCTGAAAAGAAGCCATTCGACAGATAGCCGGGTTATTAATATTGCCTTGTAATTAGCGTTATTTGTAGAAACACCAATGAAAACACCGCCGTCTTATATAAATGGACTTATAAATGTTATAAACATTAGTTTGAAGTGTTATTTTTAGGAATGCCGACCCATCCACGCTGAAATATGACGCGGATGATGCGGCTATTGCGGAGAATATTCTGCCTCGTAATGTTGGAACTGATACAATCATTTCGAGAGTTATCAAAAGTGTGATTATCTGAGTTTGTTTGGTAAGTAAGTATTTCTATAGGCTGTTAACACATCCATATAAAATCCACGTAATAAAATTATACAACTTAAATACCATCAGTTTTTACATAAAAATAAAATGAAATGAGATGTTTTGAACGGAAAAACAACACTTACAGAAAGTCAAGAAGGTTTCGTAATTATGATGTTCTTCCTTCTTCGTAGTATCAATCCGGTGGATTGGTTTGCAGCAAAAAAATCTTGCATCTCAATCTCCACTCCTCTTAATCCTCTACAATCCTCTTCAGCTCAGCATAAGAGCTACAACTCATGTCCTCGAACACTTGCTGCAAATACTCCCGTCTAGGCTGCCCTCTACAGTTTCTACCCTCAACCATGCCTTCCAAAGTGTCGTGATGAAGACCATTGTGGCGCATGATGTGACCGATCCACCGGGCCCGCCACTCTGAGATGGTTCTTACTAGGTGCCTATCTTTCTTGATTATGCTGAGAACCTCATTGCTTGTGACGTGGTCTCTCCAGGAAATTCCGAGAATTCTTCTGTAAGACCACATCTCAAAGGCCTCTAGTATTTTTTTAGCACTTTCGGATAAGCACCATTATGATGTTAGTGTTGGAGAAAGATACGCTTTATTTTTCTGACAAATTATTTTGAAACATATACAAAAACGAATGCGTTCAGTAGTCGCATTGATTATATAATGAAAATAATATTAATTGTAGTTTGCAATTAAGACTCGACAAACTAGTTATTCTTCTTATATGATAAAGTACGAGTATGGCTTATGCTTTTCTCTCACATCTATCACTATAATACGCTGAGCTTATGATAGGGTTTTGACTGCTTTAAAGATTTAATATCACAGTGTCGTTATTTAAGTGTATATTTTTTCGTTGAGTTATAATATTTTCATTAAAGAAGGTACACAATTTTTTTTTAATACTAATGTATATTTTAAATATACCACACAAATAAGCAATGTAAGTTGTTATCGTATATGGAAACTGGTCTTGTCACAAGACATCTTCTAGTGATGCTTTCCTTCCATTCGTTAAGAGTCTCGGAGGTAAATTGCTGCTCTTAAACATTCATTCCATCTTCTTCGCGGTGCAATTCACAACCCCAAAGCAGAAGCTCTTGGACTTGAAGAGACGGTATATATTTTTTTAAATTTGAGTAAACGCTGATCCAAATTCTCAATAAGATTGGACGATAATTTCGACGTTATCAAGTCTACATTAGGACTTAAAGTGTTTTAAAATAAATTAATCATTCTTATTAATTTTATAGATGATTTCTCTGACAGTACATAATGTTATAATATATGGCAACAAACAAATCGATAAACATATTTTCTGCATTAAATATTGACAGTAAATAAATTATATACAGTGATGTAAAAAAAAGTGGTAAATATATATGGCGTGTTTTCCATTCTGGCTGAAGCTGGTGTAACATTATACGCGAGATCCGACACTTCGGTAGTTCTAAGAGACATTTATAGTCAGACATTATTAGCCAGTCGGTTGTAACAGTCGCTTATAAGCGACTTCCACGGTATTATTATGGAGGGTATTTTATAGTTCATCTCGATGGGAGATAATCATCTAATTTATGATCGAAAACACACGTATTCATTTCTGTCTTATGGCAATGCAGGGAAGCATCAGAATAACCATTTCATTTAATTGTATTTTTTTATTTAATAAAATTAAGTTAAAAAATAGTTGCATGTGGTAACCTGAAAATTACACTCAACATAAGACATAATTCAGGTAATCACAATTAATTAAAAAAGTTCTCCTTAATTGCGCGTTATCCCAACTATTTCTTCGGTGTATTTGAAGAGGAAGAGACGGATCGCTAGAAGCAGTAGTTCATGAAGGTTTTGCCAAAAAAATGTAGAGACTCCATACGACTACATACAATACGTATCCTGTTCTCATAAATGATGCACTTTATCAGATATCTCATAATCTGCTGTTTACCAGAATCAATAATATATTGTTACAATTTTAATAATATTATTAGAACAAAATAAATTATTATAATAAGTAATTAAGTAGTCATTAAAATTTTGAAAGATATTTTAGTACAAAGCTTCTTTTTTTGATTTATCTGTTTCTTGAAGAGATCCAGATTGTAGGACGGAGGAAACACAGACGCTGGAAGAGCATTCCATAGTTTACCGGTGGCATTAAGGAAGGAACTTTGGAAGCTGCCAGTTCACGGTGTTGCACAGGATGTTCGGCAAGTGTAAGACGAGTTTGTCGGCTGTGAGTGGGTGCAGGAGGAATTAATTCTTTAAGTTCCGAAGAGCAGCGACCGTGGTAATAACGGTAGAAAAGACTAAGAGAACCAATCTTACGTCTGTGTTCCATTGATTGTAGATTAGACGTAAGGGTGTCATTGTTTATCAAACGAATTGCTCTTCTTTGAACTGAGTCAATTAAGTTTAGAAGGTATTTTGGGACTCCAATCCAAAGGTGACTGCCGTATTCAAGGATAGGTCGGATTTGTCCATTATATAGAAAAAGAAGTTGTTTATAGTTGAAATACCGACGTGATCTATATAATACACCTAGTTTTTTGGAAGCGAGACCGGCTTTACACTTAATTGACTCGTAATATTTGACATTATTCGATATTGATGTGGCTTGCTTTCGGAAGAGAACAACCGTTGAAAGATACAGGATCCATAGCAGTATTCTTGGTGGAGAAAGTACATGATTGGGTTTTTGAAATGTTGAAACTGACGAGGTTGAGGTCACCCCATCGTGAAATCCTTTCAAGAGACATGTTCATCTTCTCCACCAGAGATTCCCTAGCAGCAGATAGTTCCGAATGTTTCGGAGGTTTATGGAAGATTTTACTCTCATGGACAGTGCTGTCATCGGCATAACAGTGAATGTTTGCGCATTGAAGCAAATCATTCACATGCAGAAGGAAAAGAGTGGGCGACAGCACAGAGCCATGTGGAACTCCTGAGTTGATTTTATGGCAGGAAGAAGAAAAGCCATCTACGACAGTGATGATGCTTCGATCACTCAAGAAGTTTTCAATCCAGGAGCACAGGGAGGGAGTTAGTCCATAAGATGGTAATTTATTCCCCTGTGATGCCTGTGATGTTAAAAAAGGATCTTGAAAACATTAGTCGACAAATGTCAATCGCGTTAGGATGAGCAAAGGGTTCCTCGTTTGATGAATGTGAGCAAATGGTAGTAATTGTGAATGTTTTTAAGAACAGTTACGTACAAATAAATATGAAAAAAAATATATGGAATATATCCTGTACAAATAAATATAAAATATGCATTTAGAAGCCTCAGAATTTAGAAAAAACCCTGAGTTCGATCCTGTTCAGAGAGTCGAGTTTGCCGGCTTGTTGAAGATAGCATCAGCATGAGCTGCGGCAGCTTCAGTGGCAGCGATTACCGCCCGTCACAGAGGCCGAGATTCTTCGCACACGGACGATCTCTGATCAGTGCTGAAATAGGTATTGTAATAAATATTTTAATGCTAATTCAATGTATGTTATCCGGAAGGACTTATATGGCAGATTATTACTAATAAAGAAAATAATTTAATTTACAGGAGTGTACGCCTTCTTACATCGATGGAGTTACCTGCGATTTGTAGTAGAAAATATTCGCTGGCCAACCGACGCATTCAAGCAATCCTTATTCAACTTTTGTAATGTTAGTAATGTATATATTCGCTACTATAGAGTATGTATAGACATATAATTTAATAAATGACTCGCATTTATAATGCAATAGTTAAGTAGAAAGCAGTCTAATCTCATCGTCATCATCAGCCTGTGTCCGTTCACTGTTGGACGTAAACCTCCCGCGTGAGTCTCCAGGCTACTGTCGCTATTCTTCTGATGTCGTCAGACTATCTTGCAGAAAGTTGGCCAACGCTCAGTTTACCAGTATCTCATATAAGCAATTGATTTACCAAGAGTACTGACTAAAACATTAAGAGTATTAAATTTATTTCTGTTGATTATCACAAAAAAGGTTAGAAATACAACGGAAATTTTGAAAAATATGTAATTTAGGTTTTCACGACCTAGTTTAATTTTTTTTTATTTAATTTTTTTAGATAGAGCCTTGAATGGCTATTTTATTTTTTCAGATAATTCATACTTCATTGCAGGGGTCATTTTCAGGGATGACTAATGTTTTTCATATGTCATTTATTATTATGGAGAAATTTGCCATCATGCAAAAAATATTTACTTTATTTTCTAAGGTAAATAAAATGATCTATTTGTTTTAATTATATTTTGTTAATTACATGCTTACGATTATGTAGAGTTCGATCCTGTGACGTGTGGGCGATCACCGGGTAATGTGATATCGTGTTGATGGCGATTGAGGTGTGGTTAGGAACCATTAAACCGTGTTTTTATTTGCTTACATGCGTCCGGCTGTCTCTTGCCCGGCGTGGGGCGCTATCTGATCCGTGGACTGTGATCCACCAGGGCCGGATCCAGATTATTAAACAGTTTTTTTTTATTTGGTTAAATACATCCGTATATCTCTTGCCTTGCAGAATGTAATCCACCAGAGCCCGATCCAGATAATAAACTGTATTACTATTTACTTACATGCATCGCGATCTGCCTTTTCGCCCGTTGAGCCGATTTCTGATCCTTTGACTGTGATCCATCGAGTACTATGATTTCCTAAGTGGTGATCCAAGCATTTGCAATCATTTATACTAGGAGCATATGTATGTTATCATTAATTCAATTCATATAATTCGTAATAAAAAAATTATCTTATTAATTTTTGAAAATATCATCTACTGTATATATTATACATATTGTGGTATGACTGTAATAACAGTGAGTTAAAAATAAAACTAACAATAAAATATTTGTAAGAAATGGATTCATGATTTATCAACAATTTTGTGATCTAATTATTAATAATATTATATAATCCCAGTAAAATATTATTATGTTTGTTTTTAGTTAACTTTATTAAAAGTTATTTATTTTATTAAGTGGTAATTCAAAATAATCGTTATCTAAATAAAAGTTATCATGGCA
The DNA here is from genome assembly GCA_022606575.1 of Glossosoma conforme. Taxonomy (NCBI): domain Eukaryota; kingdom Metazoa; phylum Arthropoda; class Insecta; order Trichoptera; family Glossosomatidae; genus Glossosoma; species Glossosoma conforme. The sequence continues at coordinate 3,681,890 of JAGTXR010000128.1, read as the reverse complement.
AAGTTATTGTTTGTAAGGTTATTCCTTTGTTTACAAGTGCAATGCCCGACAGAACATTAAAAATATATAAAGTACAAATATCGTTAAAAAAATAAGTGAATGGTATGAAATTGATATATACTCCTACTACGATTACAATTTAATAATAAAAAACTGCAGTAAATTAAAGTCATCTCATGAACACCACATATTTAAAGGGATTAGTCAAACTGGAAGATGCGTGGATGCCGGGGTGTAGTCTAAGGACGTTGACGGATCAACACTCTACATCGTCCTTAAAAATAGAAAGCGTCGTAGAATCCACTGTTAGATTATCAATCATCTTTTGTCAGTATTATCAGGTATGCGTTTAAATTAAAAATGGCACAAAACCACGACCATCCCATATGAAATGTATAATATATTTAGTAAGAACCATCTCAGAGAGGCGAGCCCGACGGATCGGACACATCATGCGCCACTATGGTCTTCTTCAAGACATTGTGGAAGGGTCGGTTGAGGTGGTATATACTGTAGAGGGCGCCCTAGACGGGAGTATTTACAGCAAGTGTTCGAGCACATGAGTTGCAGCTCTTATGCTGAGCTAAAGAGGGTTGCAGAAGATCGAGTAGAGTGGAAATCGAGATGGAAGATTTTGTTGCTGCAAACCAATCCACCCGATTAATACTACGAAGAAGAAATTTCATTATCCTTAATATAATAAAGAGTGTTAACCATTTTACTAGTGATATTTATTATTAATAGCACAAGCAATTAGTTTTTTACAAAAAAATAGTATTATGTATAATTTAAGTAGTCAAAATATTATAAATATGTTCTTTATGAGAGGATTAAATAACGCTTTTTTCTTAATATTTAAATTTTCAATTATTAGAATCAATCATTTAAATTTCACTCCAATGAAATAAGAATAAATAAAAATCTCATGATTTTGAAATGACAGCTTGGGATATAAAATTAATTCAATATCCAAATAATTTGCTTTAATCCCACAGAATAACATACATTAAATAACCACCATATTGTCCCATACTGATATCTGTCATCTTACATAAAAATGGGAAATACCGCATTTAAAGCAGTTATCGTTAATCTTTATTATGTACCAGAAATATAAAAAAATAATGGATATGGCATTAAAATGTAATAAAATAAAAATTTATAGAAAACACTAAATTTAAAACGCCAGTATCAAATAAACTTATATGTCATATGTTTTTAGAGACTCCATACAACTTAAGGCATTTTGCTCTTTTAGTGAAAATATTATCGTCGCTGCTTTTACCTGTAAATGAATAACTAACAAAGATACTCAAACTGGTATTTATCTTTCGATTAAATTAACGCTTAAGCAAACATTTTATTTCTTTTTTATTCAAATACTGGATACTTGATACTAATTATTATGTACCAAGGCAACCGAATGAGTTTGTAAATTTTATTAATCACATAGAATAATTTCTTGTTTTCTTCTTACTTAAAAAAAAATCAGAATATTTTTTAAATTAATGTTGATTTATAATCCCAATACGCTTATACTAGAAAATAATTACCTTTATTGTATCATAAAAAATAAACAAATCAATAAAAAAAATCTGACTACTGAGTCATTTTATTGATATACATTAAAAGCAAAAACAATGAATATTACAACTGTTTAATCATAACATAATATGTTATCATTAATTATGTAGAACTTAAGTTCTTTCAAATATATACAAAACACGTGTATATTGACATCAGCATGATGTAGTAGTCCTTGCTTACTGTTACCGAAAACCTCGATCTACGATCTTTCGTCTGTTTATTTCGGGGCGCTTGTCTTGCATTTAGGTGCGCCGTGCTGACGGTGCCACTAATGGGTGTGTTAGTTAAGGATACCAACACTCGTGGCGCTATCGGAAGCCGGAATGGCGCGGAGATCGTCAGTCGGTCCCCACCCTTTAGCGAGACAAGGTCAGCGTTGCTCACTTGGCTGAAGCTTGTAATGTTTTTAACGTAAATATAACCTGTGCTTCTAAAAGGAAGTGTTTGTTTGAAGACCTGCTCCTCATCCTGGCCTCGCGCAACGTAATAACGCCCCTCTTTCAGAGAAGAGGATGTTAATATATTTGCACTCGTAAATGTTTACAAAATAGGTGTTTCATGTTTATAAATATAATAGTGGAACATAAATAGTAGAACTACCATTTAGAAAAAAATCCTAGCGTCAGGAGCGTCGGGCTCATCAGGAGACTTCTGGGAATTATATATGTTTCCATATGGACTTCGGATTTATAGGTGTTCTGGGATAAGGCATAGACAATCTGAGCTTACATAACTGTGAAACAGCAATTTTTGGTGTCCATAACTTTCAAATATGAAGCGGATGTGGTTAAATAAAACTACCAGACGCTAAAAATAAAGTTATTATGATGGCGTTAAAAATTTGTTCTTAAGAGATTTTAGTATTATTGAGAATACACTTATTTGTAAATAATTAAGTGGTAAATAATATATGAAGTGTGTATTGAATGTAAGCGATTGGATAAAGATGTGTGATATTATCTATAAAGCTTACGTGTTACGTATTAGTTACATAGGAGTTGACCCATTGAGAGTTAATAATAGTCAATATTATGAGCTTACTGTGCCCATAAACATATGAATTAATGACATTAGAGAAACTGTGATCGCAGTTTTGACTTTCCATAGATAAAGTGCCAGAATGGAGTCTCGAACCACTAAAATCTATCGTTGCAACTCATACTTCATATTCGTAGTGCAAATTCAGTCAGAGTCCTTCGGAATGTCGCCGGGCGGGGGCGGGAGCGACTGGCCCAGGAAGGGCGGGGCGGGCGGGTGGCCGCCTTCATAAATAATGCCGTGGAGCATTATAAATGTAAATTCCGCCTTACGGTAGCTGGGGAGCTGTCGGGCCGAGATAAAAAACCGCCTCTCGTGCATAATGAATGGACCACTATATCACTGTGCCACAAATGTTAGATTGCCCGACCCTCGGAGGTGTGCGAACCGGTTGTCTATTTTTGGTTCAGGACGAATCCGCGTAGCGATTAATTCTTATTCTTCACATCAGCGTCGCATCATCATCAAAATACCTGTATTAACTCTTTTCTTCTATAGCTTGACAGTTTTCAACATATTTCGGAACCTCGCAAAAACCAATTCATAGTTATAATGAGTTTTGAAGTGCCTATTTATGGTATCTGGAGTTATACTCAATAAAAAAAGATGCATTTTTTTTTCCTTATCCGCTCCATATCTGAAGTATGTGGACACCGCGAATTGCCGTTTAAAAGTTTTGTAAGCTCATATTGTATATACCTTGACCCAGAACACCTGTAGGTCATACATGGAAACATAGATGGTTCGTAGTAGCCTCTATACAAGAACCCGCGATCTTGCATAGATTGCGGCTGTAGTACCAGATACATATTTTGGTGTTATATATACAATAATCAGCGTTTTTTTCGGAAGATCGATGATGATCCCGATACTCCCGTGCTGTATATAAAGCACCTTCATTAAGAATATCCTTGTTTAGAGCTGCGATTCGTGAAACTTACCAAAAGACTAATGTCTATTATATATAGCCTTTGGGAACAGGTTACAATGTAATCTACATTGTGTAACTAAATTAGTGAATACAATGGTTTGATTCTGTGATGTATTTTGGAGTGACGAGTAAAGCATGGCATGGCGGAGAGCATAAACTACAGCTATCTTTAAGTCAGGCCACGTTCTTCCGATGGGGTTCTGAAACTATACATAAACTATACAATGTACACAACGGAGATTTGCGAGGCAGAGCTGAAATGGGAGACGAAGACCATGGCAACAAAAAAATCTTTATGGCTCAATTTATGACGAATATATGATCCAGAAAGGCAGCGATATGCATTGTTGACTTCGTAAGTCTTAAATCCGTAAAATTAAATGACTCATTCGGTTTGAAACAGGAAAAAATTTATAATAATGTTTTCTATAACAGGCCTTCATTGTTCCAAAGCATGGAACAGTGGATATGAAATGACAATAGAGTAATACAAATCTCATGGTTGTATACTCTCGTATACTTATAGGAATTAATTAATTTATTGTGTGCTTCTATTTGTAGATATTATAATTCTAATTTTTATCATAAATTCACACTTAATGTTGTATGACATATTATTTTATCCTTGCAAATGCGTTATAAGCTGAATGTATAAAATGATACATACTCACATCTACGTATAATCGAATACGGATCGGGAAACCCTTTACCAATGCTGTTTTTTTTTCAGGTTTTATTCTGAAATTCAGCTTCAACACAATGCCTAGCTGCCGTCTGGCACTCTGCTCACTTTTTGTGTCATCATTCCGTGATCTCCGTTTCGATAGTATTATGGACTGTGCTCGATCGTGTCATCGATACAAAGATTTATGACTGTAGATTTTTCACAACACTAACGTTTCGCCGAAACGTCGCCATTATTTACTACGAGAGAGCAACCGCTATGTAGGATCCGGATCAATTATAGATTAAGAAGAGATGCTGTTTAAAAATAATTCAACTTTATTGGCTGTAAATTCATGCTGAGTACTAGCGCTTTTTGGTAGTGGCTTATGTTGCCTGAAACAGACGCGTGGGTAATGAAAAATATGTTCTGAAATTATATAAATATTTCTCGCATAATATTTTTCTCGCAGTTATCGTTCTTTGTAGTCTCTTGAATAACATACAATCTATTATTCATTATATTTACAGTTGCAAACTCTTACCATATTGTCACTGGAGTACGAGGAGACTGAGATAATATAAACCCTAAATAGGTGGTTAAGCTTATGAGTACGAAGAGTAAAAATTATAGAGATTGATTTCTAAATATGTAAATGCTTAATAGTTACTATGTGCTTTTTGGCAAAATAACATATTTATTTTACATATATTGAATATTTAAATAAAAGCTTATGACCATCATAGCCACTAAAAAGTTTTCTGCCGGATCCTATTGCCTAACCTTAAGTCAGTCACAAGCTTCACATTATACATGTGATGATTGATGTTTTCCCGGATGGAGAGCTTAGATCACCATGAAATGACAGCATTTGTATATGGACAGTGCTCCAAGCAAGTCTTTTATGAATTTCTCTTCAGTCCAAACCCACAGAATTGAAACCATCGATAAATGTATAAAATAAAAGATGCCTTAAAATTGGGTCACTTTTTATTCAGCAGTTTGTCGGAACAAGAACAACAGAAAATACATGTGACAAGAAAGAAGATGTTTTTTTTATTAAACCGTGAACCAAATCATCGCAGCAACTAAAAAAAAACTCCGCAATACACCTACCTCAACGCCTGAAAGTCACCTCCGTCGCGGTGTAATCCCAATTAAAAGCAAACACTTTTATGATTGCTCGGCCAAAAAAAGTCCAAGCGGGGCATTTCGAATTTTCGACCGCTCGGGTTTCGGCATAAAGAGCGCGGCGCGTTTACGACTGGACCGGAGAACAATACAACGCGAGACTCTCAGAGGGACTAAGAGCGATCTAATGAAATCGCATTGCACAGACTCTTTTATTTACCTATCTACAGACAATGAGATTTAAAGCAATGTGTTTTCAGTTCACGTTAAGACTATCTTTTATCTTGTTTGTTATCTTCCATAGATTATAAGTATAAAACTTGTTAACTGTTTCATTCATTCATAATGTACATCATTAGCTTGCGTCCTTGCACTGCTTAACATAAGATGTCTTTATAGTACATTAATCATAAACTCAGACTGTGTACTGTTTAACGTCATTTTCATCTCATTTTATACTCCGTTTTCTCAATTCAGGCTCATCTTAGAAGTCATCACTTCATCTGGCAAGGAGTCGGGTATCTCTGCCGAAGTAGTAATATAAATATAATAAGCCTGTATTCGTCCATTGCTGATTGAAACCCAAACATTTGTCTCCATTCCTGGCTATCTCTTGCCTTTCACATCCAGTCTCCTTTTTGTACTCTTTTGTTGTTATCAGTACATTTTACAGATGGTCGACCAACAAATTCTAAGGTGCTATATCAATATGTCCTGCCTATTCTTTCAAATATTTGCAAGACAAATCGCTATGTATTTTATTCTGCTTTTATTACCACCATTTATAATGCATCATATATAAATATGGACGCGTTTCTTGTGTTTGGTTTTCTCTGTGGCAGGAACAATAATATGAGCAGCATATGGCTTCGGGCCGGTTTTATTGGTGCAGTTTAATTATTATTGGCTCGCGGTTGCCTTCGCCGCCCCTCGTAATGACATTGCAAGAACCGAGTGCTCGTAAAAAAGGGTAAATGTGTATTATTCCATTGATCAGACGCGCCGCGTGAACGTTGAGGCGCTGAGACGGTTCCGGTAGAGACGAGTACCTTAAAAAGTGCTGAAGAGGCGTTGAAAACATTTATCTAAGAGCAAGGAAGCAAAGACTATTCATGATTAAAAAAAGTGGTACTAACCTGCCAAAAACAATGCTTTCTTGGAAGCTGAAGTCTGTTCAACTTGACTGCATCGTATATTAATCTATTCCATGTGAGTGAATCTCAATTCAGGGATGGAATTTTTCAAATTATTTTATAGTATCTCGGTCTGCAAGGAGACATCCTGATTTTTTTTACTCTTGAAAAGATTGATTTCCACATTCTTCTATATTCTGAAATTAATATTTAAAACAAATTAACTTGATAAAGGAAGATAATTTTATGAAATTTATATCCTTCAATTATATTTCTTCAGTTAATAGCTGTATTTACGGAAAAAATAAAACTCACAGATTACACTTGCCACACACGGCTTAACCCAAAAGCCACAATATCAAATCTGGCCGTGAAAACCTAGGAAGTTATTTAAGAAGTTATTCACAGATCATACATTTAATTTATAACATCACAAGTAAACACAAATATTTGACAACTTTTCCCTTATCTTTTTCGGTTAATATTAATAAATTTACAATTTTAGTTTGTGTAAGTAAAATAAATGATATTAACATTTTTTTAAATATTATATTTAGATGCATAAAATAAGAAGGAATGTACTAAAACTCTAGGCAAATTAAATATTTACCTACAGTTTTTTGTATGTTTAACAACTTTTTTTTTTTTTTTTGTATTTAATCAAATATAAAAAGATACATTTTGTACACAGTAATTTACATTCCATCTTTTTTAAATTTATTTTTTGTCTTTTTTTTTATTTCGCTTACCACACCACTTAAAGATAAGATCTTGTGTGTGGCGTGGGATTCGTCTATGTTATTTTACAGTTATATATTTATACAGAATTTTACATATACACATTTATACATTGTCATAATTTTGATATGATACTAACATTATATAATTAAAATTTTAAGATACTAAATATAGAATTAAATCTAAAGTATATATAAATTAATAATACATCTGTAGTACATTTCATTATTTCAATTTCTCATGCAGTGACGTCATTTTATTATTAATATTGTTGCAAATATTTCTCGTGATATTATTTATACACTGTAGGTAGTTTAATTCAGCTAATATGTGGTAAGTTGTAAGTGAGAATTCATTATTATGTACCAACTGGTTGAGGTTTTCTATCGAGTCATGTACAAGTTCTTTTATTTGAATTTTGTCATTAATATTGTTGCATGTGAAGTCATTCATTTTTATTAATTTTTTGATTTAATTCAGTAGTTTGTAAGTATTTATATTGAAATGATATAAAATGTACATTTTTTATTAGCTGAAGAATATATATATTCAGCCAAAATCAATTCGACTATATGCTATTTTCATCATTTTATCTCTTACCATGCAAAGGTGGCTATTGGCGTTATGGTTAGTAGGTGTGTTTGTTTTGTGGATTTTATTTGAATTCGTGCAGTTGTTACAAACGGGTCTCTCCTTACTCTTACAATTTATGTGATTGTGGCTACCTGCACAGTACAAGCAGATGGGAGGTTGGGTCTTGGCTAGACATCTTGCTGCTGTGTGTCCAAACTTTTGGCAGTGGAAATACTGCATTAGTGGGTGGCAGTCCTCAATGTTCACTCGGCTGTATCCAATGTTAATTTTTTTTTTCTCAATTAGTTGTCTTCTTATGGTAGGCGTTACTTGAATAATATAGTTAGTGGTATCCCACTCTCTTCCATCATTGTTTTTTTTTGTCCTTATTTCTTTTATCAATTTTATTTTTGTCGCGTCCTCTTCGTTCAGTCCGTTTTGTTCAAGATATTACTTATAAGATCACTCTCACTCATGTTTTTTGTAGCCTCTTTATAATTAGGTTAGGTAGTTTTTTTTTATTTCCTCAGCCGTAACTTCGTCACCAATTTTATTGTTAATTTCTTTACACAGTGAGTTTGCTTCCTCTTTTGCACAGATGATTAGGTTTTTCTGTTCACCGATTTTTTTAAAGCTTATGATACCCATTTTCATTTTATTTAGGTTTATGTTTTTTGTAATATTATTTTTTATTGTTTCGGCACTTGCACTCTTTTTTGATTCGATAATAATTGCGTGTTTTGTGTCTTGTTTAGTATTGTAGATTGTTTTATAGTTTGTTGTATCTTTTGCTGCACTTCTTGTAATTGTTGCATATGATATCTGGGTCTTTGTCAGTTCTTCTATTTTTTTTTTGTGTGTTGCTTATTGTTCTGTATTATTTCATTTTGTAATTCTATTATTCGTCGTTGGTAATTGATTTTTTCGGTTTTTGTCGCCTCCTCAATCTCGTTCAAATTTCTCTCAATTTGGCTTTTAATTTTGTTGTCTTTTGCAGAACTGATTTTACTGATCAGTTCCTTTAAATCTTTAAACAATTCCTCCGTCTCCATGGTTCAAACCACCCAGATGGGTGCGTACACTTTATGAAACTTTTTTAAAAATTTTGCTATATATTATTGTTACATGATTAAACACTCGTCCGAACTATCGGAGCCAATCACTTATACGTCCGCTCTCTGCGGAAGTCGAGCGAAGAATGAAATAAATAAAAAACTTGAAATAATATATTTTATTTATTTTCATCTATATATAATATATTTATTCTATATCTAATATTATTTAGAAGTTTGATGTTACCTGATTAATTCGTACTATATAATCACCCTTAGTAAAATATCACAGGAATAGGGCATTAGAAAAGTTAGTAGATATAATGGAAAAGTGTGATGGTGATTTAAATAAGGTTATGCTTATAGGCAAGGTTGGTAACGTCTGTTGATGGTCTTGCTCTTAACCGTAACAGATCTTTAGTATCAATAAAGAACAAAATAATACTTTTATTAAAGCTGTTCCCATAAGGCTGTTGATTTATGTTCAAAATGACCGGTTCAGGATAATAAATTTAATAGAAGCCTTTTTCCCCGTGTCGTAAAATGATTAGGCCGTAAACTAAAACACAACCGAGCTCTTTTATAGTCGGAGACAAATCAATTATACGACTAGCCTCCAATATAACCAACGATCCCAAATGCTGAGCAATAAACTGAGGAGTTACAGTACAATGCTTACCTGCAATACTATATTGATGGGACTACTACGTTTGAATTATTCATACTTCTTTGTCTATTATTATTATGATGATGGATTTGAGCTATATAAATAAAATAAAAATGTGTTATATAAAACGGAGGTACTTGACGATATCACTAATGAAACATGAAATGTAATGTGGACTTTATTTAGGTGAGTTAAAAAAGTTATCTCTTCCAAGTAAATACTCGCAATCAGGAATTTTGATGAAATCACCACCATTATGTTTTTTTTATAATAACTACCTTTTTTATTACAAAGTCAATTTCATGCTCGTATTTCGTATCTGAAATGCAATTAAACTGAAGAAAATTTAGCTGATAACACCCTATATTATTTTTATGCGACTTTTTTTTAACGCGATTTCGTTTTTTTGGGCGGAACCATTACTTTTTTATGCGATTTACTCATTCCTTGCGACACTTCCCCAAATTTCAATTCTCGAGTCCGAGCAAACTTAGCATTTAAGCAAAATTAAAAAAATCAGATACTATTATTTCTTGCAACCGAAAGTGACAGCAGTGATGTCAGTGTGCATACAATAACCACGAATATGTTTCTCATTGCACTTTTATAATCATTCAAGAAAAGATTTTTTTTTTTAGTTTTGTTATACTTTTTTACGCGATGTTTACATTTTTGGAACCGTAGCATTCATTGAATCAAGTGAAAGGCGAGTTTTGTACGCGTTTTAAGTTTAAATTTTAAGTACAAGGTATTCCTGCATGTCCAGCCATCTTGCTTGAGTGTCATGACATAGAATACACTGGTTTTGACCAGTTGTACTCTCCTGCATGCGATCGCTTGAAAAACAGCAAAATGTTGGTTAACTTGGTCTTGAAATATGTGCCTCGAATCTGTATTCCGCTTGCGTCCTTTAGCGGAGATCCGATACGCTATCGTCCACGTAGGAGCTCTGAAACTGCACGCCGGTGATGCCTTGAGAATCTCAATAGGATATAAAAACGTGACTAGGACCTGCCCTGCCTTTCCTCCAATCTTGGATGTCTGATGTCGCCGGCGCAGACATTGACAGACATGCAGCAACAAATATGAATAATTATTTTACGTCAGCGTCATCACAATATCCAGTCTTCTAATTAAACCATATGGTTGTCACAATCCGTGAATACTGACTATCTAAGCTAAACCGACTAATCACTAGCAAGCACTGTATAGCGGGCTTTACAGAAGACGAAACAATGAATATAATACAAATAGGAAAGTAGATCTGATTTTATAATCATTCTCAATTCCTGACAAAGTAAATCTTGTGGTGCATAGTAAATTTATTTATAATCATTATTTACCATGCCCGTTTGCCTAACTGGAGAGTATGATTGTCACGAATTGCCACCACAAAGCTCTGTTAGCTACCATAGTCCTCGGTTTGTTCCATGTCAGCTCTACCTAACTACTCCGCCGCCTTACAGCTACCAACAATTAAAAATTAATGCTAAGAGTATTTATTTTCTCTAATTTCACCATACTATGAAACTGTTCACATACATTATTAATTTAAAATGAAGGTTTTACTTTTTCATGCAGAAAAAGAAACAATGAGACTATTTCTTATACTCTCATACTACTCGTAACTAGTGTGAGTGATGGGCAAAGCTCAGATATGTTAGAAATATAGTTTTTTATTTTTCTTACAAAAAATATGTTTTTATTCAGTTCTCATTGAATTGTATTTTGTTTATGTATTTTGTGTTGTATTGCGTTTAAAAAATGTTTCAATTAAGAACTTTTTTACGTGTGACTTAGAAACATAGAAAACAATCATAAAAGGAAATTTATAATGACATCGCTTTCTGGTAATAAATTGATATAAACATTACCAGATTTTTATTTCACACAATCGAAACATTTGTCGTTTGACGATCCGGTATAACGCAAGAAATCTTGAAATAAAAACACTTGAGATTGCGTCAAAGATATCATGCAATGGAGAAGTTCAAAATTACGTGGAAATAATGCTGATCTAAAAGAAAAGTAAGCATAGCAGCTGACGGGACACAAAGAAGAATTTAATTTCTGTATATCATCGGGTTGAGCCGCTCCTAAGAACGAAATGCACCAGGCCTTGAGAGTGTCAGGCCAATCATCCGTTCTCCTTAAAAAAATCGCCTTAAATATGTCTCAGATACCGACTTGTGTTTGAGATACCATAGGGAATCATATACATATTATATATTCTCAGATAGATCTTCGCGTGCAGAAATATATTTCACATGAAGAGGTAGGCAGCTGATAAGACTTAATTGAGACAGCATGTGGTATTATTTGTTCTAGATATGGAACAGATATGGCATAAAAAGAATCTTGTATTTATATCACAATGATTATAATGTACGAGTAATGTAATGTATTTATAATATCAATGCCAACGTGTTATGACTGCTTATAAACATTTTCTTGCTATGATAGCATAATGCATATTGTTTTGAAAACAAATTATGTCATTGTTTATATTATTTCCTTCGTCAGAAAGACATATTTAGTAAACAGTTATTTTGAATTCAAATATCCAGCTTGACTTAGATGAACTAGTTTTTCAATCCGACGTTTTCATATTACATTATATATCTGTGTTTCCATACAAAATTTAATCTAATGTAATTTTCAAGTTACCGCTGTGTTTGTTGGTGATTGATAAGCAATGCTTATAAATCTTTAATGTTAGTATATGATGATTACTTTACTTATTATATAGAAAATAAATTAACAATCTGATATCAGCTTGATATAGCTCCTTAAGGCTGATGCCGTAAAGCCGATCTTTTGTCTCTAATTTTTTTCGGTCGCCTGACATGCACATATTATATTAATTGTATAAGTTAAGCGGTGTTTGCATACGCCAAAATTATTTTTAATGACAGTTGGCCCATTTGCTGTTGGTATGACTGTCATCTTTGTGGTTGGCAACGCCGAAATGAGAGAGCGAGCAGGCAGTCGAAACGCACCCGCCACCGTGATAGGAACGCCGAAAGCCGTCCCTATAACGGGCACGTTATTGACAAATAAACGAGTAATATGTGAAACAGGAACAAGTGTTTGTATTGTGAACCTGATCCTGCATCCTTCATCCGGCAAATCGATGTCTTAAATGGAAGTGGAGGATATCAAATCATTTGGGATGAAGCTGTTCATACGATTCTATTTAGTGAAATTTCTGCTCGTTTCCCGCCTCGGGAACGTTGGAGCGACCTTTAATTCTTTCCTTTAACTCTTTCGTCTTATAAATTTTTCTTTATTCACTGCTTTACGGTTGTAAATTTTGGCATCTCGCCATACAGCCAATGCAGCCGTATAATAGGATACGATGGCAAATGCCTGCGTAGAATGCTGAGGGTACGATGGTTCGACTTTTGTGTGGAATAAAGAGGTGAGAGAGCGGATTAGCCAGCTTTTTATAATGCAATCAATCATAAATGTAAAGAATAGATCTTGCTGGGACATATAGGTAGAATACCGCAGGAGAGCATAAACTATAGCTACCCTTTCTTCAAGGCCCTGGGCTCGCACTCGTACACTCGAATGAACTCGGCAGAGGTGTGGGAGGCGGAGCTGATTTGAGATGACGCAAAGACTATGGCGAATGACAGACCTTTGTGGCGACAGTTCATGAATGCCATATGCTCCAGTTAGGGGATCTATCTTTGTATGATGATGATAAAATTTCTGTTTGACTATATCACCTTATAAATTACAGGAATGCTCGCATCAAGCCATCTTATAGAGATTACAATATTGTGGCCACCATATGCTCTTTATACGAAAATTTGAAACAACAGGCTCGTTGACAGTGTTCATAGTCTCTTGATTTTTTGATTATACAAGGAATGTTTCTAGAGTATTCTTTTGAAAACGCGCGTGGAATTTTATTAAGCGAACGCCGCCGGTGGCGAAGAATTTCAATCTTTCATTTCGAAGCTAAAAATCAGCCGAAACTAAAAGAAATATACTATTAAAAATATTTTTCCCATCAAGTGATATTTGTAGAATTTATTTTCACATTTGAAACATGAATTAATTATTAAAGAAACATATGTCTCCTCTTATTGTTTTGTACTTTAATATTGTTCGATTAAAAAAAATGTTTTAATGTCTTTTTGTAATAGGAGAGCAGCTCTACACTGTACACGTAATCATTTTCAAATATTAAAAGAAACATCTTAACGTTATCTATATCACTTTTATTATGGATGATATTTTTAATTAGTAACTTTCGGAATGATTGGTGTGTGTGGAAGATTTGTGATCGGTGGATTGCTGAGAAGGAATTGCTATGCGTGTTAGGAAGTGATCAATGGAAATACACGGACATTCCGAAAATAGAAAGAAAATAAATAAGAACACGGTATAATGTCACGGCGATTTCATTGTCAGTAAGTAAGTTAGCTTAATATTTATTTTTTCAAACCTTTTTTCAATCATAGAAATTTAAAACATCGAAAATAAATCACTACGGAAATATAAAACAATTTAAAAATGTTATATTGATAATCAGATTCCATTTATCATGACTTCTGTACAATAATATTAAAGATATATTTATGAATTTTTGTGTCTGTATTACATTCTAATTATATGATATTATTTACACACTCGTAAATCTTGCGTGTATATTAAATGAATTAGTTTTTATCATTAAGTTAACTTAGCGATCGCATGTTGGAATCCCAACGATATTAGGAATAAAAAAACAATTCTAATGGTATTCAATATAAGACTTATTTGTTACTAAAATATAGTGTATTATGTACCACTTCTAAAAGTACACAGTATAGTATATAATATATATTGATATCCATATCGTAATCAAAAATTGGAGAAGAATAAGTAATATTTGCATGGCAAATCTTAATATTGTTTGTACCGATGATAATTTTCCTTGCTTGCTCTTCGTGCAAAACATCGTTTCACATTTCGGTCACACAATATCTGCGGGCGCTGAAGGCAAAGGCACCTTTACAGCTAAATTCCTAGACATAAGAGGTCTTACTTAACACATTGAGGACCATTCCGCAGCCCAAAGTTTCACGAAATAAATTTAATATATTAAGAAGAATTGAGAACATTGATGGCTAATTCAACTTCCAAGGTGGACCTTTACTGAGATATATATATATATATATATATATATATATTTTCATTTATTTTTTCATATTTGTCCAAGTGATTTTCAACAAAAATTGCCTACCTTAATGTGTTACTGTAAAAAATATATGGTAATACATAAATAGAAATTTGTGTATAATGTGACCGTTAACCTTTAGCATGTCAGTTTAGATGCTTAAAAACTTGCTTAACTCTTTCGCATCGGTTGTCGGCATATGCCGTCATAAGATTCCCCGACCGTTGACATTGGTTGACGTGATATATCGTTTCGCTACTTTCTTAGAATAGTTTTTTATGCATCATCTGATAAAGGATACAAGAACCAATGTGAAATATGAAAATAGACCAGATAAGTACATATTTGCTTCAAATACTATTTAGTTTTATAATTGACAGTATAATTTGTATTCAAACCGAGCCGTAATGAAAGGGTTAAGATTTTCGGTGACGTTCAGGATGTTTTTACAAAAATATTTCTGATTCGTCAACATTGTTTGACTATTCAAAAACACTGCGATAAGTTTACTAGTTCTTGGGCGCCATTCCTGCATCTTCCACACATTATAGTAGCGGTCATACATGTGTATGAGAAAGATGCTTGATATTCTGGGTCTGTCGGCTTGTTTCGGCCGATTGTTTTACTGCCCCAGGATCCCATAAAGTAAACTCTTGTTTGGTTCGAGACCCGAGTGGTACTTACTAAAATAAATAGACCGTCGGAAAGTAATAATATTAAGCTTGTGAATAAATGATGACTGATTGAATAATAAAAAATAAAAATATACATACTTTAATTATATTCACTATAGTGACATCTATCATACGATGATAACAATGACATAAATACTAGTTTCAACGTGAGTCGGTCCAGGCATAGCAATAGCCAAGTCGGCTGAGCGGTATGAATACCTGGGCATAGTTGGTTTCCAAGGTCCGCATCCCGCTTCTGCCGTTATTTTTCTACTTGGATTGACGCGTTGAAAAAAGAATTTTATGTATAGTATATGTATATTTAATTAATAAACTCTTGTCTTAATAACTTAACGGTTCAGCCGCTTTTATTGAAATGTGCTTTAATGGAAAACCTCTTTCTCTCTGATCATAAATAATGATGAATTATAATCACCTCCAGTATCAAAAGTAATTTGCTGTATGATAATTAATGGAAGACTCACATCTATTTCGGTATGCCAACATCATTTTAATTTTTTCACCGTTTCTTAAATGGAGCATAAGGTCGTCACAGACTGCCAATTATGTCAGCCACTATCGATTCTCGATCGTCTTCGATTCATCCCATGTCAAATCTGCTTCCCGGAGTACTGCTACATATATTATTTCACAATGTTCGAGAGAGTTCCATATTTAGTTAAATTATTTTGTATCAGTCTTTTACTGCATAGGTAGTACTTTTATTCTAGAGCACATATTCTGAAGAGATCTATAAATTCATGTTTGTATTGACATCAGCACCTCGATATAGAATCTTTCTTCGCTGGGCGGGAGCCCATCACGAGCGTGGGAGTTGTGTGCTGACGGCCGATGATAGTATAAAAGTCAAGCTACAGTGTTGTTCAAGAATTTATTTGGAAAGTAAGTATAGTGTACAGATACGCAGGGTTTTTTAATGTAAACACATACAGGAGAATACCGACAGATAGTGATAGAAAGCCTAAAGTCTCATCTGTGGAATTCTATGACGCTTAACATGATGCTATGCGCTGCATATGGAGTCTTGATCCGCCAACGTCATAGACTACACCCCGAGATTCATGTATCGTCTTTAATTATTACAGGAATTTACTATGAATGGGTGGTCTTCACGGGACGACTTTCATCTACCATCAATTTTGATTAATATGTTATAACTGTCATTTTACGGGTGAGGGATCAAATTCACACAAACCAGGGGGTATTTTAGAGCTCAGAAATCAATTTACAACTTTTTTTTTCATATATCTCCGTCGGGGATCGAACCCACGACTTTTGGCTTGCAAAGCAAACGCTTTGACCATTGAGCTATACCCGCCGGCAAAAGAAGTGAAAATGAATGATAAACATACCTAATGATTTTCAGCCCAAAAGCCATGATTCTCATTTTAAAATTTTAAATAATTATTTTATTTACCATCACATAAAAAAAATATCCCCTTGAAAGAAAAAGATCTTGTATTGTTTTAATTATCTAAACTGTTTTGGCCTATATTTTTTAGCCGTATATTTTCTACGTTTCACATAAATTTTCAGATAAACATTTTACGTTTATCTTACATTTCAATAAAAGTGTGAAGATAAAATTAATAAAACTGTAGAGGAAACCGTTAAATTTTATGGGGATCGATTTATGGGTTATTTCATTTTAATATCTTATTAATGTCACATTTTAATGGCATGGAACTTTTAACAGTTCAAGTGGATTCTTTGGTATTTAACTATAAATGTTTAATGGTATTCTCGATAGGTTAAGTTATGTAGTGTCCTTCCATTTATATTTTAATGGTTTTTGTATGTGGTTTTATCCATAAAGTCAGATCCATTCCACAGAAGCCAATTACCTAAAAGTTTTATATGAACATATTATTTTTATTTTCATACCAGTCTAAGAACCATCGAGATTAAAAATGTAATCGTGAATATTTTAAGATTTAAAAAAACTATTATATTTATTTATATTTCGTAGTTAAAAAATATGTCAGTCAACAACAATTGATACATGTTGTATCTTAAGCTCCTCACTACCAATATGACTGCATCTTTTACATGAAAGCTTTATCTCAATATTGTCAATCTTCTTATGGCAAAGAATTGGGATAAGTTGAATGTGAAACTTGAGTTTATTGCAATGATAATTATTGTTTGTTTATAAAGCAATAATTAAAGTCATTTACATACACTTTCAGTCCCCTCTTCACGAATAAAGAGATGTGTAGGAATTCTTACACTGCGATTTTAGATGAACTCATTTTAATTATTAAAGGGTGCAATTATGTAAAATGCATAAAAGGGTTGCCTTGTAGACTACATATATATATATATATATGATTGAATTGCTCATAATTATTAGAAGTTGTATTAGAAAAACTATCCTTTATAACATTTTCATTGATTCAACAAAGAAAAATAAACGACAGACGCGGGGAGTCGTAAAGCATTCATTGACCATCGCTGTAACCATTTTGCGTAATACTCAGCCTCACCTAGTCGAAAAAAAAAGTATTATAGATTATAGATAACGTTTACTTTAAACTTAGTATATATTTATTTTCAAATGTTCGTTCAACAATTTTTATCAAATATATTTACTAGAAAGAGGACCTTAAAAGAGGCTTCAGGAATATGATGAGATTCTGCTCCCTTCTGTATACACTCAAAAATATAGTTTGGATGATTTCACTTGGTGGTTTTTGTTTTATAGGTAATATTTGTACTATATTTACCTGAAAAATTATTTAAAACAGGAAATGGGACAAGGTAATGAAAATCTGTTTTCAAATTATATTTTCCATTTATTACTCTGAATTTAAACAACAAATAATAATAAAAATAAATTATAAAGGATAACGATAAATTGTGCTTAATTCAATCATCGAAGGTATGTAGTAATATTCTTTAAGATATACGCATACTATGTGAAATTAATGAAAATTACATGACTAAGAGTTTTCAATAAATTGAAAATTAATTATAACATTTCACAGTGCCATGTTCAAATATTTAGTGATACATTTTGAAACATTTCTTGCGGTTTTTTATACATTTAGTTTGTGAAAAATAATCTTTTTATTTTTATTATTATCAACTATCCTGTTTCTATTGAAATGGGAAAAATTCGAATATTGCGTTAAGTACAACATAATTAGCACAAACTTTGGATATATCCATTTTTCAATGAGTATTTTTATAGCTATCGTAAATCACATAGATCATTTTTGCATGGTAAAAATATGTTTTAGTTATTCTAATAGAACGTTAGTTTCAAAAGAAGATATATGAGACCCGTCAAAATGAAACCAAAAATTATATGGGTGACTTTAACTTTATACAACAAAATAAATAAAAACATGATTATTTTATGTTAAAGATTTTAAGGAACTAGATACAATATTTGGCTGAATTTTTCAGATATGTAATTATAAATAATTTTACATTGAAATTATTATGTCAAAAGAATCATTACTTGATTGTTATTCTTTATTTTGTTGCAAAAAGAGAGCCACTCGCATTAACTTAAATATTAATTATTTGTAACAATGGTATTACATAAATTGAATGATCTCTTAAATCACATAGTTTATATTCAATAATTCATTAAATCGAACAATTGCGCAACCGATACATTCCAAAGGGTAACAAAAATAATTACAATCGAATAAAGAAACAGGATCAACGAATATGTACTGACATTCGTAACAGCTGAACGAAAATAGCAGGATTCGATTGTACGATTAATATGTAATTAAATCGATAGGCTCTGATAACATCTTAATTGCAAATTAATATTACAGTGTCTATATTGCATCACCAATCGTAAAACACTTGCGATTCACTCAACGCACTTATACAGTAATGTTTTTTTTCTTTCAGTTAATCACTCAGTCTATAAGAAGTTACCAGAACGCCATATCTTTTAACAGTAACAAAGGATATGGGCGGGCACGAACAGTAGATATGTCGAAAGATGTAATAAGAACACGTGAGCATTCGAGACTAGCGAATATATCCGAATGATATAGAACTAACACACGGCTGATAAACACCAAAGAAACATTCTCCACAATCGGTGTGAACATTCACAACGCTTTAACACGAAGCTTAATTAAAATGTTAGGAGTTTAAGAGCTGTTTAATTGCGCAAATCGTTTTTTTTTATAATTGGACGCGGATTAATGATTTCACCGTTGCACACGAAAATTGTGTGTCAATCGTTTTGAATTATGAACACTTGAAATGCTGTATATATGCGTGAAAACAATGCTGATTATTTCCTCATTTAAAAATGCCGACTCGAGCGATGCTGATTGTTGATTTTTGCTTGTGATGTTTCGTTTTATATCATTCGAGATGCATTTTTTAAATTTTCATACCGATGACGAACAGTATAAATTACTTAAAGCGAATTTATTATTAAGTAATATTTACAGGGATTTGTCGAGTTTATATACCACAGTCACATATTTGGCTTGCGTTTCGCCGGTCAGGGTGCGGCGTGGCGGGCGGGGGGCGAGGGGGACGCTCAAGGGTGCAGGCCGCGAGGACCGAACAGCGGGTAGGGCGGGAAGTAGGCGGCCAGCGATGGGTGAGGAGGCATCGGGAAGGGCAGCTGTGGGTGCTGAAGAAGGTGCGGGGGCTTGCTGTAGGGGTGGAAGCGAGGTGCCAAAGGACTCAGCGGAGGCGTGGGATAAGCCCGCGGCAGCAGAGGATGACCTCCAACATTACCAGAACCGGATTCCCCTAACGCCGCGGCATGACCTCGCAAGTGCTGCAATAGTTCCTCAGAACCAGCAAAACGCTTCCCGCAATACGCCGAATCCCCGCCTACCCAACTACAAACATAAGGCAGCTGTGATGCAGCAGCCAAAGCAGCCAATTGCGCGTGCGCATACGCTGCAGCAGGATGCGAAGGCGTAGGAAACGCAGGCCCTTTAGCGTGATCGCACTGTAAGCAACCAGCAGGACAAGACGCGTTCCCTTTGTATCCTCCCAACAGATGCGCGCTCAAAGAACAACCAGTGCAGTAAGGGTCTCTGCAAGCATCACTTCCCATTCCGACACCTGCCTTCAGACGAGCGTAACTCAAATAAGGATGAAGAGGTCCATTTTTTAAAGCGTGATGCTGCGCTGCAAGAAGTAGATCTGCAGGCAGAGGAAATCCGTGAGACGGCAATCCGCCCAAAAATGCTGAAGAGCTCACAGGAATACCGTGTCCAGGTTTAAACGTTCCCAAAGGTAGATCTTTCACGCTGGGATCATTCGCTGAGCTTAAAACGCTGGGAGTATATCCGATTTTCGCTCCTGACGGACTGTGAAGAGATCCGTTTGAATTGGAGCTATCGCCGTTGGGGCGAGAGTGGATGGGTGAGATCTGCGAAGGGCTGGTTCTGTCAGTCGATCTCTCGGATGGTGATTTTCTCTGATGGTGAGGAGGTGAAGTTCTCTGAGAGGACGAGCTGTGGTTGCTGGCACATCTCGGTTGGACGGGGGTGGTCGCCGCGCTAGACTTTGAAGAAACTGGAGTCCTGACGCGGGAATTTGAGTTTCTATCGTCAGGTGATCTGGTCTTGTCCCTTGCTGTGAGACATGACTCGTAAGGCTTGAAGCTGGCTTTAGAAGGCCCCTCGTTGCTGGAGTTGTTACTAGCTGATGAAGCAGGCGAGGTCTTGTCTCTGGAGCTGTCTGCTGAGTGTTTGTGGCTGGACTTTTGACTAGCCTTCTCCACTGCTGAGATCAACTTTGGGTTTGGTGGGTCGACGCCGATGGCGCTGCATGTCTGCGCCAACAACGCAAGAGGACTCTTTTTTGCATCCAACTGTAACAAAAAAGATAAACGAACATCAATATACCGAATAAAACATTCAATAAAAGACTTTTGAGAGATCTTCACGGATTATGATATAATTATAACTTTCTATTATTTGGTGATTAATCATTCAACTCGTAATTAAAATAGAATTCAGAGATGAAGATTGAATGATTTATGAATATATAATCTTTTAAAAATAAATTAAAATACATGCTAAGTTTTTTCTAACTGTGTAATGCAGACTCAAGGTTGTAATGGTGAAAAATACTAAATAATTTTAATTTGATTTATAAATTAGAATATTTTCATTCAGATTTTAAATATATTTTTGTATGGTGATTGTGAATATCCAAAAATCCGTTATTAATATCAATAAATACTAGATATAAATAAAAACACTTTTTTAAAAGACATTCAATTGTACAGAAAACGGTGGACGTTTAAAATTTAAAATATGAATTTACAATATCACAGGAAAACTGTCTCGCATAATACCATCCATTTAAAATATTAATTTAAACTCCAGTTTGCCCGCGTCCCCGTTGGCAAAATACGGCATTCTCCATTAAATTTGCCAGCCACTTACAAAAGGCATTACTGGCACATATCATGGAGTCTGGCATCCCGGCACGACATGCAGAATCATGACATGCCGCGCCATGACATGCCATAACAAGACATGAACCTAACCCAACATGTTTTATTCTAACATAGACGAGAGTTCAGCATCTAGTTTACATAGTAATCCTTTTTTGAATCGCTCCAGGCGATCCGTATAAAGGCAACATTATTCTGTTATATTTATGTGGTACTATTTATTTATTTATGGTGGGGTATAAAATTTATTTCATCGGCTTGATAGCGGTAATAGTACCAATTACTATGATAGGAGCGTGCTCTGATTTAGAAATACATTGATTGTATTTGCTTCAATTAAATTTATTATAGGACGTAGAAAAATGTTAACGAATTTATATTGTTATACAACAGTGATATTCTCCGAATTACTTTAAATTGTAATTACATAATAATTCTACATTCAGAGGCAGATCGATATGCATATTTGTTTAATTGCAATGCAAGATAGAGAAACCTAATTGACAGTGGAACTTAAATTTTAATATACAAGTACAACAGAGTTCTTATTATTTAAAATTAAAGAAGATAGTTTTTAGCAATTGGTTGGGATACTTTATATGATATACTGATAAAAAAAATCGTCGTTGGTTGATTCTGATAATGGATAATATACTCGTATTATCTTCATCTCACTATACAAAACGTTAAATGAGAGGCCTACGTTGATATAACTGAGTGAAAACATTTAATTTATTAAAAATAGTTAAACTTGTAAATTTTGTACGATTGTCAATTCATTATGGAATACACTAATTTCAATGTTATCGATAAAATTTGATTTCACAGAACAGATTTCATACTTTTTTTTTTGACGACACGCCTCCGATATTTGTCATCGAAAGTTGAAATTAGTTATCCTTTAGTTGAATGAAATATATGGTTATATTATACAGAGTATTTTATTTTATATAATCTGAAATGTAAAAAATATTGCGTATTATGATTACATGAAATGAATTTGATGTCGTTGTGAAAGGTTTGCCTTCCCTGGCCTGAAGTTGACAAGGACCAATCACCCGCTAGACATTTTCATTATCTTCCCGTCTCTTCTAGCGGGATGTTTCAGAAAATATTTCAGTGTTACGACCACTGAAATTACATTTAAAATGTATATTGTAAAATACTCGTACCGCGAAGCTCAAGGAATTCTATGATATAAAGAGTATGTAAATAACTGCAATACGAGCTTCTTATATTGCAGCGTCACAGCTGAAAACACCCTTTTATATAGGTAAATTTACAGATTTTAAGTAATGAAAATTAAAAGACTTCCAAATAGAGAACTATGTATGAACTACGTACTGCCCCTCTCTATTCTAGAACTTGATAAGGCCGATATAAATAATTATAAATTTAACAGATATATTCAGTGTTACTATTATTAAAATATAATATTAATCGTTAGCCTGAACTCTCATTGTTGTAAATATGAAAACTCAAAAAAGTTCTCACTTACATTCCTACTGTACTCATAAGATATTTTTTCTTAGGGTTTAACACTGGTTAACTCAATTAAATTTTACATAAAAGAAATGCATGGCTTTTATCCTATACCATTTTGATGATAAAATTCATGCTTCAGTTCATATGGATAAATGCAATCAAAAGGTTTTGAAGAAGATAATAGTAAGTATCATCTAGATTCTAGAATCTAGATTTTAGTACATCTCTTTAAGTAATGTTCAGTGATTCTGAATTAACTAACTACAGGTCAAGAATCAAGCATAGAATTTCAAAAGAATAATTAAAACGTGAATATTAAACCTGCCTTGTATAGAATAGATTAAAATACGAATGACTGCAGTATTTTAGTTCAATTTTATGTTTTACAATAAAAATAAATCTGTATTTAACTGACTTTTATTTCACATAAAATTACTGAACATAACGAGAGAATATTTTTTTCAATAGTAATTGATGCGAAATTATGTCTTCAAATAATAAAGGACATGTATAATATTATTGTGTAAAATATATAAATTCATTATTTACTACTCCTATTGAAAAAAATATTTATTTACTTTTTTACATTCATTTTATTGTAACTGTTGAGAGTACATACCCTATTTTTTAAAATTCAAATAATGTAATAGGGAGATTTTTAATATTTGTAAATTTCATTACACAGTTGAGCTATGGAAATGATAAATTAATTATATAAGTACATACTGTAGTGCTTGTGATGGTTAAATAGCCATCGTAATAGTGCCTACTCGTAATTTTAAACATCCCCTCCAAATGTCATTCCAATTTTCAGGTATGTATTCAAAATAATACATCCTCAGTAGGAGTGACAGTTTGGTCCTTCCACCGAAGAGATGTAGAGAAGATGTTGAATGGTTCAGACAGGATTTGAACCCAATGTGACAGAGATGAGTAGGAGTGAAAGTGACGAGCTGAATGCAAGACTAATAGTGACAAAAGGGGCGGTTTAACTGACTGAAGTCTGAAGTTAATTTGATATTAATTACATTAAATCGTGGCTATTGAAATACATTATATTGTGTAAAGCACCTTTTTCGTGCTAGGAATAATGCACATTGAGTGTGTGTACATATTTTGTACAAAAATTGGTAAGAATATGACATTTATTTAATCGTAAAAGTATTCATAGTATAATTATGTTTTAATTTCAATTATTTAACATTTCTACTTGTAGAATTATGTATAGGAGCAAACGTACCTCAAGTACGACTTTTGAAGTAAATGTTATAAATATTCTATGGAATTTTTTTATGTACTTTAATTAATAATGATATATGTCAGTTATTTATTAACGTAATAATTTATATATGTATTTTAATTTTTTTATTAAATCCATGCAATAATATTATAGTGCTAAAGTATTAAAAAAGCCTATAAAAATTGCAATGATTTGCAAAGTGATAACTGTATAGTTAGCTTCTGAATTGAAAAGCTTTAATGTTTATTATAAAAATGAATTTATCAAACGTTAAAAGGCTATCCTAAATTAACAATTATTATTTTATGCGTCATTGAATTGAAAATTTATTACCGTTATAAAAAAAACTTTTACGGCCGATGTATGGCTTATAATGGTCGATTGATGCTTAAACTGAATTATCATGAAAAAAATCGACATGAAAAAAAATATAATGTATAATAGCTGGGCCGTTCACGATAATAAATTGGTGAGTATTGAGAGACGTAAAGCAATCTGGGGCCATAAATATTAAATGGGGAAATGATCCTAACTGAATCATAAATTTTAAATACTGGAGCACTAATGAAGTAACATCTATAATGATTATAAGTTAGATCTTAAGTTTCTACAACCAAAAAGAAGGCATTTTTGTATGCAAAAGAACACTATGGCCTTTTAATCGATTTCTGTTTTGGTAAGTGTTTGATGAATGTTTAAAATATATTTTATACAGTTGACTGAAGGAAGTCATCAATACTATTTTTTCACAATTTACTTTTAAATTTCTAATTAAATTAAGAATTTGTGTATGTTTGATTTTTTACAGTATATCGTTTTCATATATTCAAATTTCTTAAGCTCGCAAATGGACTTATAAACTGATTGTTCTTACTAGTGAAAAGTATGCGAATGATTTTATTTAATACTTTTTCAGAATGCTTAAAGATAAAGCCTTAAATATCGATATTTCATATAATAATATAATGTTAAGATATTGTAATTTATTGAAAATAAAGCTGGAAAATAAAATTAAGCAATAGCAATGTACAATAGCAATACAAATACGCGAATTAAATCATACAAATTAGTTAAATAAAGATTACTGAAGTGAAAACCACTTGACCCGGATTTCGAAACAGCACTAATTTCTTGTCAAAGGTCAATTAAATTGGTTTGCTGAAGATATCTGAATTTTGTCCTGAGCAGCTTTTAAAATAATGAATTTATTCCGTCTAATATGATATTTAATTGCGGTACTATGAAACACTTGTGTGTTGTCCAAAAACATGTTATTATGTACTTGCAGATATAGATTGACTTAGGATATCAGAAGGTAAGAGTGATTACGTGACTTTTTCAATGTTCGGTCATTCTAAGTCACCTTTAAAATTGTTTTATTCGCCTGTAGTACGAGTATAAACAACGTTTATACTTTTTTTTATTTTTGTGATTCGATTTTCCATTCATTCGAATCATGTATACTATTTTAAGCTTACTGTTGGAGAAACGCTGCCTTTGACTAGCCGAACTCGTAAATATTCCGGTCGCAGGCCAAACGGTCTATAAAAAATAATATTTATTATGACCATCAGAACAGAGACGTCTCTTGAAGGGGGATATTTCCATGCCCAATACAATATCAAATTATTTATGGTTACAGACATGGATACCAAAACTCGTAAAACATAACTATTGCCATGGTTATTATATTACAGACGTGATCGAGGGTAAAGGGTCTTAGATCAAAGAGACCTATCTATTCAATAAACATTATTTTGAGCTTATGAAGCTTATCACAAGAAACAGTTTTTATGTACAAATAATATATTTACAGTATTCTTAGTAATTCGATGTATAAAATATCTTATTAAGTTGGCGGAGGCGGATAAGTAACCCTTTATTTGAAATTTATTTCAAATTACATCTATTCAACAGGTGGTCGTATAATATGAAAAGGATTGAGTTCTGATAGCAGCAGAAGCGCAAAGACGAAACTAAACGTTGAATTATTAGTTTCAAATAAATATACTCGTATATGCAATTAAAGCCTTATAAATTATACGAGTAATAAACATTATTCATATTAATTTAACTGTTAGGGCAGGTAATGAAAAAATAATTCATTTTTTCCCTTTATTCGTAATTGAATGAATGAATAATTGGATTGTTCTAGTAGTTTTTTATATGCGTATGACTTGGGTAATGGCGTAAATATTCATTATTCTTTGTTGGCATATAAGGTGTTGCCACAGTTGTCGTGAAAGTACAGGATGTGTTGAAACAGAGCGAGGCTTATTGATAGTAAAAAGTGATAATATGTTGGGTATTTTATTCACCTGATGAAACTGTTTTGAAATTGATAGCAGAAGTCAAGAAAATATATGTTGATTGTAAATAATGATATTATTGAAATAGTTAAGCGAAAGAAATAAAAGTTATACCAAATGATGGTTTTACACATATGTTTAGTAGTAATTGCATTAAATTTGAAATAATCAAGTTGTTAAATAGTCACTATTCTACATTGTAAATAGCTGTGGAAATGTGCAGTCTGTAATCATCGTTGTATTTTTAAGAACGAAAGTTACTACTTAAATAAACAATATGAAAGCAAGGTAACAAATATTATTATAGTTTTTTCTCTATTCCTATTGGTACAAGCATTTAAATAGTAGACGTAGCTTTTAATTTAAAAAAAATAGTTATTATGCATTTATAATATTGTAATATCACGTATTTCGCTTTAAAAGAGGAATTTTCTCCTTTATATAATTTAAAAAATAGTAATAAATGGATTAAGATATGTGTCTGCGACTCAATCAAGTAAATACAATATGATTAGTATGTTGTATTCACATAACACAAGGATAAAACATATTGTTATAGTATAAATTAATCTACATAATATAAGCAGTCATATTATGTTTTTAAATGAATATTGATTGGTGTGCAATATATTACTGAAAGCATCACCTGAGGCAATAATATGTACGAGTTTATTCAAGAAATGCATAACATTGAATTGAGTATATTTAACATCGGGGTCGTTGAAATACTTTTAATGCATTATTTTTAAGCCTGTCACTTTTTCGAGCTGCTCCGTCCGAAAGATAATAACATAATGTTCGAACCCCCCATTAATTTCGTTAATGGCCCCTTAATTATATAGATGTTAAAATGGTGATTAATGTGAGGCCCATTAGTGTCAGCGGTGTGTAATAAAGTGTTATTATTTCAGTTCCAATAACTCCGTCGGTGCTTTTATTTGGTGTTCTTCCAATTAGATGGACGGAATGACATCGTTCTCTGGACATAGAATAATAGATGTCCGTGTCTTATTCGAAATGCATGCTCGAAAGCAGACTGCGATGCACTTTGGGTATAATTAATTTAAGTAATAGAAAAATAACACCAGAGTTTACTTTGACATTATGCTTGGATATTAGTGCGCGTTGACGCTACTATGCGTTCCATGAAGTAATTTACTTTTACGTGATGATGCAAAGCGAGAGAGCATTATGTTGTTAAGAAGGAAAGACTTTAAGAATTATGTCATCGTAAATATTTGGAATATCATGTTTAAAATATTTTTGATCACCATAATTAAATTTTTCATTTTGTGATAAATATAAAAGCATGTAGAATCTACACAGCTTGTACTTTATTAATGTAAGATTGTTTTAAACAAATATGTCAATATTTTTAAGCATAAAGTACATCTGAAATTATGAATTAAGAGAGTATAATTAGATATGCACAAACTATTTATTATGTAATTTTGTGTAGTAATAAAAGGTGTAATTCTTGCTTCTAATATCTAAATATAAATACATTTTTTTTTAATGTAATGAATTAAAATTGTATAAATTTAGAAATCGCCAATTAAAAAAACGATCAAAACTAGAAGTATTTACCTTATGGATGTAATAAGTGAATTATGTATAGTACATGACAAAAATATTTTGAGCTATTATATATATCCCTTGCATGCTATACGATGATCTATAATTTATTGTACATATATATAACAGAATGTACTATATATAATATTTGTATGTTCATCTTAACTAGTGTAAAATAGGCACACTAAAATAACATAAAAAGTACAGCAAAATAATACGATTATTTTACAAAAATTATCGAAATAGATTAATAAATTAAACATACTACTATGATAATATCATACTAATAAATGTATAAATATCGACATCGAGCCCTAGTAAATGCACGCAATATTAAGGATCATTATTTTAAAAGTGCACATTGTTATAACAATAACATAGAGCTATATACTGGACTAGATACATATTTATACATCATATTGAATAAATATGTAAGTAAAGACGTTTATTTTCTGTCACACATCATATCACGCTTCCCAGGTTAATTAAATACGAGCTTAAATGTATAAATAAAGTAATCCTTATAAATAATTGTAATTATATGTATATTAAATTGATATGATTGACAATGTTGGAAATAATTATACTGTCGTTTATGTTTTACATTTCCCAGTGCGGAAAATATTAATATTATGTTCTTGAGAATCGCATTGAGCTGTATTAAATTGTTTTAATTAGCATTATGATGTGATTGAGTACAGGGAATCGTGCCTGCATAAAGTCACATAAAAAGTGCAACAATCATGACATATTGTGTCATTATAAGTGACATCGTGGAATTGTCTTATTAATGTAATTGTTTATCGAAATAATAATCACAAGTTAAGAATAAGTAGCAGCAGATTATAGTGATAAATTTATTTATTGTTTTATGTTTAAGTTCTAAATGACGTAATGAAGATGGTGTAAGTCCAACAGGTGGTTAGGATGTAACAATATTGGTTTTCAATTAAGCAATCATAGATATGTACCTGTATACTATTTTATGGTAAGCAACTTAATTAAATGCTTAATATTTAAAGCATATTTGTAATTAAATTCTAGTTGTTTTGATATAGGAAACCGCGGATGGTACTCATATTTTGATCAAAAACAAGATCGAAACATCGATCGTACACAACTTATTGGTGAAACTGTGTTTTGCCAAAAGCCAATTCGACTTTTAGTTAAAGTAAAAAATGAAAAAAAGCAGTCAAATCTAGACAAAACTAAATCATCAGAAGACGTAACTAAGTATGTAGAAAATTTCAGCGTTATGGAGCCGGGACGGTGATAAATGATGAAAAAATACATTGTTCGTGTAGTATTGAAGTATTCCTAGATATCATCTAATTAGACATCGGCTAATTAGAATCCTGTAAGGAAGATTTAAAAATATACGGTAGACTAAATATAAATAATAAATGCTTTAATTGAGACTTATTCTATGAACAATCTTATTTGATTAAAACTTAGGTTCAACTGCTTTAAAAAATAAATGACAATTACCGATGAATAAATTTATTCTTATTTAATTAATCAACAAATAAATTCCTTGTTATTATGTTACAAAAATGAAGAGTTATAAAATAATCTTAAAGCATACTTTTTATTTATTTCATGCTTCTTATAACGTACTGCCGACAGATGTCAGTAATATATTCATTCATTATTAGTTGTCTCGCTCTGATTGTAAAAAAGAAGCGATTTTTTGAAATATAAACTTCTGCTTTCAAATAAAATCACTATGGCTACATGTGATTAACTTATTAATTCTTGGATTATTTTAATAGTTTGTTATTGCAATTGATTCAGCCAAATGTATTAAACTCACTAGCGTAGTATGCGCGGCCGTAAAGTAATTTTTTAGTCAATTGTCAATCAGATACTTGTAGTTACTTTGCGACTTAGTATGCACTTTAATACTGAAGGAAGAGGTCATAAAATTTCAGGGAAGCTTGATCGGAAATGCGCTAGCGTGTATTTTACCTCGGATATGAATTATAAAGCCGATAAATTCTGAATAATAAAAATGCGAATGTCGTAAAGCGAGGGGCGGGTCGTATGGAGCTGCATTTAGATGTGGGATATTAAATATTTTATGCGTAGAGATACAAGGCGAGTTCAAAGGTGGACGCTTCCGTGAAACGGTGACTGAAAATAGAGAATTGAAAAAAACTGCACGTCTTTTAAGAAACAGATATTTGTTGTCCTGAAAGCAAAAGGGATACATTTTTTTTAATAAGTACAAGTTATAATCGTATTAAAGTTAATTAATTGTCATCTGAACTCAAATTACTAACTATTATTTTTTGTACTAACGTATGCAGTTTTGAGTTAACGTCACTGAAACATGTTTTCTGGGATATAAAGTCTGCATTCTTCTCATGGGAGCGGTTTTGCAGGAGAATATAAATCAATGCATTATTCCTTTTATTTTCCCCGAATTCTTGTCGTCCTTAAAAAAACGTTACATATAAAACGTATTAGACAGAATTTTGAGATACGAAGTAATGCTACATACAATATCTTTGAAGCAGGGTATGGTTATGAGAATGAGTCTTTTCAGTGACACTTATGATGTAATTTTAACAAATTATTTTATTAAAAAAGGAAGAATTGCAACTATCCGATTTTAGTTTACAGGATATGCTTTGTACAAAAGCTGAAAATAAAAGAAGATATAACTGTTTTAAATATTTCAAAGTTAAATCCATTTTTGTGGTAATTTTACTCTCAAAATAACTATAATAAGCTTATCGAAAACTCTGTTGAAAAAACAATTTTACAAAACTTCCAATGATGCATAAAGTTTGGGAACAAAATTTAGTTTACTAACTTTTGATAATAGCTTTAGCCCGAATCGGGCTTAACGTTTGGTTCAATGTTTTAGTAAGTGCAAAATTCTACACAATATTATTTGAAATGTCAGGTTTATAATCATGTTTCACATGAATTTTAATATGTTATACAAAAAATAGTAATTAGTAGTAAAGTGAATAAAATAAATAAATTTCATGCTCCTAGTCAATCGTAAGTGTCAATGTATATTGATATAATGCCTGTGAAAATCCGAATTAATTAAATAGTTAAAGGCATTATTCAATTAAAAACTTATGGAAAATTAAATTACACTGTTGATTATTCCATTTTCTATTAAATAAATGATAAAAGATCGGACAACGATGTTTCCGTCACGACTAAGAAATCGTTAAATAATGCGAAGATGAATCATACCGTTACTAAAATTGTATTATTTTTCAGAAGTTTCGGGAATTTACTTCGCCAATGAAAAATGTTTTTTTAAGTCCACGTTTACACTATAAAACATGGAATTTAAGAAATATCTATTGGTAGTTAAAGCTCAAGTAAAACGTGATCAATTTAAAAATGATTTTCCAGAGGATAGTACGTTTTCAGGGCTTCTCAGTTTGAGCGTGTTAGGGTCCCGTTTGTTCAGGCGGGTTTATTGCTCAATCCCCGAGGCCCGGCGGCCGCTTTACAGCAGGATGTCGTAAACATTGAGAACCATTTGGATGATTACGAATTATAAGCCACTTAGATCGCTTAGGGAATATCAAATGTTCGGATCAGATCCTTTGATGTTCCACGGCATAGATAACATGCTTACTATATGAAAATATACTACAGAAAATGTTCGTATTTATAGTTAATAACCATAATATTTTATGATACATTAACGAAGCTATTTTCATTTTTTAAGTACAATTCATTATGTCACACTTCACCTACTTTGACACTATAGAACTGACTGATATATCTCCTTTTGATTGTGAAGTCGTCAACAAATAAGACTTGTCCAGGTAGCTAGTTATCGCAGGTGAACATTAGGCTCTTGTTATTTCTATGGTATGTTTCCTATTTCAAGAATAATAATTTATTGGTAGATCGAAATGACATATAAATTGTTGTATTTTTGTGTAATCCTAAGTAACCGTCGGTATACATTTCAAATCGATTACAAAACTAGAATATTTTTTCTTGATGTCTTAAATTTAATAATAAATTTAATTTAATGAACGAGTAAATTTAAAGCGTGATTGCAATACTAGTATCAAAGATGCACTTAAATAAATAAACATCTCTATTGACAATAAGTTTCGTACTAATGTTTGATTTGAAAAAGTAAAATCTACATCATTTTCAAGTCCACTTTATAACATGGATGTGTTTAACAATTACAATTATTACCACTAACCCACATTAAATTGCAGTTCAATATGTATAGAGATTATCATAAATAATAAATGAAAAATAAACAAAATCATAATAAAATAAGGATATAACAGTATTATTGAATATATATTTTATAAAAATGAGCCATTTATAATGTATCTATAAGGACGATGTTAATTGTACCAGTCAGCTGTTCTGTCCGTTATGCTACGAAAATCCTTTTTGTTCCAGAACCAAAGAGAAAAATCGAGAAAGCGTTTTTAAATTTGACATTCCATACCATTTACATTAATAAATTCACTTTTTCATTTGAAGTAAACATAACATGGACTTGATTCATATTTATTCATATAACTAAATTATATGAAGTTTTTAACATAATTTGGAATTTTTCATAATTTACTCATTTGCAAGTCATATACGTTGTATAGATTTATGTCAAACGTCATAATATTACAGTATAAACGGGTATAATCTATGATAGAATGCCGTCGGCAACTTTGTTGAGGTAGGATATAATTAGTTTTTTTTTTGTAGTTTAGTTATTTTTAATTTAATTACGTTTTCATTTGTAGTAATTATTTTTTGGTATTTTTGAAATGTAAGCGCCTGAAGAAAACAATTTAAGGATGAAAAAAAACATAAGTAGCCGTTACATTAAAAACGCTATTGCTTTTATAAATTAAATAAAAAAAACAAAATATCAATTGATTCTTACCGTTGTTGGAAGAGGAGTAAGATATTCCGGCCTCAGATATTGATTACTAGAACTCAACATTGTATTCATTTTGAAAAAAATAATCAAAAAAACACAACAAAAACACAATCGTTTCACAAAAGAAAAAGCGCACAAGCTTTATTTTGTTTTGCACAACATCGTCATCCCTTTACGTAAATCATCCTTTCAGCAACGATAACAAACAAAAAAAAACACAATTTTTAAAATATATTTTTCTTAAATTCACAATGACACATTGTTTTTTAAAAAAACACTGATGTTTGCTTTTTTTCCAAAACTTTGTTTTTTTTGTTGCACAAATAAGGTTGTGTAATGAATTTATGGCGTAAATAACAATATTGTCAGATATCGCGTGATTATTTCAACCAGCGGGTTGGTTCGTGAAGGTGCTCCCGGACGTGTTATGTCGTCGAGGTTTGCTTGCGGACTGGCGGTATGTTTCAAAGCGGTCGTTCGTGACGCCGTCGTATCCCCTCTCCTTTCACACCTCCCCCCCACCAATCGCTCGTCGCTTTGAATTTCACACAGGACTTTGTAGAGTGCCGCGTCTTGCCGCGCGCCGCAGTTTGACACCACATTTGCTTTGACGGCCCGCGGGCAGGGGCGCCATATAATAAAAATATTTTTCAAAAAAAAAAAACTTACACCAATTACAGTAATCCATTTTTAAGGAATTATTTTCTGCATTATTTAAAAATTCATTTATTGCAAGTATTGCTTAATCTCACTCACTCAAGCTACATATACATAGTTTGTCTATGTGATTTTCTATAATATAAAATGTAAAGAAATAAAAAATACAAATAAATATTATTTTTAAATATTACAAGACGATCTTTATATATTTTTGTGGCCTAATTTAACGGGAGTATTTGCAGCAAGTGTTTGAGGACTGGAGTTCTAGCTCTTATGCTGAGCTGAAGAGGGTTGGGAGGACCGAGAGGAATGGAGATCGAGATGCAAGATTCTGTTGCCGCAAACCAATCCACCGGATTGATACTTCGAAGAAGAAGTTGTCTAAATGAACTAAATGAGTCAGTAAGTTTGAAGACATATTCGAGGAACATAGATGTGAAACAAAATGT
Source organism: Glossosoma conforme (assembly GCA_022606575.1). Classification (NCBI taxonomy): domain Eukaryota; kingdom Metazoa; phylum Arthropoda; class Insecta; order Trichoptera; family Glossosomatidae; genus Glossosoma; species Glossosoma conforme. Next base: position 3,647,493 of record JAGTXR010000128.1, on the reverse strand, counting down.
ACAAATACATCCAAGCTGATATTTTTATGGAACTTTAATATTTTTTCTCTGTTCTAACGCTTGTATTGGTCGATATCAATGACAAATGATTACCTTACAGCTTGATCGTTCTAAATTAAGGGGGAAAAATGTACTTTATCAATTTAAAAACTAAATCGATGTAATATTAAAATGAACCAATAAAATTGTAAACAAAATTGAAAGTTAATCGTTTTAGTGCAGGCCAAATCACACGAATTGTTAGTATCACAAACTTATTCTCTCATCAAAAACATTTATTTGGAAACTCCGTGAGTATCCGTTCGTTTGAAATCAGCGCGATAGCCTTCGTATCTGCTTCAGTACTTTATTTTATACGCCAATGGATCATTTATGCATCTATGTAGAAGGCATTTTGAGTGTGTGGTAACGTGCATGTTGCACTAGTGCATACATGTTTGCATCGCCGAGTGTGCTGTGGCAGTAGCTACGACTGAAAGGGATTCAAAGGCTCTGCAGCGCGGCGCTAGGTGGCGCGCGCGAACCAGAAAATGCTTCAAAGCTTTTCAAGCGTTTCAGAATCAGAAGCGTCACGTTACGTAACTGTCATATAATTAATATTTTTTAAATTATGTAATATAATAAATGTAAATAACATCGTTTAAATAAGATAAATAACAATAAATTCAGTTAAACTGTAAGCAGTTTAGGTCAGTTGATGAATTAAAATGTAGAATATAAAAATATATAAACAAAAAAATTTTTTTTTTACTTCTCTATAGTTTTTGGTACATTTAAATTACGTTTAAGTCTATTTTGAAAAAAAAATGTTTTATTATAATATTTTATATGTTGTGGGGAATTAAAATAAAAAATGCGTTATCAATTGTGCATTTATAACCCATTAAAGTATATTTCTACGGTTTGAAATTAATGGAACCTCATTATTGTCAAATTAATTAATTTTTAATATATGCCTTTCAGAAAAAAGGTTGGATTTTTTAAATTATAATATACAAATCCTTGAGGAGACAACTTAAAAAATTTAATGCTTATTAATGATATTATTTATGAAAATCAGTATATATTTAACAGTAAAATAATAATAAAAAATAAATTTTACTGTTAAATATTTAATATAAATATATGTATTTTATTACAGTATCTATTTAATAAAAATATATGTATTTATATTAAACTAAAATATATATGAATCGTGGAGATATTATAAGTGATGTGAGCATTTACAAAATTCAATTTTATGTCGATTAGTATTTATTTAGGTTCAAAGCATTTATCTGAGATTTTAGCTGTAATTAAAACGTAAGAATAAATTAAAACGTTTTAATGTCTGTCGTTTAATTAGTTTATCCATACTTCATATAAATAGTCAGTAAGATAGATATAAAGAGGGCAATATATTGATTATATATATGATATTCCTGAAAACGGAAGTTCTAACGCCACTGGTTTTTAGCACCAGTCATGCGCACCTCTCTTGTTGACTCGCAGGCTGCAGATAGCATCTTGTCCTTTTGATCACGGATTCTCAAACATCCGAGGAGATGTGTTCATTAGCGACAACACACATGACGATTCTGCAGAGCAGGTGATTAATATTCTCAGAATGTAAGAAACATTCTATAATCAAGAAAGTATAGAGAGGGAAAATAAATAGAAAATTAAAAGAAAATAGGAAAAAATTGACATTCAACATACAAAATATTTCTTAACGCCGATTGTCAGCGTTCAGCACTTATTTTCCTGCATTATACAATCTAGATCTTTTCAACAAACAAATCAAAAATGTACCATTATATTTTTTTCAAAGAATGTGTAATTAAAAATGTACATATATAATATTTATGTAGATTGATTTGTGAAATTGATTTATACGAGTATAATGATTCTGCAAAAAATTCTTAGATCTATGAAAAATGTTACTTCCATTGAATAGACGAATTGTGTTTTTGAAAGTTACAAAGGTTTTTTAATACCAAAATTGTATTGTAGCTGACGAATAACTTTCCTGAATAGTTTTATACTTGTCAGATTCAACTCAACTAACCGAAGATTATATTTTGTATTAATTGAAACACACGTAATGAAATGATTAAACATATTTTTCCAAATGATATTTACTTACACTTATTTTGCAAGCGCCACATATCCTTACAAACTATAGAAAACAAGTAAATTTTGTAACGTAAATTTCTTAGTCAAAAAAATAAATAAATCAAAAATATTTTGTACATAATCTTGCGATAAATTTAGTAGCAATATGACTTTGATTCACTTAACTAATTTGTGAAGTGGAAACGGCTTACCTACTTCAGCAAATTTTACTTTCGCATTAGATTATATTTCAAAGGTGTAATTACCGTCAAAAATACCTGCCAATTCAACACCCGCGATTTGTCAGCAGTCCTGAAGCCATTGGGTCTCCGTGTCGGTGAATTGCCTTCAAAACAAATATTTTATTAACCTTAAAAAATAATAGGCAGCCAACACGCGAAGATAAGCGAAACCAACTGCGAAATCCGCCGAACTGAGCTATGAAAAATTTAAGATTTATAGACGTAATAATGCCTTTAATTTATGAGTTTATTTCTCTTGCAATCGTTTCAACAGAGGCGTAACTCTTTTCTTATCAGATATCCGGCTGCGATGTCTAGTTTTGTATGATCAACGTGATGAATAGGAAATTCATGACGGTTCTTCTTACTTTTAGAATCTAGATTGATAGTCAATAAAAATGCCAAAATATGCTGTCTTGAAAACAGGATGTCTTGCCATCTTGTTGGAAAATATTTGAGATTTCTAATGCCTGAATAAAATGAAGCTATAAAAATATTTGATAGTCTTTAGATAATAATGTATAAAAACAAAACGAATTAAATAGTTGTAAATAGTTTTTTGTGGCTTTAGAACACAATATTTCAATATTCTAATAATATTTACAACATTGTATATTTATATCAATACAGTCAATCCTTCTATAAAGCACTCTATTTTGTTTGAATTGCAGATTCTTACCATAGACGTTGAGTTGATTTTTCATATAATGTTCTTTTCTTTGCTGTACGTTGAACCGCTTCTCGGGAGCATCGGGCTAATTGTCAGATCTTATGAAAACGTTATAGAAGGGTTATCTGTATTCAACGACTGATACACATACAAAGTTACAAATACACTAAATATCAATCACCTTATATGACATTTCTCTCATCAAAAAATCGAAGAAAAATTAACGGTAGACATTGGGATTCAAACCACGAACATTTCCAACGTGTTCATTTCATTACCCGCCGACAAGCGGAACAAAGACGTCTAGCGTCGGCCAATAAAGTGAACATGGTTGTTAAGTATTGTGATTTTTGAGTTTAGCCGTGTGTGGGGGAATGGTTTAGATCCAAAATTTCAACCACCATTGCAGGGGTCTCTTTCAGGGTTGAAGACTTTGTGCTACGATACCACATCTGGCTGTGAAAACCTAAGAAGTTTTTTATGGTTGTTAAGGTTCGTGGTTCGAAACCTGGCGTCTACTGTTTATTTTTTCTGATTTTAAATGAGACAAAAGTCATATAAGATGATCTTCGCTGTCAATTTGTATGATTGCCAGCTGCTTACTATCTTTTGTAAGTTATGGATATAAATAATGTGGCATTATTTCTTCTACTTAAATTTTGTATAGGGTCTGCAAAATAACTTTTTTTTTTTTTTTGAAAAACGTCGCAAAACAGCGAGTGTAGCTTCGGCTGTGTGGCACGTAGCGCCGTCTTGTTGAAACCAAATGTTGCCAATATCCTCTTCTTCAATTTTTGTGAACAAAAATGGCCCGATAACGATCGCCATCGACTGTAACGGCCACTCCTTGCTCATTTTCGAAGAAAAATGGCCTGATTTTCAAAGTAATGTCACAATATTTCTCAGCGTTGTTCAAGCGTATACACAACCATATTCGTTTAGCGGAAGAATAAAATTAATGATTTGTCAAATCAGACATGAGCTAAGTGTTACCATTCACGAAATAAGCACTAGTTAAAAAAAAAAAGTAAGATGGCGGTCCCTATATGTTTAAATTTCCATTATGCATTACTTGCTGCATTATTAAATAAGTAGAGTAACGTCCCACTGCTTGTATAATAAGATACCCCCAATAACCAGACTGAAGTCGCAAAGCAGTTTTCTGAGATTCAAACAACCTTTCACATCCGGCCCTGAAAATGAGGTACTCCAGTTATGGCAACATGTCGCATCAGAGGATTTCATTATTCCAATAGAAGGCTTCCCAACTGGCAAGATCCTTGACTGGCGGACCTGGAAATCCCTGAACAGATTAAGAGCTGGAGTTGGTAGAACAAAGAACAACCTCGAGCGGTGGGGAATGATTCGGCAGGGAAAGACGTTATTGTGCGACTGCGAAGACCTGCAGACCACCTCACACTTAAGATCCTGCTCCATGTGCCCAACAAGCTGCACACCTCAAGCTGGGAAACATATCGATGTTGCCAGATACTGCGCAGAAATATTTTGACGTCGCTGACACGAAGAAGAAGAAGAAGCTAACTGTGCAAAATAGAGTAATTATAAAATTTGTCATTGCTGACTTAGAACAAGGTATTGGCAAACAATAGTTGCGCTCATGAGTTAATCGTGTTTTTGTTATAATTTTATTAGCCACCAAGTATGTTATTATTTTTACATACAATCAGTGAGAAATCTACGCGTGGTCTTTTGAAACTTGGTTAATTTTGAGCTATTGTTTTGCGTAATTGTTGCTATTTTGAATAATTAACCGCGTCAAAGTGGCGTGGGTTCATGCCACAAAGCCGTTTTTTAAGCTATAATTACCGGCTACACAAGAGGCCTAAACTTAATCAAAAAGCTTGTTTGGACATGAAATATTATTGTCTATAAAAACACATTATTTTAATCTTAGATCGACGGATTCTTTTTTATACTTACGACCCAGTTTGTACGCTATTATTAATAAAAAAAACCGTGTCAAAATATTAAGCAATATTATGGTTTATTATAGTAATCAAAGGTTCAATTATGCGCCGAGAACAAAGATTGATTGTCGACTGATATAGTGAATAATCAGATTCTTGTTTGTGTAAAGTACTCATATATAGTACGGATTTACGTGAAACTTATTTTATTATGGAGAAAGGTGTTTATTTTTTTTTAAAATAATGTTTTATGGTTAAAATCCACGTCGAAGAATCATCATTTTATTATATTATTTCATCAAAACTTATGACTTCATTATAGAAAGATATTTCAACATTGCAAATATTATGTTTCTTGCGTTACACGATGGAAGAAATAATAAGCGTACTTTTCTTAAATTAGTTTTTGTATAATCTTGTAGTAAAAATATTGCGTTTATAAATAGTTGTTAATGTATTTACACCTTAGGCTGAAATTATAGAGTCAATGGTTTCATATTATGAACGTTTTACGTATTGCCATATCTGGTGGATTGCTGTAGTATTTATTAAGAGTTATGCTACCTATCACACCCGAAGGTGTATCTAGGATCTTATATGGTTCATATATAACCAGAGCCTTGGGATGAGGCTCAATCTAACCAATTACACGAGGTGAGCAAGAAGCGGTAACCCATTCAAATTTCGATCTGCGTTTGAAATTGCTTTACTTCAGTGATTGAACAAGATCGACTGACGTACTTGAAGATTCAACACATAATTTGTGACACATATGTCATACTTGTACAAGCGTATAGCCATAGGTAAACTAACCTATTATTATATTTTGAAATTAGCTAGAAGCATTTAAAACTGCCAAAAAAATCATGCAGCTGATTCTTTTGACGGTCGCCATCAAAGACACAACGCGTTGTCGTGTGCAGAGACCAAAAGACCTCCATTACCACGAGCACAACGTCTGTCCATTAATCTTCTCCATCAATGCCCACTGGCTCGTTCACCGCTCAAAACGCTGAAATTGGATACGGTCTTCTGATAATGATATTCCTCAGTCTGTAGCACAATGTCCTCGGAGCTCTTCAGCCGAACTTGTGGGACTAATCTCCTAGGAAAGACGAGTAGAGTGCATTCAGACGTTGCATTCAATTTCGCTAAGCCAGAGATCTGATCGCTGGAGCGAGAAATTTTGTTTCTAAGCTTCAGGAATATAATACACGAAGCGTCTCCTGCTGGAGAGATTGAATAGCAAAGAGTGAAGAGACGTTTTCTGATTCTCGTTAAAAATGGTCTGAGTTTCGCGTCAGTTGGCGAAGTGCTTTTGGTCGGGACTTAAGACTTAGCGTTCACGGATGAATTGATATTGTGAAATGAATTATTCACCGGTCGTCTGTGGGTATTAACTATTATGAAAATGTTGGGTAGTTTACGCATCGGCGTGTTGGCCTGAATGCTGCGTCCTTATTATCTGCCTACATAAATTATGTCGAGTAAGTTATCCATTCGGAAGACACAATGAATCACTTTTAAATTTGACAGAAATCTTTCGGTAAGGGAGCATTATACATTGTAAAGGAGTAGCGTCGCGTATCGCAGCGTTGTAGGTCAAAACGAACCAAATAACTTCGTAATTTTACCGAGCTATTCGGTTTTGTACACAGAAGAAGTAAAATATATATGCAGATAAATTACCCTTCTTTGTTCCAAAATTTTGTATAAAATATATTTCTGAGAATGTCGATCATTAGTTCATAGTTGATATTTTCTAGCTGTATTCTATTTTTCATTACGTACAATGGTTCTTAGTATGGATATACGAGTAAAGCTCGTACAAGGAAAATAATATTAGATATTAATTTAAAGAAATATGTTTTAACAAACTTATGAAATTGGATTTATAGATAAGCAGTATATCCACAAAGTTCACACAAATCATTATCAAATATTACTTGGCATTCCCATAGATTACAGCTTAAATTGTGGAGTTTCCAAGGGATGACTGAATGTGTATACTTCTTTATGTAATCATATTATAACCTTTAAATACATTTACTTGAGTTATTTAATATGTTTGCCAGGGATTAAAATATTTGGGATATCCAGCATGAAAGATAACCAGAGATAAACTTTTAAGTTATATACAATTTAATACTCAAACTAAAATTATATGAAATAATTTATTCCAACAAGTCGAAAATAATTCATCAAAGGGACCGCCTCGACCTTAATATAAATATTTGTTAGCATTATTTCTGTTAATATTAAGTGTGTTTATATACCCCCATGGCAGCAAAAAAACCCACCACTTTATGATTTAATATTTCTGTCAAACAAACGGAACAATGGGCGAACAAATAGAGTTATGAAAGATTTCGTGTTTCATTTTATGAGATGGCTCACCTCTGAACAACGGCGTTCCAAGAACAGACGATACACAGTCGAGAACAAGAGACCCTGGACCAGTTATGCACAACCAACGTTTGGAGACCTATAAAATTTACATTTGAGGATGTCTGGATGTCGGGTTGCGGAGGACCGAGAGGAATGGAGATCGAGATGCAAGATTCAGTTGCTGCAAACCAATCCACCGGATTGATGCTACGAAGAAGAAGATGTCCAAACTTCATTCATATATTTATTTTATTTAAATTAATTTCGGGGAGAGAAAATTGTTGAAATTTGAAGGCCAAACATAAATTAAAAATAAATGTTTTCTTTGTTCAACATTTGATAAAATAAGTCAAGAAGATAATAACACGACCTTGTCTAAATATATGTGTACCAGAAAATTGATATTAAATTTAAGTTTTACTTAGTAAGTATATAGGAGTTGAGTTTTGGCCTAAATATGCTCCTAACTAGTTAATATCAGATAATTAAGGTTTTGTTTTAATGAAGATAGTACTTGTAAATGCACTGCAATGATAGATAAATATTTATGGTCAACATCTCAATAATATTAATTAACGAGAAACTAGGTCATGAAAGATTCATGTATCATTGCTGAACATATATCAAGTTGAATTAAGTGTGAGATAACATAAGTTATGTGTCATATATTGAGTAAGAGAGGGCTCCTGGTGATAAAGCGCGATATATGATGGGATACAGCATTTTGATTCCATTCAATTCCCGGGCATTAATATTATAAAATAATTTATAAAGTAAGTAGCCAAAAATTTGCGATTTTTAAATAATTTTTGTTCTGAAAAGGTTTTGATTCACTATTCTAAACAAGCCATTCTTCTGAAATTTATAACCACCTAGCCGGCGGCGGGGCGTTTGAGAGACGAGTTTTTTTTACCTGCGGCGCTATTTAGAATCGGAAATAATGGTTTATGCCGCTTATAGGGCAACAATGTGACATTCAAGACGCCTGTTTTAATCCTCACCCAACAAAAAGCCTTCACAGGGCTGCTGGGATTGGCCCAAAACAGAGGCGGCGAGTAACAAAAATATTTATAAAATAGCTGAACGAGAATATTGAGAAAAATTAAAACGCGATTTTTGTATACTCGGATATACGAGGAATGATCGAGATGCAAGATTCTGTTGCTGCAAACCAATCCACCGGATTGATACTACGAAGAAGATTTGTATACAGCATGTTTGTTATCCAAATGACATTGACGACATAGACGATAGTTGAGGGTAACAATTACAGAAGGATTCTTAAAGTATCTGTAATAAGTATTTGAGTAAACTATTGTTTTTCATATGCATCTGTAGAAGATATAGAGTAGTAAAGAATGATACATGATCTTGTTGCTGCATACCAATCGTTCAAATCATTTCTCTATGCAATATTCGCTCCCAAGATGAACAAAATGAAACAAACTTAAGGTACTATGAAACTCATGAACTTGATTACAATAATTAAAACCTAAGGGTATACAAAAAGCCAGCATTAAATCATGTTTTATTTTTGCTCGCTCAATAGCGAAACCCAAATATGCCTCAGATACTTTGGTTGTCATTTCTTTAAGACTCTCGCTCTGAAACCTGTTAAGATGCATAGTAGAATTTTAGGTAGGAAATGTTAATTAATAACTATTTGGGTGATCATATGCCTCAACTGGAGGGAGCGGAAAAAATACTAACATCTTCCTCTCTCTCAAAAGGTGTTATACCATCACGTGATGGTAGGATTAGGAGCAGAATGATAACACAGATTTTTTCAGAAGCACATTGACATATATTTACGATAAAACTTTACAAATTTAGGGCTCGACCTAGTCACAGCATTAGGCCGAGGCACAACTGGCGTGATGGGCTGTCGCACCGGCGCCCCAAGCGGCGGTCTATGTAACTAGTCTCAATATGGCGGACACAAATGTATGACAAGCGAACAGAAATAAGAGACGAAAGATCGTACATCGAGGTTTTCGGTATCAGTCAGCAAGGGCTACATCATGCTGATGTCAATACATTCAAAGAAGTAGATCGCTTCTGTTATTATTGAAACGCTATAGTATTTACCAAGGGCTGAGGCTTTCTCTAAAGGATTCTAAAGGTAAGTAGCAGAAATTATAGGTTGTTAACTTTAAGAAATGTCTCTGTATACGTGTCTTGAGTTGGTTACCTTAAGTCAAGGAATAATTTTGGACACGGGTTTAAGTATTCTTCATGAATAGTCGTATGTACAGATGTGCACAAATCATCAAAAGGCCTAGAAAATGATTTTCGTTTTCGTCACCACGCGACGCCTGTCCGCGCCCGGGCGGTCCTTTCTCGACTGCGGCAGTTTTTATTTGACCATCCAGTTCTTTGTGAGCTGAAGCCCAGACTGTTCCTCGCAGGTAATAATCATAAAGCGGCGGCTGGACCCACGAGACCAAGATCCGGACCTCTGGACGCTGCAAACATGAGAGTCACCATTTTTTGCAACCAGTTTTGCGCAATGTTGGATGCAGTGTTTTTACGCCAATTGTATGAACACTGAACAGTCAAATGTTTATTATTTATACGAATGTTGTTTGGACATAAATCTACTCTAGTCATTGGATTGAGTCGTATCTTAGGACCTAATGGTTCAGGCCTGGGGAGAATCTGACTAGTCAATCGATCTCTTTAAAAATATATATCAAGAAATAATATGCTTCAGATACTAAAACTGCCATAATATCAAGACTCTGGGCTCCTGCCACGAAGGTCGCCGGAAACCTTATATGTTCCTTGGTGAATCTTTGGGTGTAGATATTATATCTTGGGATAAGGTATAGGCAGTAGCAACTGACAGAACTGAGTGGCGTCAATTGGTGGTGGCTATATGTTTCAGTTATGAAACGAAAATGCGAAAAAAAAATGTATCTTTTTTATTTTAACTCATACGAGAGAATAACTTCAAATGGTGATAGCGGTTCTAAAGTTTTTCATCTGTGAAATTCTATGAAACTTAATATCTGTTGCATAGCTAGAGTATATGATCGTCAAAAATTGCCACCACACATCTTAAAAAGTATAAGCTGTCATGGTCCATGTCTTGCTCAAAATATACGGGGAGATCCATCTAGGAACATTTGGAATATATCACAGCTGCCTTATTTCCGAAACCTGGATGAAAGTCATCAAACCTATTTGTCAATTTATCTGCCAGCTATTGATAAATGAAAAGTCGTACCTAAGAGTAAGTTTGCCGGTGAATATTTTGGTGAAATGTGTATGTATTCAGTTTTTTATTACACAAATTAAATATTCTGCGTGTACAAATCTAAAATAAAATATATCTGTGACTGTGTGTCATTCATAAAAAAAATGATAGCGTATGTTGTTGGACCTTATCATCTTATCACAACGAAATGTCAACATTTTCACGTCTCTATTGTCACAAGCTGAGATGTGGCCCGATATAAATTCCTGTCATTTTTCTCATATTTGACTTCCCTAAAACTGACGCACCTTCTTTAATGATAATATAGTATTCGTTCAGAAAAAAATATGTGTCACGTTTGTGAATCATAATGTCATGTGACTGGTAATAAAGCAGCGTGAATGAATAAAATAAACACACGGCTCCTCGCAAATGGTTCTAGTGTAATAAAATAAAGTGCGCTCTACCTACTTTTATGTATTTTTTATTATCCACTTCTAGGAAGTCAATGAATGGTGAATCGCGTAGCTTATCTCTTCTTGTAGTATGAATGGAAATTTCCTGAAATATTGTGCTTTTGACGTAAAATAAATATCGTTTCATAAGCCACGCGTTTACATGAAATAATTTTGACTACATATTTAGTTCTAGTAAAATAATGTCATTCATTGCTTAAAAAGTAATCAGATTTTAAGTGCCTAGTTTTACGACATCCGGAGTATAAGATCTTATCACCTTAAGCGATGATATTTATTCATAATATAACATTTATTTATATATATGTACCACATTTTTATGACTTCATTAAAATGATATCTTACGAAGAATCAAAATTCATTAATTATATCTGTATATTTATATTTATTATTTTACTGACTATGCTGCTCTATAATAAAATAATAAAGCATTACATAATAAATGAAAAACATTGTATCTTTTTAGAATGACATTCAAAATTAAATAAAGGAATTTAATTTGATTTTCATTATATAGCGTTTTTTTTTTGACATATTTATTACGTAATTTTGTTTATTATTAATACATTTTACCTTATAATTCTAAATTTTAATAAAACAGCGATATATGATAATCATACATATATCATTGTTAGAGTATTGAATTTAAAGTAAACTGGGGAACTGTTAAAAATAAAACTTCTTTTATCCAACAATAAAATATGTAATTAATTTATAACAAGTATCATATATGAAAATATATTTTATAATGATAAAATGTGTATTAATTTCTCGGTAAAAGAATTTAGGTAAACTGGCTGCAGATGGAATCAAATGGACGAGAGAAATGTCATATAATATGGTTTTTACTATATATTTCTAAATGTTTTCAATTGTAGAAATTGTTTAATTGTACAAAAAATGTGTTTATAAATGAAAAGAATCATTACTCAGCAATCAGCATCATGAATATTTAAACATCTTGTTGTTTTAAATATTAAGAATAAAATTAAGATACTGATTACAGAAAAATAAGCTAGCTTTTGTGTTTGGAAGAATGCATAAATTAATGATGCTTAAAAGGATGTAAGAGTATGTATGTCAAAAATGTGTTTGAAAATGAAAAAAAATAATTCAGAGTTAGGTAACGTGGATATTTTAGTAGTAAAAATACTACGAATCTACATTATGAAATGTGTATTGCATAATGGTCCCGAAATATGGTTTATTCATATAAGAAGGATAAATGGCGGCGTGGTTAGAGCCCGAAAAAGCATTTTCAGCAGGCGAGTCAGAAAGGCTTTTAAAATCCGGAATAAAACAGAAAACAGAACGGAATCAGTGCGGATTGTATGAAAATCCGCGAGGAAATGCTTGCATATTTGCGGGCGAGATTTTTCAATCCACGCAAGCCGGAATGCTGGATATAAATAACTCTTTCAGCCGTCGCAAACTTAAAACTCCATGCTCATATACCCACCATAACAGCCTCTGACACATTAAATGTGGTTAGACGGTTAGAATTACATACTTTGAATATATTTCACGATAAAATTACTAAAAATTAAAATATATATTTATTCAAATATAAAATTCTTTCTTATCTTGAGATACTTATGTTGGGACATTGAAGCACTATATATTTAGTAGTACAAGTCTCAACTTTAATTCGTTGGCATATTTTATGCAGTGTAAAAATGGTAAATACTTTTTGTTAATTTAAACCTCGAATGTTGCTTATTTAAGTGTACAGAAGATGCTTCTTTAGTACCCAAAATAATCCAAATTAAATAACGACTGATTAAAACAAAAATGCATCTTTTCATTACCTGGCGTAGTTCTACAGTACTGCGTGTAAATTTTCATGAAATTTGAATAACATGGTTTGAAATAAAACAATTTATTAATTATATACTCACTTTTAAACGATCATAATAACATACAATTGAACTTCTTCTTCGTGTCAATGAGATCAAATAAATTTTAGAATTATACTTTTCAACATCGATGGCCTATTTGTTTCCAAACTTATGGTCTTGACAGAAGTACTTAGTAAGAGACATGATAAAATATATTATATTTGATGTAGTTTGAAGATCTCCTTAGTAATATATTAACGTCTTAACTAGTGACACATATATTAAAAGATATTTAAGATTACTAGTAAATGTATGTGCAGAAAATTTTGAAGTTGCCATGTGATCCATGCAAAGAGCGGAAAGAAAAAAAAACATATATATATTTGCCGGGGAGCTTTTTCAATCTCCGTTCGCTGGGATGTTGGCTATAACTCTTCTGGGCGTCACGGACGGAAGGTAAGCCTCGGAAGCTCGAAAGCTCAGTGCTTTGATGCGTCGGAGGCGGAACGCAAGGCAACGTTAACAAAACAATTTTAATTTCTCGCTCGTGTGAATAGAGTAGTTAACATAATATAATCAATTGAACTTTTAATGTACGATTATATTGTAGATATTTCAGTAATATATTTTTATCAGTATTTCCATTTACCGGAGCAATATGATTGTCACAAGCTGCCGCCATAAATCTCTGTTAACTTCCATACTTTTTGCCTCATTCCAAGTCAGCACTGTCTCCCGGAGCTCCAGTGAATACATTTTATATACTTATTTATATATTTTAATATATTTGAATTAAGCCGCGCGGAAGGTGTTTTTTGTAATATATTTTTTATTAGGTTTAATAAATTACCGTTATCAGAAATGTCTAATTACTCATTTTCATATATTTTATTATTTAAAATAGTTTATCTTGATTACTAAGAGTCATGTGTATATAAGGTGTTTGGCTTTATATATTTGATAAAAATAAGAGCATGTGGTAAAAAGTATCACAAAATATCTTCCTATATCCTTTTCATATCTGAAAATTTATGACCTCGGCAAATTGCTGCAACTCAATTATTTCAGCAACCATTGTCCATGACTTATCCCAAGAATCTGTACACCTAGAGTTCCACCAAGGAATATATAATATGTACTCTTATAATATGGTTTCCGACGACCTTCAGGTGGGAACGTAAGAAGGTTTTAGTTGTTACTTGTAGGACATGTTTTGACTCTTATCTGTTTGTTGTGCTTATAATAAATTAAAATTCACTTCTGAAATAAATTCAGATTCAGTTTTATGCTGTTCCCAAACATAACATAAGCGATCTATGACTCTTGTTAACATACTCACGCGCGCGTCTAAGATTTAAAAATATTTCTTCTGAATGCCATAAAACGTATGGAACCCCATCAAACTGTGGTTTTTGTACTCGTATGTGTTGACAGCGGGTCTCGGCGCGCTTTTGTCAGGGATCCCTACCGCACCCCGCCTGGCAGATCAATGCAGCCGCTCCCTGCATCTTAACTTAAGGCAAAACACACTACTTATCAAAATATTATGCCTATTTCTCGTATTTGTTTTTACAATTAGATGGCCGGTTGTTGGTCGGATGAAACACACCGCGTAAGGCAAGAAGCAAGGAAAGATTATTTTTACTTCATGAGAACACTTGTTGTAAGATTTGATTTTCGTAAAAATGCTCATTGATGAATATTCATCTGCTTCTATAATTTGTGTACTGATCAAAACTCATCTCTTTGCTGAGGTACTTTGGTCTCTAAAAATTGTCGTCTAACAGTTCAGTCATCAGTCACGATTGCTTCATTCCGATAACTTTTATATAAATTTATATTTCCTGAACCATAAAATCACGGGAATAGAGAAAAAAAGACTGTAATTTATGCTCTCTCTTGACACCTAGAAAATGGTAAACTTTATAATTGGAAACCATGCTATATAAGCGATGGTTATTCACAGGTAGAGATTGTAAATTCATCATTATCATCATCAACATGTGTCCGTTCACTGAAAAACGTAGATTTCCCGCACAGACCTTAAGCAAGAACTACGTTATTATTTAATATCTGTGTTTTTCCCGTATTCTTTATCTCAAATATTTGTTTTTCACATCCAACCTTCTGCCGGTATTTTTTTAATGTGGTCAATTCATCTTGCAAAATTGTTTTTTCAAGTTTTTGGATTCCATTCCTATTTGACTTCCATTGATCAACGTCCTTTTAGTCGAATAGAATAGAAGAAATTGATTATTTTAATTTTTAAAAATAATATTTATTATTTTATAGACGTTTTTTTTACCTTTACAACGTGTTTCAAGTTTCTCATAACTTTTTCGCATAAAAGTTTTAACAAATTCTTGAAAAAAATCCTTTCAAATGTTTGATGTATGCATTAAGCTTGATACAAATACACATAAATATACTTTTTTTTTATTGAATATTACTTGAATGTAATGCCCCTGTAAACAGTGTTCCATCCCAAGGCAGTTGTTTTCTTTCGTAACTCCTTGCCTAGGCACGTCCCGCCTTGTGTTTTCTTTCCTTCGATGAAGCGCCGGTAGCGAGTGAGGAGCTTCTCATCCTCAGAGAGCACCAACTCCACAGTCTCAGCGCCACGACGTGTGTTCCTTCATCTCCCGGTGACGTGTCTTTATTTTTATTGTCCCGTATTGATTGCAGTGTTTGTTTGTGGCGAGAGGGGTGCGATGAAAAAATATTTGGGAAGCGCAAGCAGTAATAATATATCATATAGGCACTTATTGTACTACACTATTTTTAGTAAATGCTCAAAATGTAATATATTTGTCCATTTAATTATTATAAACGAAAAATTTACTCGTATATTGTCTCTCATCCATAATAATAGCAATTTCCAAATATGCAATCGTATTTAATTTTTTTCTTTTTATTTTCATTTATCCATCAATCCTCTCTCGGAGGATGGAGCATATGGTAGCTTTAAATTGCCGTCAAAAAGTTATAATAGCTGCTGCAATCTTCGCTTCAACCTAAGTCATCTTTGAATCCCGAACCTTTGCCTTGTATATTTTATGTGTAGTACAAGGAAAAACTCCAAAATAGCAAGTTAAGTTAGCGAGACATCCAGTGCACCAGTTTTCCCGTGCACCAAATGTCCTGTGCACCAGAGTCGTAGAACGAATTGTCTGGGGACGAAATGCAGCGGAACCAATACGAATCTTCTTTAATTGAATTGTAATACTTGATCTACTAAATAATAAACACAAAAAATATATTATTACGAGTAAAAAGGGGTCTGAAGTATAAACGTAAACATCTATTCCCTTGTTCAAATATTCACACAAAATAATGAATACTAAGAGTGTACGAGAACTGATTTTTTTAACACATGGCCCATCTTCCGCCTAATTTAAAATTCTGTGTACTATCATGCATTGTGTTGGCCGCATATCAAGTCTGTACGTGACCCGGAAGCCTCCATTATCACGTTTGCGCACCTGGTTAAAAAACCGAATAACCTCGTTAGGGTGAACTTCATCTCAAGGTGGGTGAAGACGAACCTTTGAGAGCGGACTAGGGCTGACAAAAAGAATTTAGTTTTATTTTTAGTCATTCTTTCATACCTTTAATTTTTTTCGTTCATATTGCTAATACGAGTATCATATTATAAAAAAGTTATTAAGTTGAGTATATTTAACCCTTGGACACGACCAGGGGTGAAATATACGGGGGTCCGTTAACAGACTTCGGACCGGAGTATGCAAGACGAGGACACAAATGAAAGCCTGGCAGTTTTACTGAATATAAAAATATAAAGACTGAATATGACTGCGGCGTGGAGCAGACCCTGTTACACCTTCTGGAGTGTGCGCTGTGTCTGAGTAGCGGCACCCAGGAAGACCTGATGATGGCCGGGAGTAATGCCATTGATGATGGGCAACTGGGCAGACAGGATCTGACCGTTGATTTTGACACGATTATATATATTGATATCCTCCTCTTCCATTTAGACATCGGTTTACTGGATGAAGGATGCAGGATCAGGTTCACAATACAAAACACTTGTTTCTGTTTCACCGTTGCGGCGCACCATATAGGCGCGACCATAACGGTCGCGAGCGTTTTTCCAAACTGGCAGCTCACGGCGTGCTCTCACATCTCGGCGGTACCAACCGCCAAGATGACAGTCTTACCAACTGGCAATGGGCCAACTGTCATAACCATTATTTTGGCGTATGCAAACACCATTTAACATTATATAATTAAACTAACATTCTATGTAGATGTCAGTCAAGCGAACAAAAATAAGAGACAAAAGATCGTTTGTCGAGGCTTTACGGCATCGGCCTTAAGGAGCTATATCAAGCTGATATCAATATATTAAGTTGAGTAGCAGCTGAGCTAGTTCCGCTTAAAGTCATTCGCGAAGGCGTCGAAAGTTTGTCGAGGTTTTAAGTGTAGAAGAGCATTAATGCTACTTCGCTTTACTTAGGTGTAAATTGATTCACTTTGCAGAGTATATATGTAAAGAATCGCAGTACCAAAATCACTAAAGGAGAACACGATATCTTCCCAACCGTTTGGTCGGTGAAGAAACGAAGTTTAAGTGGCTCTAACATGCTATTCGGATTCCACAATGGAACATAAAATACAGCTGCCTTTTTTAGACTCTTCTCTCATCGGTCTGAAAAGCCATGAAGATTCTAACATTTTATGTACTCAGTCAAGCCAAATACATGTACACGAGGACTAGGGTTGCTACATAATTTTGAAATTGGATTTTATAATGACGGATATGGATTTATGATGATATTTGGTAAAGACAGTGATTGCATCTATGAACATATCACACAAAGTAGCCCCTGCAATAGCAAGTGTGAGGTGCAGCTCAGGCCTGCTTGCTTGCGGCGGTAGAGTGCTAAGCAGTGTCATATCCACGACCCGCGCTAGTTAGCTGGTCGACAACACTTTTATTTTAGAAACTAGGGGTTGTGTCAAAACAGAGACAGCTCGTTACGATATAAGACTGTTTGAAAACTCTTTCATTTACTCGGATATTTTTTGGAAAGGAGCAAACATAAATACTTTTTATTTTAATCTTATATGGATCACGTTGAGCACTGATTATTTACATACTAGATCGCCGAAATATCTAACCTGTAGAAAAAATAAAAGGACATTTGAGTAATATGGATTTTAGAACATCTTGAAATATATGAAGCACTTAATATTAAATTGAACATTATTAAAAATAAATTTATCTCATGCTTTATTCACCGTTACTTTAAGCCTTTCCGTTACATAAATAATTATATCGTTTAATTTTACCTTTGAATACAGAAGTCTGCAACATTATATTATACTCGTAATATGACACTGAATAAACTTCATGTACTACAAAACTCACTTTTATAACTATGTAATAAAGTAATCAACATGAATTTGACGGGTCATAAAATTGACGTATGAGATCATTTTATAGAAACATATTTAACGCGTCGTATAGGAATCTTATTTATACGAATGTCTGATAGGAATTAATTGTATAAAATAAGTATCTAATTAATGAGATGGTAATAACAACGTTTTAATAACTTGACTTAAGAGAATAGTAATGGTGAAAGAATGAAGATTATGGACAACATATAAAAAAGTTGAATTTGGTTGTGAAGTTTGTTATATGTTTATGAAGTAATAAAAAAGTAATCAGTGGTTCACATTTATATCAGATTCAGACATTCTTAAAAACTTTGCAAAAAGATCGCTATTGTCCATGTGGCGACACTGTAAATGTGTTTCAGAGAGTTGTTAAGAAGGAAGCTGTTCGTGTCTTGTTGTTTTTAGCCGGCGACAACAGTAACCAAAGCTCGGTGCAGCTGATAGTTAAAGCTCCGCCCTCTCCATTCTCTACTAGTCTTCTCCACCCATTATCTGCAACACCACTCAGCTAAAGGAGGGAGCTTTAGAGAGACGATGACTCTCAAAAGAAAACACCGTCATCATCAGTTACTTGAAGGGTCTTTGGGAGTGGTTATAAATGCAAGATTGCTTCAGATATTGATCGAAGATTATAAAAAAGTGCATATATTATTTATTGAATAAATGTTTCAATCCTAAAAATATGAAACTTAAAAAAAGTTCGTTGTGTTTCGTAGACTAAGCATACACTATTTAAAATAAATCAATAGTAGCTTCTACACCAAAGAAAAACATCGATCAGATGTATGACCTTACCACATATTGATTTTATTACGAATGGGATAGAAAAATTGGCGAAGTATTTCAAAAAATTTCACATGGTGAAGGGACATTTAGTAAGTCTTGCAACGTTTGTAGGAACCATTCTTTAAATTGAAAAAAATAAACGAATATGAAGGATATAGATATCACGAATTGCCTTGTCAGCTGTGCTTTCCTACACAGAGTGTGTTTAGTGGAGTACATTAAATGTTTATTTCATGACGGCTTTCCAGAGCAGCAAGAGCCCTGAGGTCTGGAATAAAAAGCAGCCTGAATATCGTCTTATGATTGACCCAAAGATGAAATGCTGCCATGTTAGCTTTTGTTTATCACTTCATTTATATTGTGGCTTTTGGGTTGAGCCGTTTGTGTGGTGAACTTCCTTCAACCAACATTTCAACCGCCATTGCAGGGGTCTTCTTCAGAATTGATAATTTATTTAGTTCTTGAGTTGGTTTATTCTGATTATATATATATATATATTTTATATTTAAATAAATTATCAATATATCAAATAAAACAAAAACTAAATAAATTATCAATCTTGAAGAAGACCCCTGCAATGGCGGTCGAAATATTGGTTGAAAGAAGTTCGCCACAAACGGCTCAACCCAAAAGCAAAAATATCAAATCTGGCCGTGAAAACCTAAGAAGTCACCTCATTCATGTTTACAAAATCACACGATTATACGCCTAATATTCTACGCAAACAATTTTTCATTTATAAGCACGCATATAATTTTGGTTAAGTATCGGAATTTACAGTTTTGATAAATAAATGAGACGTAATACATGCGAAAATTTGATTAGATGAATTATATAATTTTTTATACCTCTTATTGTTTTTAGAGATTACTTTCACGCTATTAAAAAGTGTGATAAAATTTTGCTTTGAATAAATATAACTCACTAAAAAAGTGCAGGATTAGCCGTCGCGTCTGCGTCCATTCTCCTACCTTGCATCTTGACATCTCCAACTTATAATATTACAAAGACTTCTTCAGTCTTGATGCAAGATCCCCGCTGCAAACTTGGATAGTAAAAGATAACCTTAGGGGCGAGACCGAGCGGCACGAAGCTCAGGCGAGCGAGGGCACAAAGCCCCGGTACCGAGGCGCCGGCACGCTCGGCCTCTCTGCATATGAAGAGCGAACGTGAAAGCTTACAACTAAAAGCTCATATTGGCTGAGCTTTATTTTTCGGAAGAAAGTTCGAAAATTTTCAATTCATACCACTGCTGAAATAAAGCCATGAATGCAAGATATTGATTTGCAGACGTTTTAAATATTTTAACTTTCACTTTTGTAATATTAAATGATAGTTCTATTCTTCATATGTGTTACTATATATTTAAGATATTTAAGGTAGTAGAAAGTTTTGATGGGAATTAGTTACAATTGTGTATTATTCAGGGAACGGACATGGAAATGAATGAATTAAGTGATGTTTACTGTTTATTTGTAGACTATGATAATTTACATAATAAATAAATATCATAAACATAATATCGTACACTACCATTTTACGATATTATATTTAATCAACAAGAATCCATTTCAAAATTAGAAGTCTTATTTTATATTTCAATTGGAAAACTACATGATCTAATAATTTCATTCTGATCAGTGTCTTACTGGCTTCATGATTATTTATGTTTTTAGCGTTTATTTTGAGAAACAATTTAGATATAGAACACATATTGCTACTAGTATTTAACTATTTTTTGTGCGTATTAAAAACATTTTATTAAACGTGAAACTATTCTCTTCATTTCTGTAATTAAAAATTAATTAAGAAAATCTACAGTAAGGTAAAAAAAAAGATATTTGATATCTTAGTTTTTGTTGTTTTTTTTATAAGTGATCTATTTTTTAGGGGAATTTACCTATACTGATTACTAAAATAAGAAAATTGTTCACTTTTATCTTTAAGTAAATATTAAAATTACGTGTTGGCTATTAATATTTTTATAGTTCACTATTAATTTTTGTTGCTTACCAGCTTATTCTTTACTTTATCAATCACTTGCATCCGTATTTTTACCTTTAAATACAAGAACATACAGCTTATTGTCATAACACTTAATTCCATCCGCTCTTTGTCCATTTTAACCCCAAAATCTTACGATAAGTTTGTTAGTCTGTTATCTGCAGCGTGGTGAGCACTTGGCCCGCAGGCCGGAAGGCGCTACGTTTCCCTCTACGGGCCTCAGGCCACCCGCAACATCCGGTACAACGACGAGCTTTCAGACACCAAGCAAGAAAAGCTCCTTAGGTGCTTTTTTAGTTTTCACAGCATTGGTGACCAACTAAATACGATTTATTCGTTTATATTTCATATTATGTTGTTCGAAAAGTTTTATTAATTTTTTACTGATTTATCATTAACTTAATGCTATTTTTCACAGCTACTTGCACACCTAAGCCGTAAGTTAAAATATTTTGTAAAATCTTAGTTGCTTGTGATTATTATATGGTGTAGGGAGAAGATGTTTTATTAGAAGTAAAACTTGATAGTAAAATTTCGATAAGGTAATTTTGATGTTGAAGATGTACCACGTACTAGAAGGACATTACAATCTGATGACGGCACAATAAATCGTAAAATTGCTGATAGTTAAATCAATCGGATTTTTCTGTTTCTGATTAGTTGAAATGCCTATATCAAAAACGATACAATTTTTATTACGTTGAGAACGAAAAAAAATTATAATACTTATTTAATTATGATTATTTGATAGATATTATGTCACAAACGATGAACAATAACGAAAAAAAAGAAATTTTATTCAGTTTCACAGAGTACATTATATCATACTAATATAAATATAATTTCAGGACGGTGAAAGTACGAAGGCTTTAAAAGTAAATTCCAACCTCAAAGAACGAAATGTTTATAATGTAGTAATGGAATATTTATATTATTTAACTTTTTTATATTATTTATATTATATATTGCTTATTTTTTGTTCTAAGAACCAAATGTTTCGTTCCAATGATACATTTTTGGGTTAAGGTGTTAAAGATAATACCGGAAAGTTTCAGTAGATATAAAAGCTCGCGGGGAAGTGACAAGGAAATACGCTACACAAAAGTGCACACAAACCTGCCGGGGAGCTGAAAATGAAATACAAACAGCCGCTCTCTAAAGCCACAAAAAGTTTATTATCTGCAAACAACCGGGTGACACTGTGAGCCAAGAAGGACTAGAAAGATGGAGTTGTTTTTAATAGATGCTTAGCCTTTGTAACATTTCCGGTGAAAACATCACGTGAATATGAAAAAAATATTAAGATTATTCTTATGAAAATACAGGATTATGTGGCTTGTGATATTTACTATGGGGTATTTTTATAAGCATCTCGTAGCCACATAGAATGTACGTATTTTGGCGTACAGAGAAAATAGTACCATTAGAGGATTTTTTATTGTAGTGAAGTATATGCCAGATTATCGTGATGATGACTTTCCAAGTATTTTTTTAGAGATCTGGAATTAAAAGAAACTATTGAATTGTTATAAACATGTATGTGAAATTAATTATCACTAAACAGTATTGTTAATCTTAAATAACGTATTTGTTATTATAATATTATTTTATGGTTTTTAGGTAACTAGTAGTGTTAAAAATACATTTTTTTCTTTATAAGGTTGTATACAATTGAAATGATATAACAAAAGAACATAATATGACATAAAAGATCAATAAAATAATAAGTTAACTTTTATAATAATCTAAAATATAAAGTATCTTTTCTTAAAACGCTTGGAGAAAATTGGTAATCGGAAAACTCATCTTGATTATTCAAAAGGTTTTCTAGATGTATAAAAGGAACTTTTATTTTTTACTATATATGTTAGAAATCATAAATAAATTTGGCTGTTTTAGTATCAAAAATGATGTTAATGTAATTAAATAGTTTAATTTTTTTTCTCAAAGAGATATAATTGTGTTTAAATGAGTGAATAAATACATTATACGAGTATATTTAGATAATTATTTGAGTTTCAAATATAAAGCTATTTTATGAAAACAAAAAAAAAACTTAATTTAAATAAATACTCATACTTGTTAACAATTTGGGAATAAATTAAATATAAAAAAGCAAAATTAAATTAAACATTAAATAAAAAATGAAATAAAGAAAAAATATATCACAAATAAATAAGTGAATTATTAACTTACTTGTATGTATGCAATATGTATAATTGTCAATGTACTTGTATTATATAATGATCACATACAATAAAATATAATTCTTTTATCTATATTGATGATTTTCTGTAATCAACACTTTCAAACACAACAATCCTGCTGATAAAAAAACATCATCAATTATCAATTTAAAAAAGTTTACTACTAATTAGTATTCAGCTTACGGGCTGGTAGGTATTAATCTAATTTCACCGACCAGGTGCATTTTTTCGATAGGGGTGAGATGAATAATTTATTCACTCTGCCAACTCATCATCGTGAGGGCTGATTTATCAAACCACCAGGTACGTTTGAATAAAGGTACCTGAGGTGATTATCTTGGACCGTTGCACTCTAGTTTCTGACTACCTCTCACCTCAGTAACCACACCCTAATGATAACTCACAACGCATAATGTGGAATATCAAATTTGTGGGCAAAATCAGTGAGGAGAAAATGAATGAAGTTATACATAATACTCTCACAAATTTATGGAAAAACTAAAAAACCAAAAAATGTCCTCTTTTCAAGCTATTTAAAATAGTTTATTTCACCCCTAAAATTGTTTTAAATACGTTGCAAGGATTTTTTGTACAGTCTTTAAAATGAAAAATGAAAAAAAAAACACTTTTTTAGTGTGTTTATCACAATTATTATTATGTAGTTTTATCAAGAGTTTTCAGATAACACAGTTAAAAATATTAAATTTAATAAATACGAGTAGAGTATATGTTTGCACTATGGCAGCATCTTGGAAAATGGATTTATTTTACTGTAAAGGATTTAGAACATTGTCTCTAAATTTCAGTGATAATTTTTACCTTCAGTGAGTATCTGATGCACTTATAGAAGATTATAATTAAAATATGTATTTTATCCCAGTAGACATCTCGTCCATACTATAAGTTTAATATTAAGACAAAACGATGAAAGGTGTAGAAATAGAATCATTTGTTTTCAAATTATATGACAGCAATGTGTTCATATTTGTCAATTGCGAGAATGTTAGACATACTCCTATATGGTATTAAGTTTTATTCTGTAAAAGGATAGAGAAGGCAGATATGGTGAGTTAGTTGTGTGAAAGGGATAACTCTATGGTGGTGAACTTGTGTACTTTTTGACAGTGCCGGCCCTGAGGCTTTTGCTAATAAACAACTGGTCAATTGTAATCCAATTTATCATTCAGCCGCACGAGGGTTGAGGAACACCGCCGCAGGGTATCGGAAAATCAATTTATATACATGAGAGAGATGGAAAGAGAAAAGGGGATAGTGTGTGACGCCATGGTGATATGCAAAATTGAATTATATACATATAATGTGACGCATTATTGATTTTTTTGTTAACTCATTTTTAGTATAGATGGAAGTACATGGTTAAAGCTCCTGTTGTATAAACAGTCATTTAGCTAAAAACTGCTGCAACTTATATTTATAATAAATAAAAAAAAAACTTTCTCATTCTTCTTTACAAGTAAGAATTTTGACATTTGATCAAATTTAAATTCAGTCGTATAATTGATTTAGATAGTAAATGGTTGTGTAGAACTGGAATAATTAAATCAATGAAGAATGAAACGTAGTTTGTTTTTTCCGGAGCTCTGGGAGGTAAAACATGGGATGAGGACCATTGCAGCTGACATTGTTTTATGACAGTTCGTGACGAACATATATTATACACACTCTGAATAAATACTATAGAGACATCTATCGTTATACGATGGTAACATTGGTAACAATGTTATAAATGCAAGATTTTCGACGCATCGATTCGGGCAGTCAGTGGTCGTGTGGTCAAGGGTATTGAACTTGAACAAATGGTTGGTTCCAAGGTTCGCTGGTTCGCATCCCGCCTCTGCCGATATTTTTTCTGAACGAATTGATGTGTATATAAAGAATTTGTTGCGTTATAGTATGTGTATATTTATTTACTTAACATATATTACGTTTTAGTTAAGGAAGCGGACATGGAAATGACGACCACGATGATAAATTAATAATATATAATCATAACTTTCATGCGTTTTTAGATTTTCCTTTTCCATAGTCTTAAAAATATTTCGACATTTTTGAGAATATTTTTATCTACCAGCAATAGTGATCATTATTTTACGACATAAATCTTACGGTCGAGAGATTAGTGCTATACTGGGCAAATTATGATTTTAAATAGGTGATTATGTATCATTTATAATAATTGAAATAATTAATAATAGAAAATTATGAATTATTTAGAGTGTAAGATCTTCAAAAATGTGTAATATGTAAAATAATTCGTCGGATGTTTACTACGGAGTAACCACCGTTCGCATGGCATTTAAGCGGTTTGATTTCTTGACAGTAACCCTTGGTGAACTGTCGAGATGAGATCAGTCATGTCAGGTTGTGACAGGGTTCATCACCTGTGGTCCAGGATGGCGCAACAGCTCAAATATTGTAAAGACCAGAACCGGTCTAATCACCGAGCAACTACTGGTTCAGGTAATGCCAACCAAGCGGTGATAATGAGAGGATTAGTGAGACGATTTACATGGACATGCCACAGGCGTAATGTTGGATGACTCAAAAATATGAATCATTTAAATTATTTGTATGATTCGCAAGAAAACAAAAATCTTTATGTGGAATATTGTGAAAATGTTTTTTTTAAACATATAAATGTGTGCTTTTTAAGACATTGAAAAACTGAAAAGAGCCAGATGATCTTTCAATATTAATAATATAATAATAATTAAAAATGTTAACCTCAATGCATGATTATTTTTTTATAAGAAAAAGTAAAATTACCGCCAAAAAAAATTAGAACAATGCTTTAATTTAAGTGATGATCTTACACGCATACATGATTTTTAATTGATGACCGTAATACAATATTATTAATCTTTTTTCACACACGTTCCCTAATTGGAGAATATAGTTATCTCAAATTGCAGCTATTTTGGCTAAGTCTTGCCGGCTATCATGGTTTTGATCTTTCGAAAAACTAGTATAGATCGGCATTACATAATTAGTCAGGAAAAATAAATACAAAAAAGTAAACGCTAGAAACAATGAAATAAGATTCAAGTTTCGAAAACTTGATGTTAAATAAAATCACGTCGATTTTTCTTTTATTTAAATTCATTAAATTTTTCATTAACTCTGAATCGTAGCTTGAAACAAGGCTTTGAATTAGATCAAATTAAATAAAAATATAGCAGTGTCGTCTGTAAGCAATTTCAAATCAAAATTTCACATACAATAAGAGTATATTATCGAACACAAACGTTCAAACAGATATTTTTATCGTTACCACTTCTTCAAACTTTCTCAGTAAATTCCGCTGATATCAAACCCGTTTGTTTACCTTAAACTCTTCCCTGAAGATTCTTACTATCATTTTTTTTTCAATATATGCAATCACCCATAGCGAAGAAGTAAAAAAATCAAATCATTTCTTAACTCCCACTATATAATAAATACATAAATAAGGCCATCTTCAGCTTTATGAAATCTTCAGTAAATATTAGTTTCTCTCTTTTTATTTACGTATGAAATTAATTTTAAATAAACATTTACCGCTGTTGATAAGTTACGCCACTGTCTAGCGAAGATTGGCATGGGAAAGAATGCTCTAAATTTGAGGTGATTGATGGACGGACAAGTTTGTGGGAAAATCCGCTCGATTGCCTGCTTTGCCCCGCTGCCTAGGAGTGACTTTTTGCCTCTCGTAATTAGTGAACCGTCAGCCAACTGGTCGGATTGTGACGGATTTGACGAGTTTTTTTCACGGATGATTTGCATTCGAACATCACGACGAGTTGAATGAATGCTCAAATCAGAACGGCCCCTTCATTAGGCGTCAGATTGATGATTTTTTAGGATTTTAAGTGAAGAAAATTAAGCTTTTTGCACAAGCTACGAGAGGTCATTTAAATTATCGTTTCCGAATAAATAATTAAATTTGTCATTAGACGATAGAGTGAAAATGAATGTATATTTTATAGTAATACTATTTGTACGAAGTAACATATTGTACGAATATATTGTGACTTTGACTTCGATTTGGTGCAACCTTATTTAATTATGTTCTTCTTCTTCTTCTATGTCTGAAATAAATATAACTTTTATCGACAACATGTCTAGAAAGTGATTACACAAAAGATGGATTAGGAAGACATAATCTCAGGATATAAGATATAATGAAGAAAGAGAATAAGGATTGATACGTTAACATTTAAAAATATTCAATGTTATTCAATGTGCATTGAAAACAACCCATTACTTGAAAATTGTAATTATTGTATAAAAAATAAATAAAACATAATGTAATGTGTAATATTTATGTAGGTTTATTACGTTATTTAGATTATTTAAAGAGTTTCATATTCAGCTTTTTGTGGAATCTTGTTTTGTTATACGTTTAGTTGGTATACTCATATTTTGCTGTCGGTGCCAGAATCTAATTCCATCGTTCATTAAGTAAATAAAAACAATGCACCAATAAAGAGTCGAATTAAATATTCATCGGAAATTTATATACGATTACACAATAATTAAGCAGAGACTGTTGAATAAAGTATAATTAACTTGAATAAAAGTGAATAATATTACGTCGCAACAAGTAATACTACAATTATACTACAATTTTCAATATCTTTATTAATTTCGATCCAACTTTACTATTTATAAATAAATTGTTGTTTCTACACAAGTCATAACGCATTTTCATGCTGATAAACTTGTATATGATTTATTTTTTGTTACATTTAATGTTGCTTTGTGTGTTATCAACAGTGAGGGATTAGAAATCAATGATCCTGATGGGTGCCGTCTGTAGTCCGTATCTGCGGAACCTGATTGCAGTGAAGCTAATGTGTTTGTACAACGACTGCAGTCTCAGTATCAATCATTCATTGACAACTTAATTACTCAACACCAGGTATAGATAACAAAAAATAAATGTACATAAATATTTATTTATTTTACAAAAAAAAAGTTTTAATTAATGAAATATTCGATTGAAATATGTAACTCTTTTCTTTAGTTTAAAAATGAATGGTTATTCAATAACTTGCGATTAATTTATGTTGTATCATTCAATACTTTTGAACAGAGCAACAAAACATTTTGTATTCATCAAACTAGTGAATATAATATTTTAAAGTTATTTTCAGAATTTATTTCAATATTCTAATGCTTATATATTATGAAAAACTTATTACTATATTATTATACTACAACATATAATGTTTATTATAAATAACATTTTTTTAATAAATTGATTTGATGACAAAAATTATAAGTCAGTAGGTGGAAGAATTATTATTGGCGGACCACGCTGTATATGGAATAGAACTAAGGTGTATAGTTCTCGGTTCTAATCACAGTATCTGCAATTTCTTTTTTTCGTTGAAAAAAATGACATTAAATATGATATTTGATGTGTAATTGTTTATATGTATCAATTTATAAAAATAATTTATAATATTTCATTATTTTGAATAATTTATCTGAAAAATGTTTTATAGCTACAATTATATTACCAAACAATAAACAATATTAAAACACTAGTTTTCATCAGATTATATCATAGATCCTGCATAGTAGCAAGAGTG
Source organism: Glossosoma conforme (assembly GCA_022606575.1). Lineage (NCBI taxonomy): Eukaryota > Metazoa > Arthropoda > Insecta > Trichoptera > Glossosomatidae > Glossosoma > Glossosoma conforme. The sequence continues at coordinate 3,618,640 of JAGTXR010000128.1, read as the reverse complement.
ATTTGTACCAAGAAACAATATTTTCTAACGACGTGTTCTGGCTTTTGGTTCGAATATATTTAAGCTTTCATTCAGCAGTAATCATTTTGTAAATTGTTTATGTGTATACATTTTTTGTATTTTATTTTCTCATAGGTTGCTGATACCTGCTTATTGATTACATGGCTTGTTGTGCAAACACCTAAAGAGGATCATCGACCATATCAACTTTACGGTTAAGTAAGAGCTATTTATAGCTGGATCTATTAAATACAATCGATGAAATGAAATCTAACACGGAAAAAACAGCAACTATTCATGCAGTAGTGGTTTATTTAACTACAAAATCATTTATTTGTTTTTATTTATTTTAAATAATTTTACAAGTGCAAAGCTATTAGACGTTGTTTGGTACTAGAAAAATACTAGTAAAATGTTAACCTCTGTGCATTTTGGGTGATTGGGCTTAAAAACGTATATAAACCAAAATAATGTTTGAAATAAATTTATTTTGAAAATCATGCTTAATGACACGATAAAATAGTACTAAATGTTATATTTCATACGCAAGTATAATAAATATTTTTAAAAAAATATGGTTTATTTATAATTATTATTAAGTTACAGCTCATACTGTATAGTTATCCCTAATACAACGTTTTTATAAGATCAGATGATTATTTTGATGCTCCCGAGGCACACGAAGGGATCATTATATGAAAAAGCACCGCAAACGCTGTAGGAAAAATTTCCGTTACGCATCAAAAAAGAGTTGTAAAACAGTTAAATGTACTCGTATGTATTAAATCATAAGCATTGGTAGATAAAAAATATGTTTTCCGTATCTAATTTAATGTTCAATGTTAAAAATAATAATAAAAATGATTTAAATCATTTGATGTCGGGATTGTAATAAAAAAGAGCTTAAAATGAGTGATCTAACAGCCAGAGTGGCTGATGATGATCCCTATGCATCACGAAAGCCTTTCAAATCTGAAAACTATGAAATTGATGAACAAGATCAAATGAATAACTAGCTGCCAGCTTGGCACCCTCATTGATGCTGGCAACATCAGCAGCGTAATAATATCTCCCCTGACATTCTCATGACGTCCTATAAATTTGATACAATTTAAAGATAGGTAATTAAATATGATGGATAGCCTCCGGTAGGGAGCGATCAAAGCTCTAGTGACGAAAAAGCTCGTTTTTAGATAACTATGCCATTGGGCACATCATGGGTTGGGGTCCTGGAACTACTGGGGGACTATCAGCACTTTAATACTAACCTTTTAATTGTCTGCCATGGCGAGGCTCTCTCATTGTGTAAATATTTTTCGAAGCGTTGAAAATACAAGTAATGAAAATAAATTGTCCAATTTGAATAAATGGAATGCCGGTTGAATAAAATTACAGTCTGCTAAACTACTGAAAAATACTATTATTTTTAGTAAGTAAAACCAACAATTATTTTTAAATTAAGCTATTGGAGGTAATGAAAAATTGCGCAATGCTCAAAACATCTTTTTATAACAAAATAGTATAAGGACATCCTGGGTGGATACCCATATGGATGCCCTTAAAAATGGTGATTAGTTAATGACCAAATATGCTTTAGATTTCAAAGCTGCATTTTATTGAAATCGTCTAGCGATCGCTCTGGAAGACTTCGGAAGCGATAAATATAATGTACTCTGGGGAACTCCGGGTGAAGAGGTAAATTGGGACTATACAAGGGCATAGGTACCTGACAAAATTATGTGACGAAAATCTGTGACGAACATATAATATAGAATAATTAAATAAAATTTAATTGGAATTTTATTGAAAGCGTATTATGATTAGTTACTACTATGATATATTGTTCAGTTCATTGATAATGAGTAGGTTTATAAATTTATATTTTTTGTTTGACTGCTATACAAAAAATGGACCAGCTGACTAAATATAAGAGAAATAACTGATTTGAAGATAAAAAGAAAACTATTTTTCGTTATTTATCAAATAAATATTTTAAAATTGCAAATTATATTATCAGTCTAATGCAAGAACTCTTCATTCTTGAGTGTAAATATTTTTCAAAGCAAACAATAAAAATATGCTTAATAAATATTTGCTAATATTATTTAGTCGTAACTGTACAGCCGTACATATTTTATAGCAAAATATACTCGTCATTTTCTGTCAGGCAGACATGTTTAGTTTTCAATTTAAAAATATTTAATAATAATAAATTGCTTTGTAACGCTTCACGAGCACTCGAAAAGAGCTGAAAAAATAATATTGGCTCGTACTTTGACAGTTATTTTTTAGTGATCAGTTAAGCTGAATATAGAACCAGTATTGTGCAAAGTGTTTCCTTTGAATGAATCGGGAGGCTTTGTGCAAACGACAAAAAATAACATTCACGCATTAGAACCACGTGACAAGCCGCTGAAATAACATTGAATAATGCGCAACAGAGAAAAATGTTGCATTATATAAACATCGGGATGATGCATTGTTGTAATTGCAACTGTGAAGTTCTAATAATAAATACAAAATATTATAATTATTTATTATAGTATATAGAGTAACGTATATTGGACAGCTTAAATTGTTTATAAGGTAGTGTTATTTTCAATTTGTATTAGAATAAAAAACAGCGAAGAGACTTTTAATACCGATTTTAAATGTTTTCCTATGCGAATAAGTTAGTTTTAGTTAGACAGTGTCCTTGTAGATGTTTTAGATACGTAGAGGAAAATTCATTGGGAATTATATCGTCCAAGAGGTGGTTCTATATTTATTTGTTTTTTTTGTATTTGTGTTTATTGTTGAGTTATTACTTACAAATAGTGGTTTAGTTTACTGTATATAATTAGGACAAAAGGAGATAAACATTAACATTTGTAGCAATGTCTGAATTGATAAATTATTCTAAAAAATATTTACTATAATTTGCAGTGATCGTGATAAACAACGTCGATCACGGACCAAAACATGAATGGTTCAAACTTTCGGGCTTTCGGGATGATCAATCGATCTCTTTAAAAATGTTAATTGACAAACACTCCAAAATGCTGATACAAATGTCTCTTCAAGTTCTCAACCATTGATATTTTTTTAGTGAACCACTAGAATGACGAACCAGATAACAGAACTGTGGGCGGCGATTCCAAAAATGAAATAAAAAATAAAAATTACATTTTTACAAGGATTTGATATTAATGCTTGCCCATTAAATTGACTTTTGATGGTAATTTCAGATTTTTGTGTCAAATATGGATATTATTGATATCACTGATGTGTCACTGCGGAGACTTCTATAGACTACATCGCATTGAAGAGCAGTCCGACTGATTCTTTCAGGATCTCACATATGATGTGGCCAGATACTGTGCTGACAAAATTTGATGAATAATAAGAGTAATTTACTTGTATTATAAGGTCTTCGTACGCATACGAAAAAATATGAAACATTTGAATTGCAGAGCTATTGGGATGAGCTCCAACAATAGGTTGTTAACAAAAAACAAACAGCACTCGAGATAGCAGACCGGTCTCCCCTTTGATAAATATGAATTTTAAAATTTATACATCCATTTCGAAATTGAATTATTTATCCAAACACGTTGCGCCCGAGGGCTGTGTCTGCCCCTGTCTCCCCTTCGCCCCTCAAATTTACGCTTAGAGCTCCGGTGCACGGAAATTTGCTGCAACACGCCGAAACTCAGTTTTTTTTTTTCTATATAATGCAAATCATTTTTGTCGAAACTTGAAATACAGAATAGTTTGCGATAATCACGTTACCCAGCGCGTTTTCCTTCGCCTTAGAAAATGGAATAAGTTTTTTTAAATTGTATCTAATTTTCCTTTACCAATATCTACGAGTATATTTTGATGCTTTTTGAAGGTGTACCAAAGTACGTTAGTGTACAAGTGTGCCTCATGTCTATAATGGTTGATTCACGTGGACTGAAAGTCTTCTTAAAGAAAAATACTGTATTATATTGTTTATGCTCGTTGTAAAATTGTGTGTGTCCTAATTGTTTGATTATTGCATTCCTAGAACCTACAAATATGCTGAATGTATTGATATCAGCTTGATCTCTTTTAGGCTGATGCCGTGAAGCCTCGAAAAATGATCTTTTGTCTCTTATTTTTGTTCACTCGCTTTACATGCACATCTAATAATGTTAGTTTTAATTACATAATATTACACGGCGTTTATATACGCCATTTTATTTGTTATGACTGTCGCTCCATTTAATGTTGATTCAACTGAACAAAAAAGAATAAACTGAACAATAATATGAATAGTGTTAGGTTATTTAGAGAGAAGATTCGTTTTAACGAATGTTGCTGATTACTAGGCGTTTCAAAAGATCAAGAATGGCTTAAATTTGATAAATTTGCAACAATTGAGTGTCGTCTTTATCAGCTACAAATGGCCGTCCAGAACATGGTGCATCTTCTACATTAATGTTATTGGACTGAGATAAAGTAACTAGTTTTGACACGGGCGTTTTTTGCCTAAATTAAACATAATTTTACGCTTTTGAACGTAAAATATAATGAAAATTCTGGTTTTATGTTTTTCATATTTGAAAGATTGCCAACCAAAAAGTACTGTGTATTATCAAAAAAAAAATCATAAGCAAGTTTTGTTATTTCAGCTCTAAATATGTATAAAAATCATGCGTCATATGTGTAAAAATGGCTGTGAAAAATATAAATATGTCATCTCGTCGTAGTTGGCATGTTTTATTTCATAGCAGTCAAGGTAATCATATTTCAAGCGCCGTGCCCCCGGCGTTGATGATTTGGGGTGAATTTCAAAACAGGACACCCCTGCGAAATTGTGATTTATGGATTAGGAAAATTGTTTGGCAAGTTTGGGATTTTCACATCAAAGGACGCTTTGATACAATTTACGATCGCATCAAACACCGCGATACCAATTAATTTTAAATGGGAATTTTGTTTGAATTTTCGGAAAAAGGTAAATCTTATTTTTGTACCAAGTAATATTTTCACAACTTTACCTTTGCAATTTGTTTTTGCATAAAGTTATATATACAGGTTTCTTCTATTTTTGAAGGTTGGCGTAGATGAGATGAATTATTTTTATTAAAAAAAAACATTTTTATGCTTTTTAGACGACGGAAAAATCATTGACAAAATACCAGCTAACGTGATAAATTTTTGTTTATGTACGTTTTGAAATTCAAAATATTTTTTTTGATATCTCAAGTAACCCAGAATGGCGACTACTTATCAATCGAATATTTTCGTAAATATTAAAAGTCATGTCGTTGTCGAAAATCCATATTTATATTAGAGGTAATTGAACAATTATCTTCAAAGCCATTATCCGTAAGGTATTTCAAAATATCATGTCGTTGGAGAGCATACAATCTAGCTGATTTTCAAGCCTTCGCGCCATCCTGGAAGGGAATTATACATTGAATGTGCTGTTCTTCGGAAAGCAGAGCTGATATGGGATAAGGCAAGACAATATACTCCAATTACATAATATATATATAAAGAATATAAAGGAAGAGTTGAAATAGCTTGAAAGCTGGACGCACTACTGTAAAGTGTTGTCAATCAATTGGATTTTTTTGGTGTAACAACGTGAAATTCACGACTTTTCCAAAGGTCCGTTTTCTTCTTCACACGCTCGGTGTGAATGAAGATTGATACCGCTGGTCTCTACCTCCACGTCTCCTCACAATTACGGCCGTCACTCCTCAGCAGGTCGGCCTCTGCTCCGCGGGTGATGAATGCCTTCTGCTCACGAGGTCATAAATCATTTTAAAAACCCTCGCCGCCAGAGAGTGAAAGGTCACTTACTGTGCGACCAGAAGATTAGCCCTGCTGACTCACCTCGCGGTGAAGACCTTCAACAATCGTCCGTTTGAAAAAAAAACGCAAATATCAAAATATTACATTTATTTCATTGAAGATTTGTATTTTTATATTAAATTTTATAAAAAGATGGCGATGAATTGAAAAATAAATGTAAATATTCATTAACACATTAAATCAGTGACAATAAACTACATACTGGGAAATTTGTGACAATTCTGTTTTCAAGTCATATTATCATACACTATAGACACTCTATTGTCCTGGAGGTAGTAAATGCCCTCCTAAGGCGGATGAACCTTTATGGTCAACGGCATTAGGATGTGGAAATAAAGGGGAAAATACCACATTAAAGGTCTTAAAGACATCCCACGTATCAGCAAAAAAATGATTGCATCTCAAGTAAAATTTTCCGGAGATAAAATAGTCCCCCAATCGGATCTCCGGGTGGGGACTGCTCGAGACAAAACAACCAAGCAAATAAGAAAAACCTTCAGCCAACAAGATATGCCACCTGGAATGTTCGAACATTACTGCAGAACGGTGCCCTAGACGGGAGTATTTGCAGCAAGTATTCGAGGACATGAACTGTAGCGCTTATGCTGAGCTGAAAAGGGTTGCGGAGGACCGAGAGGAATGGAGATCGAGATGCAAGATTCTGTTGCTGCAAACCAATCCTCTGGATTGATACTACGAAGAAGATCGACACTATTGAATGCATTAGAGACAATTGCTTACAGAAATTTATGCTTTCATTTATATATTTTTATACAGGATACTTCCCATATCCATTCCATAACTGGATCTTATGGCCGATACAATTTTTTGTTACATATTGCTGTCAACTTGCATCTTTTATAATTTACCTGAAAAGTTATATTGGTATATACTCGTACATGTTTTTTTAAGTTTTTTAAACTTGTCTGATGCTTTGGGGCTTTGCTATTCAGCATTATTAAATAAATTGGTTGGTTAGTCTGACATTTTCAAGGCCTGATTATTTCACATTGAATGGGTAGCTCAATTGAACACTGTTTCATCAGGATAACATTATATCAAAATTATACTTGTTAAATTATATAATTAATTGAGTTCTCGATGTATTAAATATTACATAAGTGTATTAATTTTCATCGATTTAAAGTTGAAACACTTCGCTGTTAATACACAAATACTGTGATTTCTCAGTTCGCACTTGGTGGATCTAGTTTGTGACACGTGTTGCGTTGTAGAAGTTGAAGGATCACCCTCGCACACTCCCAGCAATCTCGCAAGATGCTAGACAGCCAAGTCTTCCAGTTCCATCCAGGGAGTCTGTGATCCCCCGCCCTGGAGAACGTTTTTCCCATTAATCAGTGTCAATCGGGGGCACTGCTGTCATTGATTTCAATCTCTAGAGCAGATGTGATAAACCGCGGTCCCTGGCTAGAAAGACTATATCTTAACATGTCCTGTCGACATTTATTGCAATCGCGTTACTCGTGACTGACTATTATTTCGCGGTAGTCTTCTTCAATCGTCAAAAAGTATATATATGGCATGTTAAATAAAATATTACTTAACACCTGTAAAGGCTTCATTCTATATCTTCAGAAGTTTTTTCTTGAATAAAATTAATTGTGTCTAGTTGATTTTTCACTTTATAATATGCATCTAATATTCAACGAATTTAGATTAAGCTAGAAGTGTTTAGTATTCGAAGATCTTTCAAAAAATGAACTGAAATTCATAGCGGACCAATGTCACGTTTATTTATTTACTAATGATAAAGATACTTTGGATTTAAGTGTTGGTAAAATACGTTTCAAGACAATAACCCGAGATGGGGAATGAGGATTCGTTTCTACATTTTCACGTTGTACCAAAGGTTCGCCTATTGGTTGTACACTCGAGCCAAACTATTCGCTCTCAGTTTGGAGTATAATACTGGTGTAAAAGCTTATAAAATTTTCAATACTATTTAAATCACAAAGATTCACCAAAAAATTTTGAGTAGAAGAAAAATCTGAATGGACAGGTTTCAGGATAAAAAAGCACTGAAAACTCATAAAATTACTCTCTTAAACGGTTTAAACTTTGTTGTAGACATTTATCGATATTTTTCAGAGACTTCTTTCCAAATTCGTTTCGTATTGGTAAAATGACATATTAGGCAACAGGCAGAAGCTCGAAGACTATATTGAGTTAAACATAATTTTGGGTGATTGATTAATTATCGCATTTTTTAAAAGAGACCGAAAGATTACCCGATACTCCTGTGGCTTGGATTACTTGATATTAAGAAGCGGCTTAACTCAAAAAGAGAGAGATCTGATTTCTAAACGGGACAATCTGGAATGATCCATATGAAGGTTCTCTAAAGATCATTTGTCTCCTGAACTGTAGTATATCACGCTCTTGAGGACTGAAACATTTCGCATTCAGGTTTAGTTGAACTCAAAAAAAGGGAGATTCGATTTCAAAACAGGACAATCGGGAATGATCAACATTAACGAAATTGCTCTAAGGACGATCGGTCGTTCTATCATCAGTATTTCTCCGAACTCCCGTATATCACACATCCTAACAGCCTGGTGCTTTATTGCCCCCGAAATGATTAGGAGCAGACGCTGATAAGGAGGTCTCTCCTTGCGGGTCCGGGACGCACCTCAGCCAGCGGCTTCCCGAAGATGATTTATGCGCAGCTTATCTGGCAGGCTATCGATCATGTGCTGCGTGTACCTTCACACGCTCGCATTATACGAGAGACTCGAACGTGTAACGGCTGTCGATTTGACTAAAACCGAAAAAACTGAAAAGAAAACCCATTTAAAACAGTTAAAATTAATTTATAATATATATTTGTGTAACGCAGCATTTTTTTTAAATGAAATTTATTTTTTCAAATTATTTTTCCATGAGGAATGAGATTGTCTTCAAAAATTGTTGATTAATAAAAATTAAATCTCAAAGTAAATGCTGAAAACAGTAAAAATTAGTGGATGTACAAAAGGTTTAATCGTTGTTCAATTTATAATATACTTTAATAGGCTGTCAGTATTGTAATGGGAGAATAAATTCTTCTTGCTACGAAAGAGTGATATTTTTAAGCTGCAAAGGACAATGTCTCTTAGAAGTGTTAATTTCATCGCATATCAGTTTCATTACTGAAATGAATTGCCGCAATTCTGTTCTGTCAGTTGCCATTATCCATGCCTTTAAAAAAGGGGTCTCTGTATCATAAGGTCCACCTGGGAATGTATGCAGTTTCTGACAACCTTTTGCACAGGGGCTCGGAGATTTGAGACTGCAGCTGTAATATCCGAGTCATATTTGAGATATTTGGTTTTAAAATATATTGGAATATTTTTTATGAAGATCGGATGATAAGTTTTACGCTCCCGAGTTCTAGAATATTTGCTTTTTCATGGTTTATGCTTTAAAAGTTTTATGACTAAGCTGCCAAGTAGTATGCCTCTCGGGAGAATGATTGGCCTGTTCAAATGGACTGCCTCGTATATTATGTAATTAAAAAATTCAATGAAAATCAAACTAAATGAGTATAAACATGCATGTAAATAACTCAAGTAGCTCTTTTGATAGAGAAACCGAAGTATTCAATATAATATGCATAGACACACTGCTCAATTTGACACGTATTAAAAATACTATTTTATAATTGAAATGGATCTCAAAGTGAATTATACAAATGTTTATAATATCTTAAAAAATAATAAGGTTTTTTTATTATAATATGATCATATTATTTAAGGTGTTGTGCTGTTCCAGTAAATGGCCCCAGCGACGTCTTCAGAGCGGTGGGTAGCTCATTTATCATTTATCATTCAGTGCGCTCAAATGATAATCTTTGCCGGATCAATATTGTAACGCGGCGATAAATCATGCATATTAAACCATCTGTCGGCCGTATTTTATGTAATCAAGAAGCCATTTTGGAGCCAGCCAAACATTTTATAAAAATAAATATATATTTTTTTATGCTCCCCAAGGTTGAATCGAGTTTTTTCGTTATATATAGAACACTCCCGATACAAAAAAAGTGAAAAAAAAACATGTTTATTTGAGCGTATAAATCAATCATTTTTTATGAAGTGTGCAAATAGATTTTATATTTTTACTACGTTTATAAATATGTTTGGTATTTATTTTTTTATTTGTTCTTTCACTGATAACAACGGCCTCTCTCACGATTCTCCATGCTTCTTGATCCCCTATCATTCGTTTCTAAAGTTCAGTTCATTTTGTAAGGGGTCTACTAACACTACATTTGCCAGTTCTTGGACGCAACTTTTTCTTCAAATTCACAAATGCACTGCAGTCGTATGATTGGAATATGATTTTGCATCTTATGATCAATTACGGCTGTCAATTTTTAAACCAAAATATAAAGTACAACAAAAATTAGTTGACAATTTTTTATAAGTTATATTTATTTTTGAAATAAAAATAATTAATTAATGTTTTTTTTGCATTAGAATCGATCATTATTTGTATAGAAAACGTGATTAAATTTTTTAATCTTTAACAGCAATTATTTTGTGTGTACTAATAAATAAAGATTAGGGTGTGACCATGCGTTGCGGTATTGTTGGGAGTGTTTTGCCGTGTCATTCTGTAGGGTCTAGCTTCACGGTGATGGTGCAGCTTATTTCACGGCTTAGATCGCTATCACAAATAGAGCTTTGAAAAAGCTTTCAAAAAATAGACACTAATCTTCTTTTGAAAGTGCAGTTTTTGTTTGGGGTCGCGACCCCCAGACAGTATACACATTCAACCCTCAAAGAAGATTTTTTTAATACTCGGCAAAGGTGACAATGGTTGACAGCTTTCGGGTCGTAATGTATTGATGAAAAATAAAACCCATGATTTTCATGTTATGTAATAATAAATTATTGATTAAACTATATTGTGATTTGTGACCGATGACAATGGCATATTGTTAGCGCGGTACTCGTTACATAATTCAAGTTAAGCAACATTGGACGAGGAACAAAATATGGATTGGTTACCGTTGGTTTCTTAACGCATGTTATTGATTGGGTTGAGCTGTCCCTTATGACCAAATAGTATAGTCCTCAGAAGCACAAAATATGTCTCGGACACAGCCGTGTTGTCTATTCATTTCGTTGGGAACCATTCATGTTCTCAGGTAGACTTTTGGGTGCAGATATGTCTTTTAACAAGACATTAGCAACTGGAACTAACCTAAATAGACGCGAAAACCTAATAAATTATTTAAATAGAGGAAATTTGTGGTGCCACATATTTCAGATATGATACGCATATGGCATGCTTATATTATTCAAATTATTTTCAACACTTTTTTACCATTAAAACATTAAGAATCACAATTTAAAAGCACAGATTATATCCACTTATTTATTAAGGTTCTAATGCACGGGTCGTCAACCTGTCCGTAATGGGCGGTGGGCGATTTTTGTAGATTTTCAAATATCCTACATTCCTTCTAAAATTTTTCCACCCATATACTGAATTGAAATATAGCGAGGTTGGTGGGCGGTAGGGAATTACCATGAAAAATAGACAAAAGTGGGCGCTAGGCATAAAAAGGTTGACGACCCCTGTTCTAATGCCTAATTTTCAATCCACTAAACACAGATATTCTGTCATTTCTCCAAACGTTTTAAATCGCTACTATAAAAGACATTGTTCTGCCAAACTTATGAATTGATTTCTTTATACTTAATGTTCATCAAGTCAGATTCGTGGGACCTTTTTTGCGCCCATACATGATTGAAATTTGTCGACACAGGATAATCGGAATCTCTTCAAAAAACATATTAATAAACATATGCAATACTTTCAATATCTTCACGCACGCGTTCACTAAACATATTTTCTACGTGCAGGGCCTAGCCGCCTCTGTAGAGCGTCAAAAATTACGTAGAAGACAAAAGTTCTCTTTAGATATTATTCTGTGTGCTTATTTAAAAACGGTTCGAACCGGTTTGATGTACCGTGCTATTACATGTTGACAACTCAGTGGTCGCCCTCGCTACAGGGTCACTATCTATTGACACATCTGTTCGCTTACAGACCGACGTGATTTATGAGATACTTATCTCGTCGATCTTTATTGCACGCCTTTACCCACCACTTCAGCCCGAGCTCGCCCAGCTGCCGTGCTACCGATCCGCGTCGCGATCTTATCGGAACACTTGTGTGGCCCACTGTACGCTATATTAATACTATTACGTGTCATCGCAATTCAATCATTTTATGTTTATTCTAAAAATCTACTAGTCATCATCAGCCTGTGTTCGTCCACTGTTCAACGTAGGTCTCCCGCACCTAGTCTCCATCCTCGTCCATCCTCCGCCTTCAAAAAACTACGAGTAAACACCAAAAATTAAACAGCAATTCCATAACGATTGGGCGTTTCAATGATTGCAAGATCTTGCCTTTGTATACCAAATTTAATAATTACAAGTAAACGATACCCGGTGTAATATCCTTGTAAGACTAAACAAAAAGTGGTCAGTAAAAACAATGGTAAATTAATTGATTTAACCCTGCAAAAAAATACACGCCGTTTATAACTAGAGCCATTTATAAACAGTATGTACGTTGATAATTTTGATGTATGTGCATTGCGCACATAAATTGAACATTATGTGATTCATCAGTGGATGTATTGCGCTGTAAAAATTGAACAATGCAAAATGCATAGTAATTTGAGTGATTCAACAACAATACGAATTTAAAAGTAAAATGCAAATTTATAATAATTAGATATATAATAATTAAGCAGTACCTTCATTTAAATGTATATTAAATGTTATTTAGATAAGGAATTAATACTTTTAATGAATACTTTAGTAAAACAAGTAAAAGCACCAATCAATGTGTGTGGATCATAATAAAGCATTAAAATTAGTAATCATTAATTGAAGAGTTAAATTCTTCTTCGATTTCCTTGAAGAATGCATTATAGACGGAATACTTAAGTGTGGTAAATTGTTACATGACCTCGTAGGTAGTAGTTATATCCTTCAATATTATGGGGGGGCATAGTTCGGCGGTTAAAGCGTTTGCTTCTCACTCTGACGCCGTCGGTTCGTATCTCGGCCAAGTTTGATTTTCTTACATCGATTTTATTAAATCTAAGCTCTTTACATGCCCCCGGTAGGGTCAAGCCACCCCTTTAAAAAAAAATATTCCAGGCCTCGGGAGCGTCAAGCTAATCATTTGATCTTCTTAAAAAATGCTGATTATTGAACCCCCAAATATTTCTCTGATACCACAGCCGTAGTCTATGCAAGTTCGCGGATTCTTGCCCTGGAGGCTCCCGGAAACCATATATCTTCCCACGTAGACTTCTGGGTATACAAGTATTCTGAGACAAAGCACAGACAACCTGGGTTTACAGAACTGTGAAACGTAAGTTTGTGGTGTCTTTATGCACCACATATGGACCGGATATGGTAAAAAAATATTTGGAGAAATTACGTATAAGTGTGAAGAAATCAATGTGATAATAAAGAAGAGAAATATTCAATGTTTGTTAAAACTAAAATACGTCACAGAATTTTATACATTCAATCGATATTTGTCGTTTTTTATTATATGTATTTTGAAAAGATAATATATTGTATAATTATAATATATACGCCATTCAAAATAAGGTTGGATTTAAAGGGCTTAATATGCTAAAATCCTAAACGAGAACAATACTCAAAACACTTGGGTAAAACTACAGCTTCGTTCATCTGTCAATAATCTATTATTTGTTATATGTTAATATGCACGGGTTATTTATTTCAATAAGAAATATCCGCTCAATAAGAATTGCAAGGCTCCTACCCCGAATCAAAATAATTTCCCTACGAATTAAATTTTTATTCAGAGTGCATTCTCCAACGGAACTAATTGCTATTCAAAGTCAACCAAATATTTATCGATCCACATAATTAAAATGGAATAATGGACGCTGGAATATTTATCGTTAATGGGCGGATCTTGAAGCTGCATTTACATAGCATTGCTTCTCGTATCATGGAATATTACCTTAATACTTTGATTTAAAATATTGTTTATTGCATAATCCAATATGCTTTTCATTTCAAATATTATTACTGAGTATGTTAACCTTTCCTTTACGGTGCTAAAGTAAAAACGCGCGTTCCGGTGTTGAATAGTCAGTACACAATCAAAAAGCGATTTTAAATCGGAAAAATACGAACATTCATAGCTAATCCCCTTAATTGATTATAATTGAAGTCAAATATTGGTTGAAAACATTACAAAACCATCTGGCAACAATCACGGAACGGCTACAGCTACAGCCTCTAGTCGTAGTAGTTGCCAGAGTGGCCCACTCCCACTCTGTTCCCTCTTTCTTTACAGTGAAGTATGAAAGACTGAGATGCGAATATAGTGTCGCGCTTCCCGCACATCGACGAGCGAATTTGTTTCGGATATTCACAAAATACCTCCGATGTACCTGATGAATTCTGATTATTATAAATATTATTTTTTCAATCAATGTGTAAATATATTATGGAGGAATACCCAAAATCTTAACCTCGTATTTATTATATTTATACAGATATTGATGGTTATTAGAAGCAATGTGTAGAAGAAACACATCCCTATGGAAGGAAAGGTTTACAAGGCGGAAAGTATTCAATGTTTCTGATTCAAAGAAAAATACATAAAATCAACCACACAATGTCTTGTTAGATATTTGCAGAACTTGTATAGGGTTATTGTAAGACAAGAAAAGTGCACTTTTCGAAGCTTCTTTAATTTAATTAAACATTACAATACTCATAGATGGTCTTCTTCGTAGTATCAATCCGGTGGATTCGGAATCCGAAACATGTCGTCAAATATAAAATTGTGGAATCTATAGTAAAAAAAATCCCTCTTTTTATTTTATTAAAATCAACAATAAGAGTAATACTAGTATTTTACTTGTATTATTTATGGTATACTTTATTTTTATATAAATGTTGAACATAAAATAAAAAATACTAAATATTCATTGTATTCATTACTTATTAATTTTATCGTGGTTTAATGGTTTCACGTGTAAGTATACTTTAAAATATATCAGGGGTCGTCAACCTTTTTATGCCTGGCGCCCACTTTTGCCTATTTTTCATGGTAAAATTTCCCTACCGCCCACCAACCTTGCTATATTTCAATTCAGTATATGGGTGGAAAATCTAGAAGGAATGTAGAAGATTTGAAAATCTACAAAAATCACCCACCGCCCACCACAGAAGCCCGTATCGCCCACTAGTGGGCAGTAAGGACCAGGTTGACGACCCATGATATATATGATTTACCGTAAGCATTTCAAATAATATGAAAAGCAATGCATTTTATTTTAATTAATAATTGTATTTGGCACATATAACAATTTACGTTATTGCTCTCACTGAGATTCACCAAAATAACTGACGGAAAACACTGGCTGACTCATCGCTGCTTAGGTTTTTATGTAGAAGTCGGCTTAGGGCCAACCATGGTTAGTATAATTTATTTGCGTTTTTAAACAGTGGAAATAAATAAACAAATACAATATAGAAGTATGAAGTGCCCTGCGGGGCGGCACATTGTCACGTCCTCAGGTACCACGTAGTCTTCATGAACCAAACAGAGGAGAATCTAGAAAAACAATTGTATGTATTTTTTTAGTTAAGTTCAGAATGTTATCGTACCCATTTTTTTATAAAAAAATGTCATTCAAGTCAATTTAATTAAATAAAACACGACATATCTGTGATAATCCTACTTAACTGTATCGCATAAGACGTACTTGAAATTATTAATTTTAATCTACATTATTTGAATGTGATGCATTCCGGATGGAATATTCTGGAGTCTTTATTTGTTATTGACTGGGTAGTTAGTAATTTTGTTGTAGAATTGTCTAGAAGAATCAATTTATTGAGCTTTAAAATAATCCGAAGTGTTGGCTAAGACAATCTGATTCTAGCATTTATTTACTAAATAAACTTATAGCAATCAACAGTGTAATGTGTAATAAGTAACTGTCATTAAAAAACTTTAGTGTATATCAAGAAACCTGTATTAATTAAATTTTGAAGTAGAATATTCATATTAAATATATAATCGTTTCGGAAACAACAGGGTCAGATCCTGTCTGCCCAGAAGTGGTCGACGTCAATGGTGTTACTCCCGGCCATCATCAGGTCTTCCTGGGTGCAGCTACTCGGACACAGCGCACACTCCAAAAGGTGTGACAGGGTCTGCTCCGCTCCGCAGTCACATTCAGTCGCTCCGCTGTTCTATTATGAACAGCGGAGCGACGGAATGTGACTAGTAGACCCTATTTAAGTTTTTTTTTCTTATTTTTAATCTTATTATTGTATTCACATTGGACATGTTTTATATTTTATGTGGTAGTACTTGTTATGATCAAAAAAATAAAGCATGATCCCCAAATATTTACTAAAATCATTGATATTTACAATAATTTGTAATTTTTGAAATGCTGTAGAACTTTACTGTCGTAAATAATAATGTGCAATAGTTCGTCTCTGGAGTACTGGTGCCACGGTGCAACTGCTGTGTTGAGAATGACATAATTTACGGTCGTAAATTGCACTTTTTATTCACGGACCCCGCCAACAAAACGCCGGTAGCCCATGCATGGCTAATTCGCAGTATAAATAATAAATTGCCGCGAATAAAGAAAACGCATTAAAATGTCCGCTAGGGGCGGGGTAGACTTCCTTCTGGCGATTTCGTACGCAAGAATAAGCCTTACGAAGCATAGCCCTTTTATGTAGAAGATAGATTACATAGACTTTTCATATAACAGTCTCTTCTATAGTAAACTTGTTAGATTGGCAAGGATTAAATAGTTTAGGACTCGGATAAGATAATTATCGGATCTCGCTAAAAATTCCGATTAAAAATCATCAAAAATATGCCTCGAATATAAAGCTATCGTTTCATCAAGTCCATATGTCAATAATATATATTTTAGTTCATTTTATTACGTAAGCGCTTACAGGAGACCATAATCGCTTGATACCAGTGTGCTCTATGAAGCAAAGCCAGGGAGATTTTTTTACGTATAATACATATAAGAGAATGCTGACAGATAGTGATAGTGATGCAGAAATCTCATCTGTGGATTCTATGCATATACCATGTTACATATGGCTAAGTGCTGCTTGTGAAGTGTAAGTTGATTGATCCATATAATTCGCGAATTCACCATAAATGAGTTGTGTTCATGAAACAACATTCTTCCACCAATAATTTTAATTAATGAGCTATGCCTATGACTCAAATTTACACCTACTGGAAGCATTTATAGAGCTTAGAAATCGACTTACAAACTTTTTTATCTCCTTTTGTTTCCTATAATAATATACGAACGACATTAAATATTGTATGGAACCAAATATAAAAGTGGGCAGTTTGAATTTCTCTCTCGCTTAAATTAAACTATACGAATAAACAGAATCGCTTTCTATGTAAATTCGTATGAAAAAAGCTCGGTTATTAATTAACTGGCGAATAATAAAAGCTGTCATTTCCTTTTGTGTTGGACAAAGCCCCCGGTTCGCTTCTCGACTAATTTTAATAAGAGATTTTCGAGCGCCAGCGATTTTTCTAGCAGAATGAATAATTAATGTCCATCGAATCGAATTCCAAACGGTTTTTGGATCAAAAGCTTTCACCACAGGAGTAACTACAATTTACATATATTTTAAAATTATGGTGTAAAAAAACATTACTTTTATTATATGAATTGAACAGGAATCAGAAACAATGACTAAAAAAAAAGCCATTGATAGAGTTTTTATGATTAACTACTATGACATTAACCCTGGTTCAAGGGAAGGAATGAGTGTGAAGAATACGTATTGCTTGCGATTGTGTAAGTATTTAGCACTTAATAATCTATTTCTTAAACACTTCTACAGTTTTTAGGAGAGAATACCAAAACCTGCTTGTTGTATTATAGGAAGACCTCGAGAATGGGAGATGATCTTCTTGAATATGTAAATCGTTTAGTTATGCTCGGAAAGGGTTATGCATGTTTGACATTGATACGCAGATGCTAGTAAAAAAGATCAATGTTGGAAGTACGAAAGAACAGCGTTCATTGACAGTTTATTTTTATTTTCCTTAAATGACATTACAAAATAGGTAACATTTCAATGCGTCATTAAAGTAGATACAACCATAAGTTTGGCGATGTAAATTTATTGACACATTTAGTGTCAATGACCTCACACTCAGAACTAGCGTCAGGAGACTCAAGATAAATAGCTTGACTTGTAACAACAAAAACCCTGTCATAAGTATATCATGATTGACACACAAATAACAAGGCATTATTGTCACAAAATAAAACGTCCAATATTTTGCATCTATCAACGCCAGCACTGAATTTGAAGTAATATTACATCAAATATGTCAATATCTTCACTTAAGCTGGTTTCAACCACTGTTCGCTGCGATTCTTTCGTCTTACACGTATCCAGGGTTGAACGATGATGGTCTTTTCAGGGCACACTTCAAGCTCCATGAGAGACTCCAGCGAAGTCGCGATGACCCCGACTTTGAAAGAAGTTGACAGCGTCCGTCTGCTGATAATCCTCCTGATGGTCATCCAAGAGGGATTGAATGCAGCGGTTGCTGCCAAGAAGCTCTGCAAGTCATCAGCTGTTGTATCCGGGTGAAGACCCTTGGCGTGAAGATACGCCATCTTCACTCCGGCAACCTTCTTTGAAGGAGCTGCAGAACCGCGGATCACCTGACGTGCTGAACGCCTTTCCCCATCAGAAGAGGCGCG